>VZRL01001653.1:520850-604695 GCA_013397895.1 Origma solitaria | reverse complement strand
GGCCTGGCGCGGGCCCGCTCCCGGCGGGACACGGCCTTCTCCCGCCGCCCCCCGGCACCGCGGGGCCGCCTCCGAGCCCGGGCTGGATAACTGGAAGCTATTCACCTCAGAAAACGTGTTTTTATTATTGGAGGAGCGAGGGGAAGCGGGTGCCACCGCACCTTCCCGCGCCGGCGGAGCGGGCCGACACCAATGCGCTGCCGCTGCTCGCCTTCCAGCCGGGCCAGGTGCTGCTCCCTCCCTGTGGGAACGGCCCCACAGCGGGCACCCTCCTCCTGGGGGTGGCCCCGGATGACACCTGGCTCCTGGGCCAGCTCTGGGGTGCTGGCAGCGGTCGGTGTGTCCCTCGGTGGGCACCGCGGCCCGCCGGCCATTCCCTCAGGACAGTTTACCTAAGGGTTTTTTCCACACGGCATCGAGCGAAAGGGGAAAACCCAAAGCCGTGCTAAGAAATGCCGTGCTACCATCACATTTTAATATTTCTTCTTTTTAAGCCAGCTAATTGCAACTGGCTCAGCTTTTCGTGGAAGTCTTGAAAGCTTTTTTTAGTGAGTCCAGGAGGGAGAAGCAAAGGGGTCGTTTAGGCTGTCAAGGCTTTCCTTAGTAAATAAGTTTGTGAGAATTTCCGATTTTGGAAATTTGCCTTCCAGTGCTGATACTAATCGTTCATGACTCATTCATTAGTAACCTCTTTTTTGTTGTTGCTGTTGTTCGCTTACTAGATCCTAGCCAGATGTCCCTGTTGAAACAAACCAAAGGAAACTCTCAGGAGCCCAGGATGGTTTCTGGAATAAAATATAGAAATGTGTGCTGCTGCAGCAAAGAGGTCACATCTTGTCGTGGACAGATCAATAGCAACCAGCAGGGAGATTTACAGCTCCCACAGACTGTGAACCTCTCAGCTTTTCATCCTACACAGGATGAAAATGAGCACATGGA
Organism: Origma solitaria; assembly: GCA_013397895.1. Taxonomy (NCBI): domain Eukaryota; kingdom Metazoa; phylum Chordata; class Aves; order Passeriformes; family Acanthizidae; genus Origma; species Origma solitaria. Next base: position 603,756 of record VZRL01001653.1, on the reverse strand, counting down.
GTTTGTTCCTATTTTTAGCACCTGCATTCTCAACCCAGTATAAGGAGAGGCCCGACCAAAGGAATTGTCTCAATGTCACCTGGCACGATTGCTTAAAAATTGTTTTCATTGCAAAAGGGGGGTAAATATGTCCCTGTGGCCCATGAAAACACAGGTTATTAACTTCCATTTTGCAGCACTCATTTTCACCAAGACTCAACAGCTGATGTGCACAGCCATAAACACGGCTGGTTTGGGAAACAGCATCAGTACCCACAGCATATCCCAAGCTCCCCATCCTCTGTGTGTTAAATACTGGATGCTGATAGAAAACCCTCCTGCAAGTCCCTTGGAGCGGCTCTAAAATCCTCGCTCAGGAGTCTGGAAGAAACATCCCCATTCCCAGGGCATTGGGAGAGACATTCCGTATTTCATCCCTTTTCAAATATTTATAAATGTACTTCACGTTTGAGTAAAGCTGTCCTTTTCATCAAAGCAGGAAGATTACAGCAAAGGGAGGAATTACCCTAAATCGGCAAACATCTTTGTCCATTAAGTAACAGAAGGGTTTGAGAGGAGAATTCAGTGTCTGGCAGCCAGAAGCTCAGCTCCACTGCACAGGAGATTTCATAATGATATGTTTTGAGATCAACTGAAAAAAAAACAAACACCAAAAATCAACTAGAACAGTGTATCTCATAACACTGGGTGCTAGGGAGCCTGGAAAAACATGCTGAAGATTAAAAGGTTGGTCAATGGTGAAATGGTCTGCTGCCCTTGGGGGAAAGACATTTCTCCCTCCTCCCAGTCCCACACCCAGGCCGTGCCTGCTCTGTAATCACAGCGACTCAGCTGGTCACGGGGCTGCCTTTGGAAACCTTCATGGGAGGAAGTGTTTTAATCCAAATGTATTCCTTGATCCAACCAGCAGCTGAGCCTCAAAAGTTATCTGAAAGCAGGAAAATACCTGGAACCAACACTGCCATTTCCCACAGCATGTTTCAAACCACTACCTGACTGTGATGCCCCTGGTGTGCTAAGAGCAGCTGTACCCTAAAAACCCCCAGGGGAGGTGAGGCTGGGGCTCACTTTCCAGCCCTGCTCCCCCAAGCAGGCCACTCAACCTTCCCTGGATCCAAATCCATGCACCAGGCAAAGCCCTGAGCCCAGGGATGTTTCTTACTGGTGCTGCCAATTAACAGGTCCTGGATGGGGCAGAACACCAGGGAGTACATCCAAGCACAGACCTCTCCTGGATGGCTGCTTACACTTGGGTGAAACCAAGGAAGGCCTGGAAAATGTGTGATTAAAGTTGTTCTGCAGTTTGCTTCAATGGAAGAAGAAGCAGAATTTTCATGTTTCAGGTCTGTAAAGCCAAGCTTTGTGACCGATACAGCAGTAAATCATTGCACTTTTTTTGTTTATTTTTTTCCTCCTAAGAAAGAAAGCAAATCCTTTCGATTGCAGCAACTTTAATGTGGTCTGAATCTGGAATAACTTTTTTGCCTGCATATTCAAAAACACCACCTTCACTCAGCATCATGACGCAAATGATTAGGTGCAGTGTACAGCCCTCGTCAGGAAGCTGCAGAGCACCAAACATTTCCCAGGAGCTGGGAAGTTAACAGTACAGGGCACTGGTGTCACATTACTTGGTGGCATAAATTCTTGTTGCCCGATTTTTTCCATAGGTAGCGTGACATGCACGACAGCCAGAAAAGAGAATCTTTCTTAAAGATTCAAATCTCATTTTTTATCAAGTTCAAAATTGTTTCTGGTTTGCTTTTTTTTCCAGGCTATTTAGTCACAGTATTTGAGTTCACTGTAATAAAAGCTGACCTGGGGGCTACTACGTTTACATCTATGGAAATGAGCTATGTACTTTGGCCTTTTCTCTAGCATTTGCCTGTTAATTAATAATTGGTACATTGCCAGGAGCAAAGGAGAAGTAGGAATGAGATTCCAGTTATGAAATCTTCAAGGTTATCTTGTTTTCCCTGTGTCACAGCAAAGCAAGAGCAAGAGGAGTGGGACAGAGCCAAGGTGCTGAGAGAAGGGGACTGGCCTGGTGCAGTCACCCCCCAGGGGCCATGTGCTGCATTCCCGGGGGAGCCACATCCCAGCAATCCCAGAGCCATCGCGGTGGCTGCATACACGTTCTCCCCCAGCCACTGGAAAGCAGCAGGCACAGGATTTTCCCTGTGTGCTGCCGGGATTCCTGGGTACCTGCTTGCAGCCATCCTTGTGAACGTGGCTGGCTCATCCCCCCAGCAGCTCAGCACGAGGGACCAGCGCCCAGCTCCTCAGAAACACAGCTAGCTCCTTTCCTGTGAGTCTGGCACGGCTGGCAGTCATTGACATTATGGAAATGCTTGTCCCAGACCCCTCACACCACATCCAAAATGTGCACCCACATCTCTTAGCCCCTGTTCCAAAATGTGCACCCACCCCCTGTGCTGGAAACGCTGCAGGCACACAGCTACTGAAACACTTCCCCGCCTCCCTCCTGTGCATACTCACTTGGCGCTCTGTCTCAGGTTAGAGTCAAGTCTAGGAGGAGAGCGCTCTGAATAGGTGCCTCCCCCAAAGCAAAGGGCTTCCGGCACCCCCTCCCCCCACCACAACAGGATTTCTTGGATGAAAGTGAAAAAAACCCCCAGTTTTTATTTAACAAAACACTCAAAGTGCCCTGCAATGCATGGGGAAAGGGAAAAGTTATTAAACCTGAGTAAACAGCTGATAAATTTTAGTGTCCTTTTTCCTTGGGCATAGCTTCCCCCCTCTAGGGGGTCCCAGGGGGCTGGGCGGAGTCGCTTCAGTGGCACCCTGGAGGATTCTCACCTACCATCCTCTTGGGGCTCCTCTGATTCTCGGGTGAGAGAGCAAGTTGGAAAAAAAAGTCCAGAAAGGAGACAAAGAAGCAGCAGTCCCAGGGAAACAAGGCTTCTCATTAGCTAACAAACCAAGCAGTGAGCCAAAGCAACCTAGCTCGCAGCAGCTGGAAACAGGACCCAGGAATGCCACTCCTGCCATGCTCCCAAGGCTGAGAAACCTCGGGGAGAGTATCAAAACAACCTGCAGCTGGCAGAGCTTCTCCTGGCTATTGAACCTGGCTTGAAGCAACAGGGTCACATTTCTGGGCATAAAAGCAGATGAGAGGGAATACAGCATTATCATAGCGTCACCCCAAGACACTCTCCTGAGTCAAAACCCTCCCATAAGGCCAGGACAGCTGGAATTAATTTTCTGTGCTGGACCAAAGCTTGTCCAGGATACCGATCTGCCTGATTTTTGTGGACAGATCGGTGTGGCTGGAGGACACCTGGAAAACACAGGACTAACCTGAGCATGCGTCTATGACCAGAGAGGATAAGAACAGGAGATAAGAGGTTAAAATTTAAATAATAACAGGAGCCTAAAGATTGCTCCTGTGGCATGTGAGCACTTCAGAAGCAATAAGAAAAAAATAAATAAGCAAAGATGACATGCAATTGGAGCTGGAGCATCCCAGTTCCTCCTGGAATGAACCTGTTCTTTCCCCACCCAGATGTCTGAGCCTGGAATTCAGATGAGTGAAGAGTCTCTCCCAGGGCAGGCAAGGTCTGTCAGCAAGGCTTGCCAGTAACATGAGCACAACATTTCAGTGGTCTCCTCACACAATCATTTTCCCCACTTTTTGCCCCTGGCACACAGGCAAACCAGCACGACAGCAAGTGCTACAGAGGTGCTCTGCTCCACTTCCCTTTGCTTTTGTACCTTGATGAGGTGGGGGAGCTGTGGCTGGCAGATTCAGCTTTGGCAAAAACACTCAAGTTGAAGAGATTGGCACATGTGCTTCAGAACACCACTTTTTATTTTTTTTTTTTTCCTGGAGCATTGCCGCTTTGCTCTTGCAGGCAAAGCAGGACAGGACAGAGTCCGTGGAAAGAAAGTTGCCCCTACTATGTTTTGTGCTGTCATTTGCAAGCTGTGGGCAGAGCTGCACTGTGCTGGTATTGATTCGCATTTGCCAAGAATAATTACTCCCTGCTTGGATTAAAATCAGTTTCCCTGCTCTGGAAGGACATACCTGCCTTTTTCAGACACAGGCTCCAGTAACTAACACAGTTTGCCTCCCTGTGGGGCTCCTTTTCCTTGCAGACACAAGGCAGGTACAGCAGAGCAGAGTGCAGGATGCAGGAGGATGGAGAAGATTCCACTTGAAATTCAATTTCTGTAGTTGCAGAAACTGGACTATAATTATTTTGCAAAACCCAAAAAAGTACCTGCTCTTTACAAACCATCTTTTTTGTGTCCTGGAAAACATTAACTCCTTGCACCTTTCCTTACCTCTGCTCAGAGGCATCTCACAGCCTTTTGTAGCAAGGCCTGAAGAGCTGCAAAACTGAAGAAGCTGCAGCCAAGCCTCTTCAAAGGTGAGGAAGGTGTTTGTACCTAAAAAATGTACTGAACCCACTTCAGCTAAACTGCTTCTGCTTTGCTTTTACTTTTTAACAGATGCAGTTTTAAGCACCAGCAAAATCCCAGATGAGGGAAAACTGCCAGTCCTCACATGTCACTTAGATTTTCTCAAACCATCTTGATTTCAGGCACCTCCTGGATGAGGCTCCCTTGGACTCTCCCAGTGCCAGCTTGGGTAAGGCAACTCCAATTCAAAGCAGTCCTCTCTCTGGGAAGGTGCTGGCATCCAAGCTGGCTGATTCTGGGTGGCAAAGGAAACTGTGCCAACCCCGTGTGCAGGAGGTTTTCCAAGACACTCCCAACCACTGGGCAAAGCTCTCAGCTTTGGGCAGACCTGCTACCAGAGTGAAATCCTGCTCAGCCCACGGGAGCTGCAGACCAGGGGCAGAGGCACAGAGTATTTCACCACCAGGCTTGGGGCTGGCACTCCTGGCTGAGGGCTCCTTTTTAGGGTGGCAGGAGAGCAGAAGGGTCACCAAAACCAGGGTGAAGAGAGTGGCCCTGTCTCCAGCTCGTTTTTATGGTGGCAGTGTTGGAGTGGGACCTACCTGGGCTGTTTTGGAGCACCCTCCGAGGCACTTATCAGGCCCTGTCCAGAAGGGGATTTGTGCCAGCTCTCTGGGCACTCTGCCAGGACAGCAGTTACAAGCCCTGGGTGCAGGGATGTCCAGCACATTGGTGCCCAACTTGCAGAGCACCCCGGGGCCTCACTCCCAGCTCCCTGTCCTGCTCCGTTAGCTGCTGAGGGCTTCCCACAGGTGCTCATCACTCACCTGGTTTCCCTCGGGACTTGCAGTTCTCCTGTAACCTTTTCAGGGGTATTTATGCTCCTAAAAGCCACCCCAGAGGCTGAGAGCTATTTGCCATGCCTCAGAGCTGACTTACACACACTCGTTACTGCCCAGCCCACCCAGGGAGTGCAGGATGTGGTTCCTGGCCTATTAGAATTACAAGAGATCACAGAAGGAGCTCAGAAATCTTTTCTCCTGTTATTGTAGGATCTGCAGATAAACTTCAGAAATTAAAAAAAACAGGACAAAGAGAAATTAAATAATCCACATATCAAGTTTTAATATCCAGCCTCATAGCTACAAGTTACTGAAGAATGACATGGAGGGAAGATACCTCCTGCATTAGGGACAGGGGTCAGTAACATAATTGGAGTAGATGAAGGGTTTTCCTTATGCTGCTTGATGGAGAAATCTGCCTGACATGGATGTGCTCTATGTGTACTATAAATAAATAAAACTTCAGAAACCAGCACAAATGAGATCTAGCCTTGTAAATTAGTAAACCACTGCCCCATGTACAGAATCACTGCAGGTTTTGTGCCTGATCCTGTACACATTTAACCTCCCCCATGTAAATAGTCCTCTGGAGTTAATGGAGCTGTACTAATTTGCAGTGGCTGGAGATTAAGCCATTGGGGTTAAGCATTTCAGCCAGCCCTAGTTGCAGCATGCTGTAGTTACAGGGCTGTTGGATGACTCAGAGGTGCTCCCGTGCTCTGGAATAAAAGCATCCATGGCCATTACACCACGTCTCCAGCAGCCCTGCAATGCAGCCCAGGTACAGCACTCATCCTTCACAGGTTGTGTCTTCAGACAGAGAAATCCTGTCCTGCCCTGCAGGAAAGGGTGCAGACACTTTGCCACAACGTAAAGCTCATTTCTTTCTTTCATTTTCCCTGGGTATGTACCAATGTTTTCCAGACACTATTTCACTACTGTTACACTGCTTGCAAGCATCTTAATTTAAATCCCATTATAGATGCACCAGGGCAAAATGATCTATCCGCAGCTGAAATAATAAACTGGAGTGAGAACATCCTTGGGCTGTGAGAGGCTAGAACAAGCACTAACTGAAATGTATAAACTTACATAATATTATTTATAGAAAGGAGCCCAATTGTCAAAGGCCCTAAGAGAGCTGGAACATGGGAATGTTTGTTCTCCTTGCAAAGAAAAATTAATTATGCAAGTTTATAAATTCCAGTTGCTTTGCTTGCTCATCTCCTGATGTGCCTAAGGACTGCCTGGAAGGTATTTATGGTTCCCAGCCACTGGTTCTAGAGGCATTTTTTTAACTTGCATTTTTGCATGCCATTGCCTCCCAGGATCTTGGAGCAGAGGATACACTTTTCACACTGTATTCCTCGGCCACAGAAAAATGCAGATTTGTTCTGAGATCCTGCAGGAGTGAGTCTATTTTAGGGGGATGCCTGGAGGAGGCCAGAGCTCACAGAGCCACCACATGTTTTGCAGAGGGTGGTGGGGTGGCTGCTGTGTTTTTTGGGTGCAGGAAGAGCCCTGACCCACAGGGATCAAGCAGACACCTCTCTCTCTGCCTGATCCACAGATCAACTCCTGACGTGGCTTTGCTTATTTGTTCCTTTTGCTGCCAAGAGCCATGAAGACTCTAATGCCCTCCGTGGTTTGATTTGCAAGGTAGGAAAAAGTGCCACTTATTACTAAAATGCACTATGTTGTGTAGTTTGCCAGCAGTGATGTATCCAGACAGGGCTGCCAACTGGCCAGAATGCTCAGGAAATGATTGTTGCCTCCCAGGCTCCTCTCAGAAACATTATGGCTTTGGGTTTTGTGCTGTGATTGCTGTTTTTCTCCCATCCACTCCTGTAAAATATCACTCCTCAAGGGGCTGAGGCACTTGCTGGCATCCAAAAATGCCATTTATGCAATTACCTGGTTTTACGTGTTCTCCAATACCATCCCCTTACAAGAGCTAATGACTGAGTGCTGGAATTCCAGTGCTGCTGGCCACTAAGGGAATTAAAATGCAAGCTCCAAGTCACCTGTGTGCAGGAAAAAACGGAAATATCTTTGGGGAAATCTCTCATACCTCCCTGCTGACAGATGTCCCCTGATGGCTCTGCATTTCAGGGACCTCCCCTTGCTGCAATAACCCTGCAAAATGCCCCAGGGTCAAACCCCCCAGGTGGACTCTCCACCCCTGACGTGCCTTCAAACCTGTTTTCCTGCGATTTCTTGCACTGCAAGGTCTGCCTTCCTACAGGAGGAAGGGCAAAGCACCTGGGGACTTGACCTTGGGCATACGCAGCCCCATCACATCTGGAGGGAAGCTCCAGGCATCAGCCTCTACCACCCATGATTTTGTGCTTGGACAACAAGCTCAGGTGATATCCCAAAATAACACTTCCCAAGTGGTACAGGCAGTTCAGAGATGTGGCTGCAGCTGCATCCCTCGTGTTGCCTTTTCTCGGGAGGTGACACACCGTGTCCTCTAGGACTTCTGTGCCCCTGGGGATCACCCACGGGATTCACGCTACTGGGAAAAAGCTTCTTTGTTGGGGTGTGTATGTCCTTGTTGAGGAGAGGGGGCCCCTCCTGCAGCTTTGGTAAGGATTGGCTAAACCAGTGTGACCTGGATGGGTGGAAACAGCTCAATTTTTGTGCACTGATGGCGATGGCTGCCTGTCCCCCTGTGCTGGCATCTTTACCCCCTGACATCGTGAGGGAAACCCAGGAACACAGCTCTAGCCTCCACATTGGATTAAATGACATCCCAAGCCACACTTCCCTGGGATTTGGGAATAATTTTTAAGGAGGATTTTAACAGGCTCAGCTTCAAGGAGAGGAGTCACTGCCTGTTTTTCCAATCCAAAGCCACATGAAACACAACACATCAAAAAGTCGTCAGTGGCTGCTGCACAGGACCACTGCATTCCCCTTATTGAAAAGGCTCCCTCTGTCCCCAGCACTGAGGACCTCTTTATAAATATTTGGAACGAATGAATAAACTGTTGAAACTCCCTAGAAGGAGAAGAAAACATTTCTGTGAGAAACATATGGCCAGTGTAAGCCTTGGGGTAAAACCTCTCAGATACTTGTGCACCTACAAACGGTCAGTAAACACATAAATCAGGAAATCTCCTCAGAAAAATGATGAGCAATTTATTTTATCAATATGTAGCGAAGAATTGAAACACAGAAAAGAAAATCTCTCAAAATATCAACCAGTTTATTAAAAAGTTCAAGCATAATACGATGTGGAGACTATGGGCTCCTGCGAAATCCTTCCCTCACTGTGAAACATGAGAGCACAAACAGTAATATTTACACTTGCAAAAAGGACCTGTAGAAAAGAAAAATAATTTTAAAAAATAAATGTAAAGTGAGACTAAGCAACCTGAATAATCAGAAAGTAAATCAGCACCAATATAAAATATCATCATCTGCTGCTTTCCATGGCCCAGAACATTATGAAATACAGCACTTGCTTGGCTTGGATTTGGAAAAACATGGTGTGCCTGAGCCATTTTTTTTTTTCAAACACAGATCTCCTAGAAAAATACTTACAAATCCAAGAGAAAAGAAAATTGTACTACGAGTAATCACCCTGCCAAGCAGAGACCGAGTGCAGGGCTTGCCAGTTGTGTAATGTGTGATGGAAGGCGGCAGCACTGGCAGATATTTCAGGGAGCTCCGGAGATCACACAGCGAGTGGCAACTCGGAGGAATCCCCGGGAAACGCGGAGCGGCTGCAGGAACAAACCGCGGGGCATTTCAGCGGAGCAGAAGGTGGCACGCAGGGAGGCTGAAGGCTGCCCCGGGACGCGTTGCGGAGCGGCGGAGCCGCGCCGGGCCGGGCCCGCACCACGTGCGGCTGAGTCACCGGGACACGGCGCCAGAGCCGCGGCAGCTGCTCCGCTCCGCGCGGGGCCGGGCCACATGGCCCTGCAGCTGTCACCTGGGAAACCACGGCCAAAGTGGGACACGAGCAAACGCCGGGGCCCCGGCAGCATCACCCGGGCTCGCCCTGCCCTGCCACAGCCAGCGCCGAGCATGGATTGAACGCCCGGACGTGGTGGGAGCCGAGCCCGCCCCGGCGCCAGGGCAGAGCCCCGCACGGGCTGTGTATTTGCAGTAAACAGAGAGCAGCGGACACCCCTGCGGGGCAGGCGTGGAGAGCACCTTCCTGCGCCTAAGGATACTGGGGGGTGGTACGAGCTGTGCCCCGGCTCCTTCCCTGGCTGCCTTTGGAGACAGGGCAGGGAAGCCTCTCCCAGGTGGGACTCCCTCCTTCAGCCCTTTTCCCACTGCTTCTCCCTCCCTTCACCCTCTGCCTGTGCTGGGCTGCCCCATGCCCTTGCTGTGGAGTGGCACCTGCCCGGCAGGCTGGGCTGGCAGTGTGGGGCAATGCTGCCATGGGGCTGCTTCCCTGAAGGAAGGAGGAGGAGGAGGAGGTGATGGCCCTGGTGCCGCACTTCTGGCCTGGCTTAGCACACAGACACAGGAGCTAGGGCCATGGCAGGAGCCACAGTGGTCGCCAAAGCTGGATGAGGCTCCAGTGGCCAGCAAGGCTGTGCTGGGATGTCTGCTCAGCTGGATCCATGCAGGATTCCAGCGGCCACATGTGGCCCCAGCCACTGCAGGAGCTGCCTGGCCATCAGGATGGTTCTAGTTTACATTTGGGCTTTGGGGGAGGAATGTGTGCTCTCCTGAAGCACATATTCAGGAACTTTAATTTGCCAGCACCACAGAGATATTTAGCAGGACCACAGATAGCGAGTGACATCCATGAATCCCAACAAAAGCCACGGTGTGTGTGCCTTTTGCTCAAGGAAGCAAAGCGAGTGGCATTGGAGGCCTTGTCCCCTCCAAAATCAGCCAGAAGTGGCCGACAGGCTCGAAACACCGTAGGCAGGGGCAGGTGGCTGGACACACACAGACCACCTCGGCAGGAAGGCATGGCACCTGTCCTCCTGCCCCAGCAGCAGCTGAGGATTACAGCATCTGGGGAAGCACAGCATTCCCTTCCCTGCCCACATCAGAGTTGGTGAAGCAGGAACAATTCTGCTGCCCAGCGACTACCAAGGACTGAGCAGTGTGGTCATCAACACTCTTTTTGTTTTTCCTTTTTTTTTTTCTTCTTTTTTTTTTTTTTGTTTTGCACAGCAGTTTAGAAAGATCCATCAAGAAGAAAATTAAGGTTGTTAGATATTCAGGGGAGGGAGGATTAGGAAGAGAAACATCCACCCATAAAAATGCACCCGTTCACACCTCCACTAGGCGAATATCCAACTATTTCTTAAGTATCCAATTATTTCTTAAATGTCCCCAAGACTTTTTGCCTCAGCCTCCTTGCCTTGTTAGCCATTCCACATATTTATTATTCTTTGCATGAAATAATGCTTCCTGACATCTGTTCCCAGTTCGTTTCTCTTTAATTTCCATTTATAGCACATTTTCCTAGCCTCTGACCGTGTTAAAATAAAACAATAAGTATGTTTGACACAGTGCAAGTTACTTAAGATCATGATCCTTCCCTGACCTTGTTTTGTTTTTTTTTTTTTTTAAACATGTCCTAAAACACAGAAAGCACTTGAATGAACTTAGTTGAAAAAGGCAACGGAAAGCTCAGAGTCACAAAGCACTCGTTCCACAGCGGTGCTGCAGCCAGTGACTCAGGGAGGAGCATGAGGAGCAGTTTGTGGTTACAGCCCAGTTCTTCTCTGACAAGGATCAGCTGAAGGCATTTGGGAAAACAGAGGTACTGGGGGCCGTACAGTCCCTCTGTGATGTAAGAGGCCAGGACCAGGAGGCTGTAAGAGACAAGGCAGCAGTGGGACAGGCACGGCAAAGGAAATGTTAATTCCCTGTGCAGTGACACAAACTGGCTTGAGGGCTGCTTCCCCTTCTGACCAGGCAGATGGGAAAAGGTGCCCTTCCCTTGCTCTGAAGAGATTTCACATCCAAGTGCAATCTGGCAACTCCACAAGCAATAAATTCTCAAGGAGAAGCAATGAGGAGTGCTTTAGTTGTGGCACAAGAACATTTTATGTTGTCATCTCTATATTGGTACAAGCCCTCAATGTAATTTTAGCTCAGGAGGAGGTTGCTTATGAAGCGAATATAAAATGGCAAGAAGCAATGCAGCCTCCAACCAAACGTGCGTGCACACCTTCCAGTCAAGTGACAGAGCAAGCCAGGAGCCAGGATTGTCACTTCTTTGTGGACCACCAGGAGCTCCCCTGGAAGGCCCACCCTGCTCTGCACAAGTGCTGGCCTGCTCAGACGGCCGCTCCAGCTCCTGCTGAGCCGGTTCAGTGTGCTGAGCCATCCTGCTGCGACAGGGCCAGCAAGGTCACAGCCCTGAACGGAAACACACGAACTGAAAACCCTTCTGGGAGCCTGGGGCAGCAGCTGCTCTGCAGTTGGGTGTCACAGCACAGATGTGGGTGCTGCCACAGCCAGGAGCCACCTGGGCAGTGCAGACCCCGTGCCCCTTACCTGCCTTTCTTCACATGAGTGTTTCACTGAGAAGCCTGCCAGGCTGCCAAGGGCGTTTTACCCACATTCCGAGCTGAACATGCACACACTTAGAAACCTTGGGTTCCATCCGAGGCTTTCTGAGGTCAAACCAAACTATGACAAACATGATTAAGAGCAGCCAAGTTCAGCTGTGCTCGGACAGAGCACTGGTCCCTCAAGCACAGCGTGCAGCTCCGTGGCAGGGCTGCACCACTACAGCCCAAGAGCCAGAAGGGGATGAGGGTGGATGGTCTTTGGGGAAGCAGATCAGAAGTGGCTTTGAAGGCTTGCCAGCAAATAGCTGAATCATGCTCTGTGCATGCAGAACTGCTCCTTCGGAAAACCAGCACCCCACTGCCCAGGAGATGCTCTCCTGACTGTGCCCCAGCTCCCCACAGCATCAGGAAGGTGCAGCAAGGTTGGCCAGCCCTTGGGAATCACTGAATCCTTGGCAGCACAGGCTCACAGGTACAGAAATGTGTGTTTATGTCTCTGCTCCCTGAACTCCCTGCACTTCATCTGCTTTCCTGGGCTTTGAGCAGACAGGGCTCACACAGGTGGATCTATCCTATAGAGTCCACAGTTTGGAAGGATAAATGTGAGTTCCCCTTGATCTGCCTGTTTCTTCTGCTCATTTCTCCTCTGCCCCAAGTGGCCAATTTACCTTTGCTGTTCATCCAGCCCAGCATTTGCAGCATCTGGAAGACTCCAGGACTGACTGAAGGGAAAAAGAGAAAAGCTGCACTACACTCCAAGGCCTGATTACGCAAAGCTTTGTGCAGTGTTGCTGCTGCCTTGGAAAACAGGTTGGGAGGATGGGATGAGAAAGCTTCACAGTGTGACTTAGCCCATTCTTGGGGTTATAATCAATATCCTCCTCATCACCACCTATTTTATGTGCAGAAACAGGAATTATGAAAAGGTACCAAGAGTCTTTTTTTGTAAGTTGCAATCTTTTTATTTAAGTAGTCTGAGTCAACAAAGTCATACTCTCCTCTATTTCTGAGAGTTTCTTCAGCATCTGGCTCACCTTGGCCTCATCAAACTCCAGGCAGAGAAACTCCGATTCCTACAAAACAAGAGAGAACAATATTTGAGAAAAATAATTATGTTTGATCCCTGTGCAGAAAGAAATATTTGGTGAGGAATTTGACAGCTTAACTCCATTTGACAATGGGCTTTCTTGTACTTTCCTGCCTGATTAGAAGTGCTAATTTTTATCAGTGATATAAATCCAGGTCAGATCTCTTGAAGATATGTTTGCAGGAGACTGCATAAGAAAGCTTGAACAAAACCCTGGAGTATGTCTCACAACTCTCTAATTCCTTGATTAGGAAGCACTGGGAAAGTCAGATCTTAGGCAATCCACGAGTTAACCCGAGGCTTTGTGGAGCATCATGCAGAAGACAGACCACAGACCCTTGCTGGAGTTCGCTATTCTCCACGGCCATGAGCAGACAGGGACACATCAGCCTACCCTGAGCACCTCCTGCAAACTGGGACTGCAAAGCCAATGCCTCTTCAGCTCCCACTGAATCTCCCCAGTTTTAGCATCCTTCTTTCCCCAGACCTGACTAGGAAAGTCCAGAGCAGGCTTTCACAGAACAGCTCCTGCAGGACGAGCAGCTTTTCTCACCACCCCGAAATAATCCCAGTATCCACAACAGATTACAAGTCTCGTTTCACAGACGGATCTGACAAGAGCTCTCCTGACTTCTCACTGCTCCCCTTGTGACCCAGCCACGAGCTGGTTTCTGTGCTGACCTTTCGGGGAAGGAGTGGCAGTGCAATGCTACGCAGGGACCTGGTTCTCCACAGGATGACCTCCAAGGCCAAGCTCCTGTTGACATCTCAGGCTTCCCAGCCACAGCTCTGCACGCTGAGTCATGTGAGCCCATCCACAGATTTAATCACGCCAGCGTTGGCCCATCCAGCCTTTGAGATCTGCTAAAGCTGATTGCATGGCTTAATCACACGGGGAATGTGAGTGGACAGGAGGAGATCCAAGCACCTACTTCTGGAGATGTTTTTGCCTGAGCCTAAAGCATAAAGAGGACTTTTTTTTTGTTTGTTCCCCTCTTCAGGTTTTGTCAGTCAAAAGGAATGTGGATTGATCAAAACAAAACTCTTTGATTACACAAAGACATTGCCACTTCATACAAGCGTAAGTGTACTCATAAAACATTCTTTTAGCTATAAAGCAGCTAAAACTCTCCCACGTGGGCTGGACATTGTCTGGTTATCCACTCTCAGGTGGACCAACCTAAAACTTGACCCAAGAGGGCTGTAAATCAGGCTGCTCAGAACTGAGCTTGAGTTTTATATAATGCTTTGTTAGTTCATCTCCCCCATGAAAAAAGGAAAAAAAAATAAGATGGAGCAGGAAACAAGGAAACAAGGCATCCCTTTTGATACTTTCTACTGCTAAAAAATAATTCAGCTCCCTTGGAGTTAAGCAAATCTAAAACGGAACACATCAGTCACTGACTCGAAGTCCTGAAGCTTAGCACTCCTGCTGCCCAGGCTGGAATCTGGGGTTCAGGTTCTGGAGCTCGACGTCCTCAGGAAGGTGTGGGAATGGACACCAATCTCCTGCAGCCGCCTTGGGTTTGTCCCTCACGCTTTCCCACCCTCCTCCCATTTCACTCCCGAGCCCAGGCTATAAAAAGGAGCTGCAAAACAAAACATCCAAGAAACACAAACTGCCCCCAGCCTTGAACCAGGTTTTCTAGGAGCTGTAACAACAGAGTGCGGCAAAAATATTTATATGAGAGACTAAGAGAAGCACAGCTTTTTCTGTCTCAGTAACTATACTTGAAAACCCCATGTATTTTTAGAAAACCAACCCCCACAAATTGAAAAGTTAAAAAAATACAATTGTTCTCTACTGCATCAGTTTGGCCAGCTACTTAAAATGCTTTCCAGCAACTTTGATACATGTAGTATTTTTAAGTTTTAGCCCCTAAATTGGAACAACATAAAGAAACCCCTCAGAATTCGCTCATCGTTTTATTCATATTCATTTCCACTCGATCTGGAGGCCTCCTTCAACAATATTCAGCATTTCAAAGCCACCAGCCAAGGCGCCAGACCCACTCTTAGAAGCCGTCTCAACTCGATGTGATGCTTGTAAGATCATTAGTGGTTCTTTGTAAAGGAATTATACCAGCTTGAATTACCAGGAAAGCGCTCTTCAGACAGTGCAAAAGCATCAGCTCCGGAAGGCTGTGTGCAAACACAAACAGCCAGCCAAGCACTTCTGGACATGGGCACCCACGCAGCTGCTCCCTGGAGCATTGTAGGGTTTGGGTCTGATCCTTTTGGAGCAGGCAATGCGGCCATTTGCTCTGCAGAGGCTGGGAGTCAACGCAATTTCACTGCTCTGGAAGGTATTTTGTTCACCCGTTTTAGGTTTTGCCTTAGGTTAGGATGTTTTAAAGATTTAGCTGCCCCTTTCGTAAGTGAAAACCCAATCTGTAATGTCACCAAAACTTGCCTTCAAACAGCCTGGTACCTTTCATTGTGATTAAGAACCCCCATTAATTTTCAGCCTTCCCATTTTTTTGGTCAACAGAGACCAAAAAGAACTTAGAATGCCAGGAGAAGTTATTAAGAAATATAGGAAAATTCAGAAGTGCCGCCTTTTTGGACATGTGATAAATGAGTGAATGATAAATGCTGGCTTTCGCATATATGAATTTAACATTTACAAGTGATGTGTACTGTATAAAAAATAATGTTAAGATAAAATATAATTAAGTAGAAACAAGGTTAAGGTAAATTGTAACTTCGAGATAGTTGTAATATGCTAGACAATGTAATAATAAATACATGGTAATAAATGTCTTTTAAGTTGATAAACCACAGAGCCAGGGATCAAGACATCTTAAAGAAACAAAGAAGATAACCATAGGCATCCCAGCAAGTCTGTTATCTTGACTCACACCTCACAAAAGGAACTGTCACCTACAAATTAAGTTGGAACTGAAGAAACATAGACGGGAGGATTTCGGCCTTCAGTTCTGAGACAATCCAGAGGACCCGAGACTCCAAGACAGGCGCTGAGCTGGCAGAAGGGGGCAAGGATCGGAGGGGGGAGTTGAGTGAAGTGTAAATTACCTCCTAGGCTTAATGAATATGTAACAGTTAAAGAAAGTACTTAAGTTCACTGTACAATGGATGGGGGTGCCTCTGGCAGAATTGCTAAGCACCCAGCGCTGTTTTTGCCTTTGCTCTATTAACAAATACTCAATATTATGCAGTTAAAATTTCGGCTTGTGAATTCATTTATAACAGGCAGAAATGGTGGGCTTGGCTGATACCAAAGCAGCAGGGCTGTGGTGAAACCAGAGATGTGTGAACACGGAGGAGTCCCTGACTGGTCCCATCACCAGCAAATGAGGCTGCAAGCAGAAAAGCCGATGGGGGACAAATAAAGCAAGGAGCTGCTCCCCAGGCCACCTCCGAGGCGTCACACAGCGAACACAGTGCCCGGGAATTCACAGCACATCAGTTCCCGCAGCAACACCCACGGGCAGAAACAAATGTCGTTTTGCTTCCAAGGCATTAATTAAACACAAAAGGCGAAATACTCATTTCAGAAAAAAATCCACAGGCGATATTTTTTTTTTTTGCCCTAATATTGCAAACAAGTGTTAAGAGATTGCTTCTCTGGAGTAAAGGAAAATGCAAGCCTGGGCTTAGGTACAACCTGCTGTTGCCAAAAAATCTGGTTTATCTGATAATGCAAACTTTCCCACTTCCTCCAAGTTTACTTATTCCATGTAAATACTATTTTAATAAAACACCTGCAGGGACTGCCCTGTAAATATTATCCCAAGTCACAAATGTAATAGTATTTCAGCAGGAAAATCAATCACAGAATCACAGGATGGTTTGGGTTGGAAGGGACCTTGAAGCTCACTCCTGGGCAGGGACACCTTCCACTAGGCCAGGTTGCTTCAAGCCCCATCCAGCCTGGCTTTGAACACTTCCAGGGATGGGGCATCCACAGATTCTCTGTGCAAACTGTGCCTCACCACCCCTACAGTCAAGATTTTCCCCCCAATATTTATTCTAGACCACTCTCTTTTAGTTTAAAACCATTCCCCTTGTCCTGCCACTCCATGACTGTGTCCAAAATCCCTCTCCAGCTCTCTTGGAGCCCCTTTTCAGTACTGGAAGGGGCTCTAAGGTCTCCCCAGAGTCTTCTCTTTTTCATTTTGAACAAGCCAAACTGTGCCAGCCTGGCTGAGGTGCTCCAGCCCTGGCCACATCTTCATCACTGTCCTTTGGACTCATTCCAGCACGTCCATGTGGATTGCTGGTCAATCAATGGTCAACCATGAGCCTTCCTCCTCATGGCTCAGCACCAGAGCACATTTTGCCTAGGCCAGTATCTGCTACAGGCTTGCATGGTAAAGAAATGCTAATCTTGATTAAAAAATAAAATAACCAAAGAAAAAAATTGAAAAAAAAATCCAAATGCCCTCCCCAATTCCAAAGAGGCAAGTGAAATAATAAATAAAAAAAAAATTAAAATCCCAACATAACGAGAAATTCAAAATGGAAATGAGACACTTTTTAACAGTGCAAGGACACATTCCCCTTGGAAAAGGCACATCCACAACTCGTTTTTGCAATGATGCAACTCTGCCGTAGAAGCTTTCCTTCATTGCAGACTATTCTACCTTGCTCATTATCGTGGGAATTTGGTATTGTGCTGCCCGATGGCAGAAAAAAACCCTGAAAAACTCACCCCAGCACTATAAACTTGCCTCCAAACCTTTCTGTGGGTGACCTCTCCCTGCCACCTGGGGCACACCACTGCCAGGGGACTCTCCAGGGCTGCCTGGGTCAGAGGGACCTGTCCTGCCACACGTGGCTTCACATGCCACAATACACAACATTTCATCTTGCATGGATGACCCAAAAAGAGGAAAACCATTGGATTGAGCTTATATTTCCTTATTCAAAAATCACGGTAATATGACATCAAGCTGGGTAGTTCCACTGGGTGGAAATATTTCATGTCAGATGTTTATGAGAGCAATTTATTTTAGCCATGTAGATTCTCATATTAGGAACAGCTGATAAATGGTAAAAAAAAAAAATCAAAAAATTGCCACAAACCAATGCAGAATGAAAAAAAAGTGAGATGCTGCATTGATTCTTCTATCACATTGCATCAATCGTGATCCAGCTCCAAACTTCTGGAGTTATTTTTATATTCATTAATATGCTGCAAGATATACTGAGGCATATGATATTGACAGCAAAATCTAAATAATTCCACAAAAAATGCAATGGATAGCAATCCACTGATTTCATATGCCCACATTCCTGACAATACTAAATTCATTATTTTTAATTCAATTCAGAGCTATTTTTGCTACATATCTACAATCATGCCCTTCAAAAACTCTAATGTAAAGTGCAGTTCATTTCCGTAATACTGTATAAAATAAAGCACAAATATTTGTAACTGCAAGTGCCTTTTAATTCTCCATTATTTTGGAATTACATGAAGCAGGAACCTCTTAAACAAATTATTATTACATCCCCATAAAAAAAAAGTTAACTCGATTGCAGATTTTTTAATACTTTTAATGTAGCATCTAGCTTGTAATATCACAGATTAAGCAGATTAAGGAATGCAGAAAATGGAACAATTCCAGAACATAAAAGTAGGTCCCTGATACTGCACAGCAAATGTAATGTCATTCCTTTTACATTATCAGCCTCCTGAAAATAGTCTACCTCATATTTTATATCCTACATGAAAAATGAGCATTTATGAATGCAGAGATGCACATGCTTTATCTACTGCTCTTTGTGCCTTTTGGAAGAGCAGATTTCTTTTCAGGAAGTGTTAAAGAAAAACCCAAACTATAATTTAATCAGCGCAACTAATTAGAAAGTACCATACTCTGGAGCTTTTATACATTTCACATTGAAGAGTTAACAAGAACAACATTATTCTTAATAATTAACAAAAAAAAAAAAGACAACACTTTTATGAAAGCCTTATGCACTTCCCTTTTGGCTCTGCTGTTTTCAGATTGGTGATATTAACCTGCATCGGTTTCTGTAAACCTTCCAACTTCTCTATTTTTGATTTTTTAAAGAAAATCACATTGATTTGCACCTGTTTCTGTTTTCTGAGCTTTCCCCACGTCCCACCCCCAGTCCCCTGCCCTGTGTGCTGCACAAACTCATCACAGCAGAGCTTACTTATCCACCGCTCCACTCCAAAACCCTCTAGCACAGTGTGCAAATGCAGAGGCTGACAATGAACGAGTGGCGGACGTCCAGCACGGGTTTGGGATTTCTGCTCACCAGTGAAAGAGCACTCAGTCCTTCCTACCTGCAGTTCCCAGAGCTGTGGGGACACTGCTCAGGCACTGTGCCTGTCCCTCAGCTCAGACCCTCAGCTGATGCAGGGCAGGCAAACATCCCAGTGTTGAGGGAAGCTCGCGGTGCTCAGGAAGGTTAGAGAAACCACAGTTCTGCTGCTACCAACACAGTGCAGAAAAAAGGGACCTGTTTATGCTGACAAAATGCAGATTTCATCCTCATTTATGGATGACTCTTTGCAAGGTTATACCTGGGACTTTTGATGTGGCCTCAGCTGATCGATTGCTGTTTGCTAAGCCTGCTTGCCTGCTGCCTCCAACACCCTTTCACATCTCCAGAGCCTGAGGCTCAGGCTACCCCATAAAATCTGCTGCAGGCACAGCAACTCAACAGAACAGAAAACCCTTTATGGCTCTTTCTCACTGAAGAGTGGTGGATGTTTAACTCTGCATAATGCTGCACTTCCACTCTGGAACATGCTCAGTTTAGGCGAAATCCTCTTAGAATTAAGCTGTTGGACAAAATCTCTAACAAAGATGCACAAATGAGGCGTTCAGATGATCCTAAATTTTTAAGGCAATTCTTTTTCATGAGGGCACCAAGAGACACCTTTCTGACCTTGCGGTAAACCTTGAGATAACTATTTCCAAGATTTGTTCCTTTTCCCCTCAAAAAAACCCCATTATAACACCTCCTATATAAAAAAAGGTATTTAAGGAGAAACGTCCAGAATATATTTTTCCCTCATAGTCTTGATCTTGGATATGGGCAAAGCAGTTTGGGGAAGGATTCATCCTGGCATGGGAAATACTGACCATGTAAATTGGTCAGAGCTGAAGGCCACTAAATACAGGGCTGGGTAATCCCAACCAAAGGCACTGCCAGAACTTCTGCCTTTTTGAGACAGGAATGGAACTGAGACAAGGGAACAGAAGGTGCTGTCATCTAACTCCTGGTGCAGGAAAGAAAAGTGAACCGTCTCTGTATCTAAACTGTTCCTAAAAAATAATGCAAAAACACTCACTCCCCGACCCTCTCTCTGCCCCTACAGACATTATTTTGTCAAAGAAAGCACATCAAGGCTGTTTTCATTTGAATTCCAACATCTTCGAAAGCACAGCTGAGCTCGAGCTTTTTCAAACCCTAAAAGAGTGAGTGTGGAATGTTTAATCTATAACAGGAGCATTTTTCTTCCGCTGCTTGACTGGCTTGAGGTAAAAAGGTGTAATGGCATGCCAAATAAATCAATTAACCTGCTTAGGCTAATGACACTGTCTTGGGGACCCTGCTATGCAGCTTGAGCCAGGTGCTATTTAAACAAAGGTGTAAATGGAGCTAAAATCATTAACTAAGAAAGACATTTGCTCTCCAACTCTTCTGTGCACAAACTTTGCTTCCACTTGCCACAGACAACTCCATGCAGATGGGTTGCAGAGGTTTATATCATTTAGTGTGATTATTAGGAAGAAAAGTCCTGCTTTTCTCCTGTCCTGCAGGAGTGGCAGCTTTGTCCTTATGAGGAGATGAGCTCCAGAGAGCTGTGACTCCTCAAGGTTGAGGCTTATTAAGGGAGAATTTATGAAGACTTTATTTAGGGGTTTGTGGTCAGTTTTTAGAAAGCATAGAGTAGTTTGGGTCGGAAGAAATATTTTAAGGTCACCTAGTCCATCCAGAGCAGGGATATCTTCAGTGAGACCCACCCAACCTGACCTCGAATGTTCCTAGGGAAGGGGCACCCACCACCTCTCTGGGCAGCCTGTTCCAGTGTTTGACCATCCTCATGGTAAAAAACCTCTTCCTTCTATCTAATCTGAATTTATCCCCACAGACAGGTCATCACTGCTCCAGACTCCACGTGGGAGATGGCTCATAAAAGCTTCATGGGGAATCACCTTAAACCTGTAATAAACACAGCTGTCAGTTCCCAAGCACCCGAAAAGTGGAAATTAGACAGAAAGTTACATATTATTTTTCCTCTTTTACAAGAAAGCTTTTGGAGATCTTATGCAATTCCAGTGTCTGGCACAGGATGTAATCTTAGGGAAAGAATGAAATATTATGTTTTAAATTTGTATATATCTTTCTCCCTGTGGATGCCTCAGTGCACATCTATGGATATTTGGCAGGACTGATGGAGATTTTAACAGGAGGAAAAAAAAAAGGCAGTGATACCTGCAAGCTTCACCAAACTGTACAGAAAAGCACATAAAGACAGTATAAAAAATATTATATTACCTTCGTATCACTGTGAGATTTGAATCAATGCATGTATTTAAAAACTAAATTTATAATAAAAACTATATATAACTACGTAAATATATATATATGTAGTTTATGTACTTATATATATTACATGGAAAACTACATAAAAACTATTTAAAAAGTACATTTCTGGCAGGGCATTAGGCTCTCTCACAAGGGTACCAGCGACGAGAAAGCTCCATCATCACTTATTCAAGCCCTGCCTGCTGTGTCAGCTCTTCACTAACAGAGCCTCTCAGTGGAACTACTGCAAGGTGAGGTGCTCTTCTCTCAAAGTCCTCTGCAGGGGACCTTGGAGGGCAAATGCCCTTTCTCACTTATGATTTGCATTTTTCTACTTTGTTTGATAGCTCTCATTGTTTTCTTGTGCCGTATTTTGTTTGGTTGGTGTTTTTAAGGCTGCTCACTAAGCTGAAATATCCCTATGGATGTTTCATCTCCAAATACCCAGGCTAACCTCTGTTTGAACAATCTTGTAGCACTTAATTGCAGTGTGAAATTAATCTAAGAAAAAGACAGCTCTTAGTGATGTATCTTCTGCTTTTACGCTAAATCCAGCTTTTGTAGTGAGAACATTCATTAGACCTGGAATCTGTACTCATTACACTTTAACCTATTACCTAACATGGGAATCACTCAGCATGGCAAAAAAAAAGAAAATCAAACATCACTCATTATCATAACCCCAACACTTTCTCAGGATTAAGTTTCAACTATTTTATGTTATTATTTACCATTTTCTTAAATGTTTTGGGAAGCACCTTATCACAGCACCAAACCCTCCCTGCCACTGAGGCATGTTTTTGTTACAGGCTATCACCAGGACCGTGCACTTGGTTAACTCCTAAGGACATAAGGAAATGTCTGTATTTTCAATGTAAATTTTTTTAATCCAATCAATGACAACCACGTTCCTCTCTGTTACTGCAAAAAATAATACCAGGAAAAGAGGACTGAACTCTGGGGTTAAGAATTACTTTTGTACTAAACCGATCAACATAGTTTAAGTAATCTGCATTTAAAAATAATCCCACAGTTAAAGAATGCAGTAAAAACCTGAGCAGAGAATTCCTGACCTTTAGGAGGCTGTGTGACTGGGGATTCTGGCATATTCTGGCTGAGAGTACTACTGGCTTGCAGGCTGAATAATTTGGTTAGCAGCCCCAAAACAGATCTCTCTTGCTCCCCCGCAGCTCTTTAATGTTTTAGTTTATCTGTTACATAAATGACTCAGGAATCCATTAATGTCCAGCCTAAAAGTATTACACCAAATATAAAAGCTGAGTAGAAATTAATATCCTCCATGCACATCTTTTTCCAACCCAAACCATTCTGTGGTTCTATGACCCTAAACCAATTTATTTTCCATGACAGCAGACAATGCTGGCTCCTGTTGATGGCAAAGGCCAGAGGATCTTGGCTTTCCCACTCCAATCAGTCTTCAGTCAAGGCCATACTTGGTTTTCTCAGAGAAGAGTCTGAAGATTAGAATTATTCTGAATTGGCATTTTGGAGTAAGACATTTTAAAAACCTTTTCTGCTCCTTTCTGAACACTGCACACTTGCTCCGTGGTCTGAAAGGCACCTGGATTGTCTGAAACAAGAGCACATGAGGGCCGTGCAGAGCCTGCAGCTGAAATGCTTGAACACCCAGAGCTGAAGTAAAAGTACAGAGGTGTTTATTTTGGTTGCTGCGAGTTTTGCAAGAGGTGAGTAAAGGTCACGCAAATCCTCTGCTAATTTATGTCTCTTAATGGCACCAGGTAATGCCCTCAAAAAGTCTCATTTCAAAAAGTCCCTATATTCTTGCACCTAAGCTCTTAGATCAGCATGACCCAGCTACAGCAAATAATGTTTTGTGCCCACAAAATGGCATTTTTCAGAAGTAATTTTTGAAGGGCAGCTGTTTGAGCACATCTCTCCTGGCCTTGTGTTCCCAGCAAGCAGCAATGCCAGGCATCCATTTGCTCCAGGGCATTTTACCATCAGAGAAGGGAGAGCACAAGCCTGGCACAGCAGACCCTCACAGGCACACACACCACCAGCAGCATCCCCATCTCCTCCCAGAAACATTAACCCTCTGTCCCTGGAGCACTGATCCCACAGATTTGGAATTACAAGCAAATACACCTTTAAATGGATGGCAAAAAGTCACTGATATTTGGGCAGAGCAGCTCATCTAAAAATACATAAACAGGGTACCAAAGGCTTGAAAATATGCCTCCTGTGCAGAATACATTCAGCTGGGCTTTCCTTCTTAAAATATTTAACAAGACAAAGCAGCCAGACAAAACAGGCTTTTTTCTTTTTGCTGCTTTTATGACATTTATCTATAACCTTTCCAATGATCTGAAAATAGAATTTATCAGGACAAAAGGGTCTACTCAGAGTTATGTTGCCACTGCAAACATGTCTCAGTGGTACTAAAATAACTCTGTTTCTTTTCTGCAATTTGAGTATGTGAACTTACCGGGGGGAAAAAAGTCAAATTGGAAAAAAAAAATTGGTCTAAATAATTTTTGGTATTTTTTCCTCATTGCTTTTAGAATATAAACTGCTGTCTTTCAATTCACCATGAGAAACCTCCCACAGAAAAGGGGGCAGCCACGTGTTCATAGTCCAGCCTGGTTTACAGCCCCTCCAACACTGCTGCTCTTGCTGTTTCAAAGCCTCGGGACAGGCATCACACTCAGATTTATCAGCAAAACAGCAGCTCCTGCTCAGTGTGGTGCAAAGTCTGCTGAAGATACTGAGAATCTCTGCACTGACCTCAGTGACCTTCGGATCAAATGTACAAAAATATCAGCATTATGTGCCAGCAGGAAGACACCAGAGGAATACAGCTCTCTTCTGAAAATAAAGGAAAAGCTACAGATTTGCATTATTCTTTGCCTTTTTTTTTTTTTTTTAACCACAGAATATGTCCTTGGTAATATTTGCTGCATAATACATAACTCCTTTTTCTTTTTTTCCAGCCTCTTTATTTGTGTAAGGTGAAAAGCAAAGGCTCACACTGAAAGCTGAAGCTGGAGGTGCAACCCTGAAGAGACAAGTGTGGGAGGACATTTCTGCCTGAGCAGAATCCCACTGGAGCCAAGGGACTGCCCGCTCTGCCCACACAGCTCTCCTTGCCTCACTTAAAATTACAACTTTGTTTTATTCCATCTGTGATTTCACAATTCATTCCAGAAATGAATGTAGGCAATAGAATACCAGCTCTGCACTACAGTCAACACCACACCTCGATTAATCTGTTTAAAGGTCTAATCAGGGCACCAGTTCTCCACATGATCCCCAAAGCAGCCTGGCCACGAGGATTGTTTTAAGGCTGGAACTTCATAGTTCTCTTGACAGGCATCATGTTGAACCATAGTTTTTTCAGAAAGATAAAAGGTTCAAAGTTATCTGATTTTGGTCGACCTCCTGTTCTCAATTCAAGGGCAAGTGGTACTGAAGTAGAAATAATTTCCATAACTGAATTGCAGAGCAGTCATTTAACAATTAATAAGCGATCCACTCAGCATATGAAAACTGAATAGGAAAATAAACACGTGAGAATCAGAGATACCTCTGCACAAAGAAAGGCTTCAGCTCTTCCACATCAGATATTTAATTGCTTGTCTCTTTCTCACCATGAACAAGGGGAAAAGAAGCCAATGAAATACAAAAGACCTTAACCACTTCTCCCAAGGAAAATGGAGATGATGTGAATGGCTCATTTAGCTTCCTGTGCCTTTGAAGCAGAGGAGATGTATTTTTAAAATTATTTTTATGCTCTACAACAGCAACCTGTATTTTTGGGCCTGCACTCACAGTTTGGACACCAGCCTTTAGCAGAGTGGCCATGTGTCTCATCAGGAGTAAATCTGCAACGCCACAGCCTATTTCTCCTGCATCAGGAAAATGTCAGATTTGTGGCTGGCTCCCCTTGGCAGATGTAAGGTCACTGCTCTTGCTGTCGGACTGTGAGAAACAGAACGCATTTCATCTCCTCCCCATTCCTGGGATCGGGCTAAAGATGTCCTCCTGGGAGCCCAATCAAGGACTTTGCCTCGTGGAGCTCAGGCTGGCCTGGCACGTGGTGGCCATGAGGGCACAGGGACAGCACCCCCTGCCTCCCCACTGCAGCTGCTGAGTGGAAGAAGTCATGTAGCAGCTCTCAGAGGAAAGAAAACTGAACGGTGCTGTGACCTCATGCAGGGAGATGAGATGGAGAACAGCATCACACAACTCAAAGCCAGCCCTTGTAAAGAAGCAGGGAACAGGAGGATGATGTGCTGTGCCAAATGCTGTTGCCTGGCTTTAGACAGCTGATCTGAAGTGGAAGGATAGCAAAATTTGTGAGTGGACCTCCTTAAAATACACGTGCTCTTCTCTTTTCAAGCATCAGAACACTGCACAGGATTTTTAATCCTGGCAAGCCTAGGGGTTTGTACCGATGGCTGTTCTTTCTGCTGCCCTCTTGACCAAAAGGTGCTACAAAAGGCAGGACTAGCTGTGCATCATTCGTGATAAAAATACCTGTTTCTGGTTTAAATACCTTGCTTTTCAAACTCACCGCTTCCTGGGAAGCTAAGCCCTTACCTGTGAAAGGGCTCGGAGGTAGTGGAGACTGTATGGAAAGATTTGGATTATTTTGGGAGCTAGTAGGGAAAAGGGAGCCTGTATATGAAGGCAAAAATGCCAGTGAGAACAGGGAATGTCTGCCTTCCCTGCCTGCCTGCAGGATTTTCACGTCTCTCTTCAGCCTGCTAATGCCTATTATATCTTTCCATGTCTATTACATCTTTCTTCAAGGTTAGGAGACAAAAGAGTTAGCACAGATTTTGCAGCTGCAATAAATAATTAAATTTTCAGGTTTATTTCCTCCCATTCTTAAAGCTTGCTTTGATCTGACCCCCTGCTGAATGCTGAACAGGGATTTTCACTGACCAGCCAACACTTGCACCCCTGGTTTTCCCTTCCTTCTCAAGCCTTTACAATACACACAGAGCTCAGAGGAGGTTTACAAAACCCAAATGACTCCTTCTCCAAAGCATCATTTTGTCTCCCTTCTGGAGACTTTTAAAAAAAATCATACATTAATGAGCAAAGCTGGGTTCAAGTCATGTTAGCTGTTGTCTGTATCTACCACAGAACTGTTGGGATTAACTTCCCAGAGCCTGCCAAGGCGTCTGCAGGGAGAGCAGAGCATGGGACCTGCCTGCTCCGTGCCTGAGGCAAAGCCAAAACTGGAGTTTCATTTTCAGAAGGGCCAAATCTGCTCAGAAATTGAAAACCAAGCTGGATAAAAAGCTAAAAGGTTCTAGGAAAAATGGTGACATGATGAGTTTCTTGTATTCACTCTGCTCCACTGTAGGCTTGGTAATACAGTGCTGGATGTTATAAAATATGCCTTAATTTCCTTGGAAAAAAGGATTATCCTGAGATGAAGTGTGCTGGGAAGCAGCTTTACATTTGGAATGGCCTTTCATCTCACAGGCCCAATTAACATTTCTGGAAACAAGCTGTAGACATGTAAAGATATTTCTAAAATATCAGCCTGAGTTATAAAAATGTATTGGTACTATGGAGCTACTAAAATAGCCAGGGAGAGAATTTGGCATTTCTGACCTCCTTTGATTGGATCCCCAACACACAAGCTCTTGATGAGACCTCAGCATTGCCATTTAATGGGTTTGTACTATTTCTGTATGTAGCCACTTAACAAAGGACTGCAATTAGATGCTGATAAAATACCTTAAATTGACATTACAGACCTCAGCTTCTCATTTCAAACCAATGCAGTGGCAGTGTTTGTTGGTGGTTTGGGTTTTTTGTAGTTGCGGGGCAGCAGAACAGGGAAGGACACTGAGCACCAGGAGCATCCCCTGCATCAAAAAAGCAACAAAAAGAGTAACTTCCAAAAAAGTAACTTCCATTATACCTTTGAAGAAAGCCAGGCAGTCACACAAAGAAATCAAATACATCTTTGGTGTGCTATAAAACCAGAACAGCACACCCTTGCTGAAAAACATCCCAGAGGTGCTCTCCAGAAGGAACACTGAATCCACTCTTGGAATCCTGTGCTAGCACAAAGGGATTGATACAGTTTTCAGGCCACTGCTGAATTTTAAACCATAAAATAGGTATAGACAACATCAGATTTGGATTTTGGTTTTTAATCTCACTGTGTTTTTCCTATCAAATGCTCTTCCCAAGAGCTGATCCAAGGGGAGTGCAGTCTGGAAAGACTCAGTGGTCAAATCTCAGCAGCAGCTCCAGAGATGCACTTGATTCACACAGTGAGGGGCCCTACATCACTTCCCCTCACAAGAAAAAAATGAGCAGAGATGAGAATGGAGCTGCCTGCGCATCACTTGAGAGCAGTAATGAGGGATTTCTCTTGCTGGAAACCTCTCCCAGAGGTTATCCTGGGTGGATAATATACTCCTCTCCCTCCACTGTCCTCCAGTGCTGCTCTTCAAGAATGTGGCTGACGGAATTTCCATAATGAAATCTCAAAAAAAGCCAAGGTCTTCCTGAACAGGGGACTAATTTTAGTATTCCCACTTCAGATGAGCCTCAAAAACGTGGAGTGGTACTTGCATGTCTGTAGAGGAGTTAAGGACGAGGTAAGAGGGTCTTTGTCCATGTTAAAAAAACCCACCCCAAACAATATTCTTCATCTGGACCAGACCTCCAATGCAAGCCCCTTTTTCTTGCTAGCTTTTGGTTGTCTTGGATTCTGTGCCTCAAAATGATCATGAATAGAAAATGATAAGGAAATACATCTCCACTCACTCCCACCACACATTACACATCCTTTGTGAGCAAAACGATCAGGACTTTTTCAAAGTGTGGTAAAGCATATTTTTAACTGCTGCTAAAGATTCAGTGAGTCATTAATGATCTGCGTGCCAGGAGACTGTGCTTTGTGAAGTCACTACTGCTCATTATTTCAAGAAAACAATTAGTCAAAATAAAAAATGAAGCCCGAGCGCTTCCAGGAATTGGATACTGTTCTTTGGATCATCCATGAACAGGGTGAAGACAGTAACAGGTGTCTGGATCATTCCCTCATCCCTTTAAAATGGGTACAATAAATGGAGATAACCTCATTAGTAAGGAAAAAAAAAAGTAGATTCCCTTCAGGAGCTGCAGATGGGGAGGATGGAGGGATGGAAATGACGAAAAATTATTCTTCTTTACTGACCTGGCTGCATTAAACTCCAAGCTACCTAATTCTTATTTTTAAACAAGAGTCTTAAGCATCTAAAAATAATAGCCTGAGAGGAATACTCATACTGGAAATAAGTTCAAACACAAAAACCCCACAGTGGTTAGAATCTGGATTACACTTTCAAAAGACAACACATTGAATAGAGAGTGTATTACTAGAAACAGAACAGCTGAAGCCATTTCTTTTCATTAAAAAATGAATCACCATACTCTTCCCCAGCTATCACCCATTTATCTAACTATAATGAGGGGCTGGCATTTGATGTTTTGTTTGGTGTCTACAGATTCATCCACCAGATATAACTACTGCAGGAGCAAAAAGAGCTTGGTACCTAGGTCT
Organism: Origma solitaria; assembly: GCA_013397895.1. Taxonomy (NCBI): domain Eukaryota; kingdom Metazoa; phylum Chordata; class Aves; order Passeriformes; family Acanthizidae; genus Origma; species Origma solitaria. The sequence goes on along the minus strand of VZRL01001653.1, from coordinate 574,845 downwards.
GAGGCACCAGCAGCACTGTGTAAAGTTCTTTAGTCTCAGAATAGCCACATCCATATGGACAGATGCACTCAGCTCAATGAGATTTATTGCTATTAGATAAAATGACCAGAAAAGCAGATTTCCTAATTGTTTGTCTTAGGTAACAGCTCTAATCACTGTCCTCTTAGTTTTCAGCTACAAAGGGCAAAACGCAGTTGTTGCATTGTTTTTTCCCCTAAAAAAACACCAAACAACCCCGCCCAAACCCACAGTTTTGCTTTGCTGTTTGTGATACAGCCAGCACAAGGTCCAGCACTTGTAGCAAAACATTTTGGGCTTTACAACTCCAAAAAGATAATTCCATGCTACAGGCACTATCCCAAGACTATATTAAATAGAAGGGGACTTAATACCAGCATGTGTTACACTCATTTTGAAGTCATGTCCCATCTCTCCCTAATTCTGCTGCTCATTTTTAGGGCCCATTATCCATGGATTGAGCATCCCAAAATGTGTAGCAGCGCTACACACTCTCAAACGCAAACCTGGGGCACTAAAAAGCAGCAATATTTAACAATTGGTGTCCCACTGCTACTGCTGGATGTGCTGTTTAATATTTACAGCTCAGCTAAAAGCAGCTTTGAAAAGTCCCCTTTTCAGCCACGTGTACAAATGTTAATGGTTCATGTGCTTTTGCATGAAGTGGGAAAGAGGAACAGATGTAGCAAATAGAAAACAATAGTAGGAAAAAGGTTGTTAGGGAAAATATGGTTTGAAAGTTAAAGAATGGACAAATGGTCCATCCTTGGAGCCACCAAGTGCAGAAGCTCACAGTAAATGAAGGAGGTACAGCTCCATTTTGGGGAGAAGATAATATGCCATCAGTACAAGTGCTTTCATAGGTGACACAACAGGGCAGCACTCCTTAAACTGAATACAGAAATGTTTCTGCTGAGGGGGAAGAAAGCCCCTTCAAAACCTTTACTACAGACGTAATTGCCTAACACACACCAAAGACTGAAGAAATCAAAATTAGTGTGTATTTTCTTCTTTTTCCTTTTAGCAAACCATCAGATATGACAAGGCACCTAACTAAGAAATCTGAGACTTACTTCCTGTGAAGGACAACACAACTTAGGATGAGAAAGTAAAATTTGAAGCAGCCTTTAAACAAAATGTGTCTCAGAAATATGCTTCAATACCTTAGCATGATTTGGAACATTTGTTGATGTGCTGAAGTATTTGTTGTTAAATGGCACACGTCAGAAAAGGCCTGGGACACCATCAGACCTTCCAGGAGTTTGGTCCCTTGTGGGAAAACACTGTCTGGCTGGGGAGCAGAGGACTCCTTCTGGATGGCCCTTCCTGAGAAAGGCTGATCAGAAAGCTGCCACCTCTGACTGCATAAGGAGAGCCAAGGCACTGAATTACTCTGCTCGAGACCTCTCTCACCTGCTTCTTGGAAGTTTCCTCTTCCTCAACCCAACAAGTTCTTTAAATTGCCTTACCATGTGCCTGAAGAACTTAGGAAAAGCACAGTCAGGAAGGCAAGTACAAAGCACCCCACTCATATGGGAACAGTAAGGCAACTGTGTATTTTAAATATCTAATTAAGGACTGGGTTTATTACCAGAATTTTATGTTCTGCACTGTCTGTGCAGTCTGCACAAGAAAGCAAACATCCCCAATTCAGTAACATGAATCCTGTTGCAGAAAGGAAGTTCATGTAAAGCTTTTCCTTTAATGCCTGAGCCAGGCTGGTTATTTGAAAGACATGCCAGTTCACAGGGCAAGCGACCACGCTGGGAGCTTCAAAACCTGAAACTCAGTAATCCATCAGTAGTCATTAGTCTCCCATTTAGTCTCTAATGCCCTCACTGTTCTGTTCATGGATTACCCAGTTCTGCTTTAAAAATTGCAGAGATGACATAAGACTCCTGTTATACAAAGCCGTATCACATCCAGCATGAGAACAGTTTGTATAATATTGCAAACCTGTTGCATAAGCTTTACAGGGAACCAGGTTGTATGTGGATTTTATCTTGTTCAATGTGTCTAGTCTATAATCTAGTTTCCAAAAATATCAGCGTAGTTCCTTCTTGAAAGAAAAAAAGACCCTGAAAATGTTGGGGATTAAATGATGCTACCTATGAATGGTTATATTGGTGATGCTTTAAGGTTTGCATAAATGCTTGTGTGACACTTGCTTTTTATCCTTCAAAGTGAGCTTTACACAAATTCTAGATGTATTTACCTTCCACTAATGACAGTACCCATAAATAAAAAAAAAAAAGATTTTAAAGAAGCGGGGAAGAACCTCACAAATCAATTGCCTCTGTCACACAAATCAACTGCCTCTGTCAGATGACAACAGCTGGACTTGTTTTTAAGTAAATGGACTTGTTTTGAAGTCATTGGTGAGCATGGGATTAATACAAGCAGGCAGCTCACAGCCAAGCTCAAGCTTGGATGAATTTTCAGAGCTGCAAGATAGGCTTTGTATCCTGAAACTCAGAGGAAGCTGAGAGGATGTGAAAAACCCAAGATTATGACCAAGGAATCTTTCAGATCCACAAATCTGCAGAAAAAAACTCTGCATTTGAGACTTGTCACCTTAGAAACTGAAGTACTGGCAGCAAGCAGTCCTACCCCTCCTCCCATCCAAAATAAGGAAAAAGCCAGTGGCTTCTGAAGATCTTTGAAGCTCCCTGTACTGGGAGAGGGCTGATCATTAAGGATCAGGAGAAACACTAGGCAGAACCAAAAACAATGGGAGTGGCTCCTGCCTGCAACTCCAGACATTGTTTCAGGAGCCTGAAGGAACTTTTAATCTCTATTTCAATCTTTTGTTTTTTAAAGAGATGCCTATGTGTGCATGCAGGTATCCATCAAGAACTGAGGAAAGCATCTCACCTGACAAAGGCTTTTCGGTTTTTTACAGCGTGTGCTTTTGAAATCAGAACTTTAATCTGAGTGACTGTCCATCAATGGCCAAAGTGCAATCCAAACCTGAGACTGCAAATTTCTGCTATTACATCCAGCAGTCTTGATTAATTCAAGGCTTGAATATTCTCAGTAGAGCAAGAGGGAGTGTAATGGCGTATGTTGATGCCAAAGTTCAGCCTTGCTCAGCTGAACGTTACTCCCATTTGAAGGCTTCATTAGCAATAATTTCTCTTAAGCCTATACTTGCACATCTTGGAAAATCTAATGGTTAACGATCGACAGAGCAAAGCACTCTCAATACTCTAATCAACACAGCACTCAGTGTGCTAACTTTGAAAAGGTTGGCAGTAAATTTATCCATGGAGTATTACTTGGGAATCTCGGTCTATGGGTTAAGAACTGCATGGGGAAAGAAAGAGCAGCTCCTGGTTTCATTTGAGGAGGGCACTTGGGCTGCAGCCCACTGGCCCCTCCTGGTCCCAGCCAAGGACTTCATCCCTCTGCACATAAGGAATTAGCTCAGGATCCCCAGAAAGCTTCAGCATTCGCCTTTTATAACTTTGTTTGTTGATACCTGTTAAAAAGTTTCTTCCAAAAAATGGAGGAAATGGAGGTCTATGGAATCTGCTAATGAAAGGTTTAATTGAGGCTGATGCTGCATCTAGGTTGGGTTTATTCATCCACGCTGTTGAATGCTGATGAGCTTTTGTATCATCAGCAAACTATGCAAAACAATTCATACTCTGTAATATGAAAAACAAAGTTATTTTGGGTGATCCATGTGAAAAAAAGGAAAATGCATCTCCACAGCCCTTTCAATTTTGCTCCCTGGGTGTGTTTGTTTCAGCAGCCTCGCTCACTATCTGTGTCCTGAATCTTCTCACAACTGTGATCCACAAAAAAACGGGGACAGAGTAACTAAACACTGATTTCAAGTTACAAAACAAAGTTGTTCACATTTAAACAATCCCTGTTCCTGCTGGACTGAACTTCAAAACACCTCAGCTAACTCACACCACAGATAAAGCTCTAAAAATAGCTTGCCCTTAAGACCAAAACAAATGCTCCATTTTAGAAGGCATCGTTCCCTCCCTTATCCTCTGAACGTTATGCATGCCAAAGGAATTAGAAACAAAATTAGCGGTTTTATCCTCTATTTTCCTCAAGACTACCAAGCCTACAGGCTCCTGACAGAGCTCCAGTGCAGAGAAGTGCAGCAGCCTGAGATATACAGGGGAATAAAAGCCAGAAAATGGTTATTCAGCTCTTCCAGTATGTGAAAGTGCGATATATTGCAGTCAGCAACTCCAAAATTTCAACCTGAACTCCTGGTCCTGGATTAACAGATGTTGATACTCTCCTCAAAGCACAGGATTACAAATACTCCCTCTGAAGCTGGTCATTAGGCAGTCCAAATAAACTCCAGAACAACCCAAAATCTGAAGATATTTTAAGTAACAGATGACTATGAAAAATACAAAGTGAACATAGGAGAAGACCGTGACCTTCAATGAGGCTTTTCCTTAAACCATCCTTTCCTGAACGATGTTTTTCTCCCAAGAGTTTTTAAAAGTTAAATAAAAAGGTTTAAAAAGCTAGTAAAACCTGGTGGTTTATTTATGCCAAACATGTCAGAGAAACTTTCTTAATAGGTGGGTTTTCTACAAGAAGTCACAGAGGAAGCAGGGATGGCTTTAATTAAAACAATGTAAAATGGAGTGTAAGTGGTTATTTACATATGGTTTAAGTACTCATGGGAGGAGTGGGAAGACAGCTGGATAAATATTGAACAGTATCAGTTTCTCCCTCCTTTAGGACAAAGAGTACCCACTCTTAGCTAATTCTAAGAGTAAGTATTATTTGAAGAATTATCAATTATTTCTGAAGCAAAGATTAGTCATACACTAAGCACAAAATATTTTAGAGTATTTTTCTAAATATGCAATGAATTCCAGATTTCCTGAATAACAGTAACAATTAAGTATTTTTGTATTTTGTAAGATTTAGCACTAAAGTAACAAACAGTATTCTTATAAATAGGCACTTTCATTTAGAATGAAATCCAAATTCATTAAAATCCCCATCCTTGAAAGTAAAGATTAGCAGCTCAGGGATGGGTGATGAACATCTCATGTGGGTAATCTGAGGAGATAACAATATATGTCTCCCCAATAAACTGGTCTCTTAAATCAAAGGACTGGCAGTGCATAAGTAACTTTATGAGGGGAAAGCAAACATGTAATCACCAATAAAAGCCTCGACACACAATTGATGTGTATTGTCCAAAAAACAAAGTCCAAACTAATTATGTTTATTTGAACAGTAGCAGAGATAAACCTTCCACCCTCAGCGGCGAAGGCAGCAAACATGCCTGAGGCCCCGACGGCATGAGAGGCTGGGTTCATACTCTGGCTTCAGGTCACAAAATGTCCCCAGAGCTTTTCAGGAGACCTGGATATACTGTGGTTGGGGAAGCACATGGGGATGTGTCACAGGTGGCTACCATGACAGCTGCCAGAGCTCTGGTGCAACAGGACGGTGGAAACGCCTTGGGAAAACAAGCCCTCTTCCTGGGAAAACATTCCCTGCCCCAAAACCTTTTTCAAGGACCCATTTGTAAACACTCAGGCATCAACATCTTGGTAGTTAACGTTCTCCATCAGATCCCATCCCAGCCCAGCAGCAAAGCTGTGAAAATGCAAGTGCTGCCCAGCTGGGCAGACAGCGCTGCTCGCCAGGACTTGGCCACCAGCACTTGACCAGACAAAAACGCCTTTCTTGGGAGATGTGACTTTACAATCAGGCACTACAGCAAGGACTGCAATTCAGTGCCCAGAAAACAACAGAAGACTTGATCCTTCCCACATGTACAAGCCAAACAGCGAGCTGAAGAAATAAAACGTAAGGCAAGCTGAGTTTGAGCCATGTTTTTCATGGAGAAAAGCCTAAAGGTGCTAAATTTAAACACTGATAATAAAGGAGATGCTGTATTAAGTCCTCTTTGTGAGATGCCTCCCTCACCACTCATTTCACCAGGCACTGAGCAAGCCAACACAAAAGATGCTGAATTTTGTAGGAAAACATCTTCTTCCCTGCTAGAATGAGGAGAGGCTCCTCTGAGCCCCCACAGGAGGCAAAAGGGCTTCTCCTCCCTGCCATGCTCCACGCACACAAGTGCCACACCACACATCACTTTGCAGAGATTATCCATAAATGGTTCAAGCCTGGTGCTGAACTCACCTTACGCAGGCGCAAATGCTATGATAAATTACAGTGTGTGCACGGGGGAGAGAAGGCAGAATATCATGACAGAAATAGCCCTGTCTCCATCATTGTTTACTGTTTTTCTTCTATTTTAAATTCAAATACACTTTAGAGATAAGCACAAAAGACTTTTCTTTCCAGGTCAAATACAGTGAACTTGTCCTGAAAGAATTTAACCTTGTTCTCCAGAACCACTACAAAAACAAAGTTTTCTACATGCTGGGAAGAACAGAAACAAACCCATAACTTTAAAATTCGGCTGCTGTGGGCTGAGCTCTCCTGTTCCAAAGCCAAACATTTTGCTCATCCTCACCAGGCTGCACCAAACAGCTACAGCCCAGCACTTCAACACTTTCTTCTAATCTTTTTTTTTTATTTTGTCCACGCCAATACATGCAACATTATGGTAACACAGACAGCTGATAACATCAAAACATGAGAATTTGGAAAGTCTTTTTAAGTTGGAATCAGCTGCACTACAGAATTTGGCCGGACAGGTCCTCTCACAGAGAGCCATACAATGAAATACAGAGGTTTTCCCTTAGGCATGAATTATCTAATATGTAACTTAATACATAAATATTTACAAATTTCCTCCGAAGCAAAGGCACACAACTCTTTTACTGCTTTACAAGTACAAAATATATTTCTGTAAAGTGATAACATTAAAAAATTACCAATAAAACCTTGACTAAAATTTCCCTCTTTTTGACCTATGTATTTCCTTGTACATTTTTTTCAGGAAGTTTCTGAATTCTGAGTATCAGCAGGGCTGCTCCCTGGCATGAAACTCCCTCACGCAAGGAGTGCACAGGATAAACAGGGAAAGTAAGCTAAGTTAAGCTAGAAGTTCAAGATACAGAGAGGTCAGCAGGCATTCCTTGTGGATTTATCACTGGTGAAAAAACTCCATAGATAGTGCTCTCTGCTTCCTGCTCACATGGAAAGGAATTCATGTTGCCATTGGAGGTGATGCTTCAACATCGAATAAATGGTTGTTTTTCAGAACACACTGACATCTTTCAATGAAAAGATAAAACAACCTGGATTTAATTGTCTGTTTTCACAGCCATGCTGTCAAATCCAACACCACACAGTTAGCAATTGGATATACCACATTTTCCTACAATTTTGTAATATAGAATGCTTAAGCAATTTTATTAACCCTATGATAAATCTTTCTCATTGTAACTGGTATTCACTGTGAAAATAGTGATATTAAATTCAAATTATTCCATGTTTTTAAGATGCAATAATACACTCATTAAAGATTAATAAAGGCAAAACAGTCTCAGGTAAAAGAAAGAAAGAGAATGGAAAGCAGAATTAAAGAAGTTTAATCATTTTTGCAAAACTGTTCACATGGTTTGGCTGCAAGTTTAGAAAACTACTCAGAGCCACACAGAAATATTTCTGTGGGCAACAGATGATCAGTTGGCGGGTGAAGATATTGTTTCATTTAGAGCATTAGAGGAACAAATTCCCTCTTTTTTAATCCACATGAAGTATTTTTCCATTATTTGTATTGCAACTTCTATAAATGTGCAACCCTCACCAAAAAATTGCACTCATCTTCAATTTCCTTATTGTTTTAAAAATTGAGAAGTCAAAGAGTAAAAGACACAGGAGGGAACAAGACACTCACCAGCTCCGAAGGGGAACAGTCAGCAAACTCTCAACTTTTACTTAAGGATAATGTTACAGGCAAGGCTATTACAATGTCACTGAGTTAACAGGAGCCAAATACCTCACTAAAAATCCCTTTCACAGCATACCCTTTCTTTTCACCCCTTCTTCCCACTGGCAACAAAAGAGATTCAATAGCGTGACCTCCCAGAAGAGGCAGGAAAGTGCTGCCACTCAAAGCACCAGCGTGTGTGGTGTTGGAGGGATCAAGGGCAGGACAGGAAAAGATGATGAACATTTGTCTCCACCGAGGATGGACAGCGAGCACATGTATCAGTATCACAAATAAAAGTCTCTTTGCTGCACCCGTTGGACTTGGAAGGTGGCTTTTGGAAGTGCTGGCCGAGCAACCAGCAGGGTTGTCCAAATATTTGTGCAATAAACCACACTGAGGAGTATTCACACCAAGTCCCATTAGCTGCAGTGCTTAAGGTAGTCTCTGTCAGGCTAAATCTGCCCTCTGAATCCACCCCAAGCCTCTCTCTCCACTGCCCACACAAGGAACCTACAGAGAAAAGACTCAACACACGCCATTCAGAAGCAATTCTGACTGCCAAAAATTAGGCAGGGAATACATCTTCCCGGATGTCACCTTGTACTTCTTGGAAGCAGCTGTTTGAATTTTGTGTTTTGCTGTTGTTTTCTTCACTGTTTTTATTCTGGCTACCCATCAGGTCACATTAATTTTGTATCCCCCTAGGGAAAAGATCTTTTCCAAGGCTATCTCTGGCACCTTGGATACAAGCTCCATGCAACTGTTCCCACTATCAACAAACCTGAAGGAATAGCCCAATCCACAGTACAGAGGGGAAGAAACACCCTGCTTGCAAATAAAGACTCTCTGGGTCCAGCCAAGCTGAAAAAGAATGAAGTACTGGCATGTCTCAGGAGAACAGCATCTGTCAGGAGTTTCACTGATGTTCTACCCACATTTGGGAAACAAATCCTCTCCTTCAGCTGCTGGCAGGAGGGGGAACAAACTAAACCCTGAGTAATTCCACTCCTTTCACCGTAATTCATATTTTCTGACATCATCCCAAGCCCCTGTGTAGCAGGAAAACAGGGAGCCAGTCTATGGAGGCTACACTAGGGAAGATGAGCATTGCATAGAAAAGATGGAATTCAAGTCCTCAGTAAATAAAGTAAAATAAATAAATAAATCTCTGCAGTATTTTCATAATTCCTGCTGTAACAACACCTCTTTGAGGCAGCGATATTGGTCCATTTCAGCTACATCCTCAGTGAAACACAAGCCATTAGTACAACAGTAATTCATCACCTCGAGCCTTAGCTTGCTCTCTGGACTCTTCAAAAAAAACAAGGTCAGCCTTAGAGACAGAGCTTTAGCTGAAAGAACACAAAACCCTAGGGATTTGCCCCAGCAAGCTTGGACCTCAGGCAGGTACTGCAGCCATCAGCCCCAGGAAGGGCCTGTGCCCTTCTTTTTGAAAGAGGAGAAAAAAAATAAACTATTTTGAATCTCAGATCCTGAGATAAGTAACGACTAATCCTCCCAAAAATCAGTAAAAGTCCTCTTTTATTTTTGAAGCTGAAAGTTAGCCTTTGTCAAGCCAACATAACAAACTATTTAGATACAACAGAGCCAGATTTTCTGTGTTTCAATGTTTACATTTGTAAAAGTTCTCCCAGAAGAAAGCTCTCCCACTCAAAGATTTATTTCCATCCCGTGCCCCAGTTTCCCAGTAAGTTAGTTTTTCGTGCTTCTGGCCACTTGGTCCTTATGTGACTCATGAATTAGGAGAAAAAAAGAAATAATTATGGTATGCTTATAGTTAAAATTCTCATCAAGTTGTTTGTTGACTTTCTCAAACTTCACAGCCCCTCAAAAGAAACCTTCTTGGATTGCTGAAAACAAGGTATGCTGCAGGTTAGGAAGAACTAGGGATTCCAGAATCACTGGGTTAGAGACAGGACAAACCTTTGCCTGAACCATCCCTCACAGGATAATGTCAGCTACATCATGGCACTAACCACTCTCATACCCCTAAGAAGGAGGATACTGTTGTACCTGGGACTCCAGTAGGGTTCTGGAATCACAGGAGACTTTGACATGTTCTGGAATCACAGGCAAGGGCAATTACATAGCCCTGGTGCCACGAGGGATGTCTAAACACAATTCTGAGCTGGTTCTGCTCTTCCATCTGTGGCTGTGGCCTTGAGGTCTGTGTGCAACGCATTTTCCATGTTTTAGAAAATCGTTTCAAGTCAAGAGCAAGCCTATTAAGAATTGCTTCCTGAGCAAGTTAAAGGCCAGGGAAGTTAGGAGAATATTGCATTCTTTTGTATTTCCACTTTCAGAGAGGTCCTTACCAGTGCTCCTTTGAAACACATGTCCAGAAGCAGAGATCCATCTGTGTTTCAGTGATCAGCACCTTTACACAGGCACATTCCCATGTCAGAAGCTGTTCCCATGCAGCTACAGCAGTACCAAGGAATAAGGCACTGATAAACACTAAGCAGATCATTAAATATTAGTTTCTTCTCAGGTAAATAGCATTGTCATTGTAGTGCGGATTAGGTATGCCTCTTGTTTCAGCATCTTGGAATCAAAGCAATAAAAAAACCTCACAAAAATTATTTGACAAGTACATGCAGGCAGTGTGACAGTGTTTAAGATCACCATGGTACCTGACTGCAATGCTGTTCAATGATGACAGTGACAGCAAGCCAGAAATCTGGAGGTTTTTCAAACAAGACAAGCTCCAAGGCTCCCTTTTAGATTCCGATTTCCTTGGGTAGAAAAATAAAGGGGAGGCAAGTGCATAAAGATGTGATGAGCATTGTGTTGAGTGCCTGGGGATGAAACAACTCCAGGGTGATGCAGCTTACACTAATAAGCAATTCAGAGCTTTGAAAGCAGCATGCACTCCCTCCCTTCCCCTTAAAACATTTCCTTCATATGGGAATTATTAAAAATTAAATGCTAAAGGACAAACAAAACCTTCGAATATACACAAATACAGCACAAAAAAGCACCTTTGTAAGGTTAGGATTGGGACCCCTCCTTCATAACCATTACATTTGGGATTAACCCACAGAATCATGGAATGGATTAGGTTGGAAAAGACCTCTGGGTTCATCCAGTCCAACCCATATCCAAACACCACTGTGTCAGTCAGACCATGGCACTGAGTGCCATATCCAGTCTTTCCTTAAACACCTCCAGGGATGGTGACTCCACCACCTCCCTGGGCAGTTCATTCCAGTGCTTAATCATCTTTTCTGTGAAGAAATTCCTCCTAAAAGTTCCAGAAAATATCTCAGAAAGATCAACAGCTTCTCCCAATTTAGTTCCATCAACAAACTTCCTTAGTATCCCTCTGAGACCTGGGTCCGAGGTGTTTACGGAGATGCTGAAGAGCCATAAACCCTTCCCGAAACCCCATGACAGGTTGCCAGCCTGATGTCACCCCATGCACTGTAACCCACTGAAATAACCAGATTTCTATCCCTGCAGGAACCTCAGAAGAAACACCCTCTGGGTATCTCCAGGGTCTCCTCCACCCTGGAGATTTCTTTCGCTGGCAGTAATTGATAATTTGCTCCTGGCACACCCACACACAGCAAGTTGGCAGGGGTGCAGCCTCGTGAGTTTGAACACAAGTTTCCAAAAAAAGTCCATGGGCATGTATGTTTGTGAGGGGGTGAGCTACATGAGTACCTAACACATTGCAGTGACTCAAACGGAAAAATCTGAGATAAGAACGAAGAGGAGACAAAGTGAGGAGCAAAAAAAGCCAGAATAGCTTGCTTTAGCTGGTTGTTTGTGCAAATGGAAGGCTGTACATGAAACCAGCTACATTCAGAATGTATCAGGGGCATGAAGAAGTGACATTAGGATTGTAAAGCATGACTTTTTGGTCCATGAGCGCAGCGCAGAACTTACAGTGCCATGAAGGTAACTTCTTCAGTGATTTAGTATAGCCATGGTCATAGAACATATTTTTTTCTGTTTAGGTTCTTATGCTATTACTTTAATACTCAAAAATACCCTGGCAGGACATGAAAATCTCCTCCTGCTTAACCAGAAATACAGACTGTACATGTAAGGCACTTTGCTTCAATAGAAAAAAAGCCACGTCTTTTCCTCAACATCTGACTCATTGTTTTTCACCTGATTTGTCTCTAATTGGTACCAGCCAAGCCTAAATACTAAACACAAGGCCAAGAGATAAAGATTTACTTTTACAGAGGAGTGGAAAACCAGGGACAAAACACATCTTCATAATTCCAAATGTAAGAGATCTCCACGTTCTCGTTTTCAGCACACAGTGTCATGTTCCATCCACTTTGGTGACCCAACCCTTGCCTTCATCAAAAATACCATTGAGTGTCAAAAGGATGTTGGCACTCGCATTAACAATGCTCATACTGTGAAGCATGTTTACCACTGAGGAGAAGAAAAGAAAAAAAATACTTATTTCCATGTGCAACGGACCCATTTGTTCATATTCAGTTCTCGAAATCTATTTTGAAGTAAGGCCAGCTCACAGTAAAGGTCTAAAGAGGGAGATTAGCGCAGGCTACAAACAGATGACAGATGAGGTAAGGGGGGGAGAGGGGAAGGGATAATGACCCTTTGGTTTGCTGATGCTCAATGAGGCATCTGAAGACTTCATCCAGTGCGTGCGCAATCGATTCTCTCGGTAAATCCATTAAACCCCTTGACAGCACCCTGTTTGAAGCTCCGTTCGCCAAACGATTCACTGGTCTAAGGGGGAAAAAACATCAGAAAGAAGAAGCAGTGTCCTCATGCACCCCGCAGCCACGTGTCCTGTCATCAGTGTGCGGTTCCATTGCCCAGACTGACATACAATTCCAACTGACAGTGGTTTGTGTGCCTTCATTGCAACTACAGCTCACTTGAAATGCAAATATGCTGCTTACTTTCAAGCTGCCCTCTGCCCAATTCTTATCAAGTCTCCAGGGTAATATGCTTCGTTTGTTTTCACATGTACCTCAGCTAGAAAAGCTGATTCTCAGCATAATCATCACGATGAACAAAATTTTACAGCTGAGCTACACCAATGTACCACATAAAGCTCATTATTTCAAATATATTAGAAGGTGCAGGTGCTAAGTAATTCTTCTATTTCCATCCTTGTTTTTAAAGCTCTGTTCACTAAATCCACAGAAGATTAGACAAGGAGTTTCAAGCAAAATTTCAAGTGAAGATTTGACACACTGCTTTAAAAAAACAAAAACCAAACACCAAACCACACACACCATAAGAACACAATCTATTCACAGCTTCCCAGTAAATCAGCTGTGCCACAGAGCAAGAACCACATGCTGTTTCCATAACACAGCACTAGGTCTCAGTAGGATAATGTAAGGCAATGGCCCTGGAAACCTGAATCTTCCCCAGCAGAGCCTCTGTACCTTCACGTGGTCACGGGCAGCTTTGACCTGGGGCAGTTTGTGGTTCTTCACTGTGCTGCACAACTCCAATAAAGGAAAAAAAACCAGTATCTCTGCTGATACAAAACAAGGAAGCAGGTTTGGGAGTGAGGAGGAAACCAAGGGAAAAAAAAAGATGGAGGAAAGAGACAGAACAGCATCCTGAGGGGCAGAAGGGAAAAGAGGAGAGGCAGAAGAAATGAAAGCAGAACCAGCAGAGAAAGGCAAGAGGGAAAAGAGGAGAGGCAGAAGAAATGAAAGCAGAATCAGCAGAGAAAGGTAAGAGGGAAAAGAGGAGAGGCAGAAGAAATGAAAGCAGAACCAGCAGAGGAAGATAGGAGAGAAAAGAGAAGCAGAAGAAATGAAAGCAGAACCAGCAGAGAAAGATTGAAAGGAGGAGAAGCGGAAGAAATGAAAGCAGAACCAGCAGAGAAAGATTGAAAGGAGGAGAAGCAGAAGAAATGAAAGAAGAACCAGAGGAGAAAGATAGGAGAGAAAAGAGGAGAAGCAGAAGAAATGAAAGCAGAACCAGCAGAGAAAAGGTAAGAGGGAAAAGAGGAGAGGCAGAAGAAATGAAAGCAGAACCAGCAGAGAAAAGGTAAGAGGGAAAAGAGGAGAGGCAGAAGAAAGGAAAGCAGAACCAGCAAAGAAAGGTGAGAGGGAAATGGGGACCCACACACAGCAAGGCAGGCAGTGCCACTGCTGAGAGGGGACTGACCTGCAGCTCAGGACCTGCTGGTCTCCAAGCCTACTTCATGATTGCCTACTCCTTTAGCAAAGCTTGAGAGACCTTACTGATTAGAGTGTATGCCACATAACCAAGTTATTACATTTCACGAGGTATAAAATGCTATTGCTTCACACCTGAATGTGGTAAGTACATATTATAGCGCTGGCTTTTCATAAATATTAAAATGGATGTTGTGTGTATGGTTTTAATTCTTACAAAACTAGCCTTGTTATAAAGATATAGTTGTGTAACAGTAACTAATGCTCTTATTTCTGTTACTTACTAAATTTAGATATAGTGGTGAAATAGCTAATATAGTTATTTTAGAAAGTTTATAGTTTTACTTACAATAACCGAACTGCCTGCTTAATTGGATAACATCCAAAGAACAGCACAATGCTGCTGATATGTCAACTATCAACACCTGCCATCTGCAAAAGCCACAGAATGAGGCCCAAACTGGAGATGATAACAAAAACTGACAAAACCACAGCTAAGAAATATGCATGCTCTAACAAGGCGGGACCAAGGAGGAGCCATGCTAAACAGTTCCTGAAACAGGCAAACTGGTTTGGGGAAAAGTTTGAATATGCACAAATGCCTATGAATAGGCATTGAGCTGATGGAATATGAAAAGTATTAGTCTCCATCAATGGCAGGTGTGCCTTTGGCTAAGGGCCAAGCACCCAGTGCTGTTTCTTTGCTATATTGTCTTTGTCCCCTATTGCCCTTCATTAAACTTCTACATTTTAACAGGAGAGTGAAACGTGTTTTTCACATGATGATTTGGTAAAAGCAAGACATTCAGAAAAGGATAGAGGCTGGATAATACATACATTGGCATGGAGCAAAACTGTCTGGGGAACCACTTTAGGTAAAAGGAAGCATTTGACGTAGGTTCTAACAACAGGGAAAAGAAAGAGAAGCACTAAAAGCCATTTCCCAGATTTTGGATAGGGAGACATTAATTACCTGCTCCAACACACCTCCATCTCAGATTTTCTTTCTCTGAAAAAAATCCCACTAATATTTTCACCAGTGGCTTATGGATATGATGAGTGTTCTGCCATTATAATGAATAGAGACATTAAATAAACCTCTTTGCCTACAGGTAAATGTTCTTGTGCCCATACAGGAGGCCCAAGCCAACAATTTTCCAGATGAAAACTCACTGTGTGCCCTGTTTTTTCCAGGCTTAGTCCAAAGCATCTGTGCTCTGGTTTGCAGAAGGACTGGTGTCCATCACTGCCGTGGCTGCACTGCCAGAGATGCACCTGGGCAATACCACAAAGGCTCTGCAGTCTGAGAACTTGAGTTGAGGGTTTTTCAAACTGGTCACCAGAATTAATGGAAATCCTTGTGTTTATGTTCTCTGCCTTCATATCATATCCTCGAAATGGGATTTAAAATACCATCATAACTCATTATAAGTATTTATTTATGAGATTTTTATGGCAATAAGAGGGGCTGTGTAGGATCCTCCACAACAATAAAAACTATTGGAATAAACTACGATGAAATTAACAATTTTGTATTCAAAGCACAGTGAAAACAAATGTTAAACAAAGAGAGAATGAATGAAGAAGACAAATTACTTAGCAGCACCCTTTCAACAAACCTCTTATTATTCTGGGCAATGAATGAAACAGAGTCAGTGTGGGAGAAAAAACAAACACACAACCAGAGCCAAGCAAAGGGCACAGAAGAAAGGAGGGCGCGGGGGAGTCGCGCTCAGGCAGGGCATGGTGCCAAAGGGGGAAGGCGGTGAGACAGCAAAGGGAGAGGCCTGGGGACAACTCCCTGTCTGCAGGAAAAAGCCCTGCCCTCTGAGAGGACACAGGGCTGTTGGACATGGCTGTCACTTCCTAGGATGGGAGATCATGAGCCAGGCTGACCCGGAGCACAGCAAGCATTTGAAGTCACATGCAGGCTCCTGGCTGACAGCAAATCTCATATTCCCTGATGGCACATAAAAGCACTTGCGATCCTCAGCCCTCTGGCCAGGAGCTGTGTGTGCTGCCCTGAGGGAAAGGCAGGAGCTGAAATCTCTCCTGGGAACCAGAAGAGTTTGTGGAGAGCTCTACACGTTGCCATGCAAACAGGATGCAAGAGATGCACAAAAAGGGGCTGAAGGAAGGAGCAGCCTTGGAGCACAGCATCCCACCCCTCCCTGCCCCTTTCAAAAATCCTCTTCCAAAAAGCAATGCCTGAGAATAGCAACGTCCTATGCTCTTGGAAACAAACTACTGCCTGCTCAGAGCAAAAGCTGATGGCTTAGGATAAAATACAAAGATTTGCTGAGCACAGTTTTCTTACCAGGTAGCTTCTGCATGAGGATCATGGCAGGCCAACATTTCCCAGACAACCCAAAAGACACTGGGATGTGACAGCACCATCCAACACCCAAGTCCTTCAAACTAAGTTCTCCTCCAGCAGCTCTGGAGAACAGTACCCTTCGGAGGTGAGTGAGTCTTTTTGATCTCCAAGCTCTGTGCCTGGAAAAGCAAGCTTCTTATTTTCTTCACCGCCTCCTTCCCCAGAGAGCAGCTTCAAGCCCTTGAAACTGATCCATTTGTCCATCATCTTTCAAATCCTCACTCTCAGCTGCAGGTATTGTCTTTCTTCTGCCTCAGCATCCACCAAGCTTGACTTGGTGTGCTCGCAGAGGAAAATGTTATGAAACAAAGTGGTTTGGTCACACCTCATATCCAGACCATGATGGTATCTCAGTGCCCCTGGATCACAGCTTATCCATGCTGTTAATTATCATGCAAGCCATTTGGTGTGCTAAAACCTCCCAGTACTTCTACTCAGCAAACGTAATGCTTGTTTAATGTGACTTTAAAAAAGTAACTCACATTTAAAGAGGGTTTCTTTAAAATTTCATTTATAACTTGCATTAATTTTTACCCCAAGAGTTTTGACTTAATGCAAATGCAGGTCTCTCACCCAGCAGCCTGAGCTTCTTTGGCTGACAGTTTAATGCCATTCACTCAACTACACTTCCCACAGTGTAAGTGGAGGTGCTGCACTTCTTTTCTGCTCTTGCTTCCTAAAAAATGAAGGCTGAAGCAGTTTGCCTCCACTGCCCCGAGCTGAACAAAGTGGTGAGGTCTTATCCATACCACTCACTGGAGAGGAGGAGTAGTCAAGCTACATTAATCACTAGGCAGTTCAGACAGAGGGTGGAATCTATCTCACCAAACCTTAGGCTCCTAGAGTTGACCTAGTAATGCTTGCTCTCATTCGGAGTCCATACAAACAGATTCTTTGAGGGAATAGTCCAAGGCAGACAGATTCATCATTCCCTCAAACAGCCTGGGTTTCTCCATGTCCTCTCTGGGTGACCAGCTGGATGCAGACAGGGTTCATTGTTCAGTTCAATCTTCAGTGAGAAGGTGCATGTGAATCAACACCTCTTTTTCACGTTCTCACAGCAGTACCTATCACAAAAGCCAATTCTGTCAAGTGCTGTGTTTGTTCTCTTCATGTAATCAAGATATTTGTAGGCAGGAACAGGTTCCAGCCTAATTAAATTTGATCAGAGTTGAGCTTTCTCCCAGACAGTTGCACTTCATAGCTGTCTCAGAGCATCAAGGTGGTATTTACTGGGAAAAGCTAGCATTCCATTTCCATAAAAGCAGGCAGTTTACAATTAGCTGCAGATAACTTAAAATGACTGCTTAGAGAAGAAATGTAATTTTCTGAAAGGGGTTATTGGTTCTGACCATGATGCACTGCACTCATGATCTGTCACACCTCATTACTTCAGACCAAGGAAGTCAGGCCAGTGTAACTGGCTCTAACTGGATATGTTAGAGACTCTCCTCAATGCTGAGTCCTTTTAAGATGCTGCCTTCCAGGCTGAAGTCTTAAAAAAAAAAAGCAATTATCAAACTCATTTTCTCAAGTCCTGTGGCGTATTTACAGGTTAAATGCAATGAAATTCTTTAATAGTCCTTAAAGCACAGCTTCACTTTTGAGAGCGATTCAACAGAAATGGAATCAATTGACTGAAAAGTTTATTGCCTGTAAGCATTCAAATATCACTTCAGGGGTTTAAAAAAATCAGGATATTATAGCAGCTTTGCATGTTCAACCAAGATTCAGAAGCTGTCAAATTCTAATTCCGGTAGTAATTTGTATCTCATTTAGTTAGGCCACTGCAAATTAAATACAGGGCAATCACATCCCTGATTTGCATTGGTGGAACTTGGCCATATTTGAACACGAGGAAACTTTGTTCTTTTCATCTTCTATCTGCCTATCTAACTCCACCTAACGCAGTCTGGGAACTCAAATTACAATGCCACAATCTTCACTAGGTCTCCACTGACACAATTTATTACAATTCAACCATTAGGAATGTGACAATGCACACAAGGAGCACTGATTCCCAGGATAGAGGTTCTTTGGTTGTGCAGGGTCAGGGCAAAAACCACTACAAAGTTATTTCTGTATGTAACCAGGAAGTTTTATACCCTCCTTGTGATTTAAAGGGAAAAAACCCCCTGAAAAATTGGCATCAAGTATGGCTACTTTTGAAAGTGGGACTGTATTTCAAGCATTTATTAACCAAATTAAGCATATGCAATTTAAATTATGCTTTCCTTGTCACATTAACATATTAATGAATATACATCAGTGAGTTGAACTAAAAATACATTGAAGATTTGCATGTCTGATTATCTTTGTGGAGTTTTGCAACTGATAATTTGAAAAGATGACAGAAAAAAAATCCCTTGTGTCAAGGTCTATGCAAAATTACAGTTGCAAGAGCTTTCTTAATCAAAGGATTGTCTTGTATCTTTTGTAAGTTAGAATCTCTTTCTAAATGAAGAGGATTTGCACCTGGAATTATGTTCAAAGTAGTCATTTCCTCAAGTAGTATATAGGATAATGATGTCTTAACCAAAAGCACTTGCCAGTGATCTCCTCCTAAACATCTCCTTTCAGGGGAAAGCAGGAAAACTTATGCTTCACCACACTGCCTCAGCAAGTATTTTCAAAACAAGCAAAAAGAAAAAAAAAAATGGAACAGATGCATGCAAGGAAACAGAAAAAGCTATTTTGAGGATGAAATTGTCAACAGCAACCAACTTCTTGTAGCCATTAAATGACAAAAAACTCCAAACAATAAATGAGTTTATTTAATAAAGCTGTAAGTCAGGACTCTCTTGCTGCTCCCAGACTTACAGCATCACTTCAGGCAACTCAGCCAAGCTGTGGTTCAGCTCACCATATTTCCCACTAACAGTAGACAAAATAACCAGACAAGGAATAGGACCAGTATTTCAATCACGTTTATCATTAATGCTATCACAAATCTATGTAGCTGAGAAACTTCCTAGAAACAAAGAATAACAACACTATTAAAATACCAAGATTCCACTGTTCTTGAAATCTTCACAGGTTCCCACCTCCAGATACCATTTTAGATCGTCTCCACGCCAGATACCTTTTCCACCCTTCTCTAGATGAACTCTACAATACAAAACTCATCCAACAGCCGTGTCTCTCATTTTCTATTCCTCCTCCATTCTTGGAAGGAAAAACTGGCACTTCAGAGAAGTTATCCTCAGCACTCAAGGAGAGATGCTTCATTTCTGTTCAAGAGATCACTAGCTAGGATTTTAAATGGTGGCTCTTTGAACATGTATGATTAAATGAGCATTTTTTTCACAGCAAGGCAGAGTTCTCAACTTCTTTTGCTCAATTTTGCCCTCAACCTGTCCCTCCAACAAATTTATCCACACTATAAACAATTTGGGTTAAAAAAATAGAAGGGTGGGGAAGGAACAAAAAAACTTCATTTGGACTCACTCAGCCACTTTCGGCTCCATGAACACGTCACTGCTGGGGCAGCACAAGGCTGAGGACAAGCAGCAAAGGTCAGGAACTTCTCAACTCCACCTCACAGCAAGGAAAAGACCTGACACCTAGAACTATCCTCTCAGACCCACGTGTGATTTTCTGTGGCAGTTCTATTTACAGCCTTCCTTTCAGTCTATGTTTTAACAAGATGAAGCCAGCATGCTAAGGAGCAGACAACTCCATTTAATATACAGGTAAATAAACTTGCAAAAAAAAAAAGCTTTGTTTCCTACAGTCTTAATTCCCTCCCTTGGGAAGGGGCACGAGCTTCTCCCACATTTTCTCTGCTGGCCTCTAGAAGTCCCTAGGCAGCACTGCTAGCGGTATGTACAAGAGCAACTGCAGCAGAAGTGAGAGCCAGCTTTTATCCAAACACGGCGCTAGTATTCCAAGCATTTCGCATGGTGATTAACTGCATTTCTTTGCAGGGAGCTCACAGCACCTCAGCATTAATGCTCAGCTACCAACTCCCAAGGACAGCTTTGTAGACCAGCAGATTTCAGCCAGCTACCTGTGGAATCACTCAGTCAGAGGTTTTGCAAACAGAGTGAAAAGAAGAAAAAGAAACTTTATCATTTTTCATTTTAAACTAGGATGAGTAGAAGGTCTAGAAGGGTGGAAAGCCACAGTTTGCCAGAAACTAGAATGGAAATATCTGCTTGATTGAAAAGACTATGCTGAGAACCAGCCAAGAACTGAAGGGATTTTGCTTTGCCACTGTGGACAGTGTTGCTTCTTCTGTTGCATAAACTCTTGCAAGCAAAAACTGGAGTCCATCTTTTATGAAAAGTATATACATACATATAAAAGTATACACATATATATACACACACATGTATAGTTAAGATAGAGAGAATACAACGGATTAAGCAGCAAAAAGAGTGTAATGCTCCACAAGTGTTTCTCCCCATTTATGTGCCAGCTTTCCTTTTGTATCTTTTTGATACCTTCTCCTGCAGTAGCTCTTCCCAACTATAATAAAGAACCTGTTCTTAATTACAGCCCTGAATGCTAATGCAGAGGGATCTCAAAAGAGACCAAGACAAACCTGAAAAGATCTCCAAAGCACTTCTCAGCAGCAACGTGGCATAGTGTCAAGAGAGGGAAAGGCTGGCCAACTGGCAAAACAACAATTTTAAATGTATTTGGCCAGGCTAGGCCTGTTAAAACAAGATGCTTTGTCAGCCAATGCAGCGGGCACTTACGTTCATAACAACTCCTTTTTTTCCCGAGTTTCCTAAGAACAAATTACTTGCTAATGTTGGTCTCCAAGTCCTCTGAAGAACACAGATGGACAACACCACCAGGGCTAAGATGCAAAGAGGCTCTGATTTGCCGTATACAGGCTCTCCAGAAAAAAAATTTCCCCTTTGAAAACGTTTTCTGAGAATCATGCAAAACTTTTGACTTTTGTCAAAAAGATGGTAGTGGAGATTATAATTTTTGGTCCTTCAGTTACACTTTGCATCAATTAAAGACCTGCTGCAAGATCATGGAGCCAAATGGTGCCAGCCTGCATGTGGCATTCTGTGCAAATGCAATGCTCTAATTTGAATGTTTGCAGCCACCCTCCACACAGCCCCAGGTCCACGGTGCTGCAGAATGGCACAGACAGTGGGACTGCCTGTGATTATTTATACAACAGTAGCCCAAGTGTCACACACACAGAGCTCTGCGAAACTGCCTCAATCAGAACAGTCCCTTTGGTGATGGGGGATATGCAATTCAGGGTCTCTGAATCACCCAGGTCTGTTTGGTGGAGACCCTGATCCTATGTCTGACTGCAGTTACTTCAGCCAGCTTGAGTCTTGAAGATCTCCAGCATGCACTGCCCCAACTTCCAAGGTAACCTACCCCAACACTGCAGGAACAGCAAAGGAAAAGCTCAAAAGTTATGGAGATGCTTTCAGTAGGTGAGCCAGGATAAGGATGGAGGGAGGGTTGCCAGTTAAGGATAGCTTCCAGAAGTGTACCAGCCACTTCTGGGGGCAAGGGAGCTGGTGATAAACCAGGGTGAGGACTCCCAGAAAAGCCATAAGCAGACATAACACAGGGATGATATGACTCCAGAGAAGAGGAAAGAACAGGTCCTGACTAACTCAAACATGCAGAGCCAACTCCAAGAAAAGGTATGTGGTGAAACACTTTTGCTGGGACAATTTTCAACAGCCAGGTCTGTTGACCTCAGCTGCCCCTGTCCCAGCCTCACTGCAATCTGTTTCCCAAGGCTGCAAGAGATGCTCTGGAGGACATCTCACCAAAGCTATCCTGCATTTTATTCCTGCATGTGAATGCCAGATTGATGTTCGATTGCAAAATATTTGTTGATATCATTGGTATCATACACAACAGGTGGCAAGCGCACTGTCATAATGTCTAAGACCTGAGAAGGTAAAAAATTTCTAGGGTCCAGGACTGAATCTGAATTTAGGCAGATGAAAGGCAATAAATGGGCATCACTGCTGTCTTCTTACAGCTCACCTTCAATTAATTCGGAATTGTCCCTGTAATACCCTAAGCTCAGCTACAATCCAAAATATTTACATTTCAGTTAAATTATTCTATTTAATTATTTCAGCAAATCCAGTTCCAGAGTAAAGACAGGGAATATATGAGTACGTGTCCGCTTGCACATCCATATATACAGGGCACAGATGAACAAGGATGGAAACTGTTAGCACCCCTGACTGTAGAATACCCCTGCTTTGCATAGGATGAACAGATGAGGTAAAAAATACTGTCAAATATATCCAGTGGAAAAGTGACAGTTTGAGTCAGACAGTTATTTAATATCTCCATTTCATGTTCTTATCTCCTTAACATGCGTATTGCACATCCTCATCTCAGGAGCCACAAATAACAAAATTCTCTTCTTGTTCCCCAAATTTCTCTTCACTTTCAGAAGAAGGTGAGAAAAATGGACCTGTCGAAGCAAAGGACTACAGAGAGTACCATGCAGAGGATTAAGTAAATAACTGAGTTAAGTCAGTCAACTGTGTTCCAGTTTCCTCTGTGCTGAGTGACCTGCTGCCTTCTCCATTTTTTATTGTACTGCCCTTATGTAACTGTTCCCTCCAGCTCATAAATTTCCAAGGTGAACAAAAGCTCAAATGATTATATTCAGCTTGGCCACAAAGGTGATTTTTTCCCCAACTGATTTCTACTTAGCAGATTCTATCATTTTAATCACATAAAAATATTAAGCCCATTGGGGTTAAGTTGATTAATTTGGCTTCTAAATGCCTGAGCTTTCCCATTTTTGACCGGAACATCATTTCTGATGATGTTAATAGCTACAGAGATTAAGATGGATTATGGCTGGAAAAGAAAAATGGTTTGGTAGTTGCTTTTCCATCTTCTTTGCAGGCCACACTGGCATTATTTTGGTTTGGGTACCTGGATGTCCTTTCCATCTCCCCATGCA
Source organism: Origma solitaria (assembly GCA_013397895.1). Lineage (NCBI taxonomy): Eukaryota > Metazoa > Chordata > Aves > Passeriformes > Acanthizidae > Origma > Origma solitaria. The sequence continues at coordinate 551,521 of VZRL01001653.1, read as the reverse complement.
TTGCTTTGCCAACACCGATACCCTACAAAAAGCAATCTGCCTTTTCAGACAGATCCTACATAAAAAAGACTGGCGCTCCATTATCTGGGGTTATTTTCAGCAATATCTCTGGAGCAGCCTGACCTGGAGTCACATGGAGGCAAAAGCAGGCGCAGCCATAATCCTCCCTCCCTATGGCATGAGTTTTCTCCTGATGTTCTCTTGGCCTGACCTCTCTGCAGCACTGACAGCTATTGCTGGGGATAACTGAAGCTGACAAAAACCAAGAGACCCTGGCTTAAAAAATGCACAAAACACCACCACATCCTCAGCAGCGTTCAGTCCATATTCCCAGCAAGGGAGTGAGATTTATAGAAGATAAATTCTAAGAGTTTTTTATTATACCGTGAAAGCATGTTCAATTTTAATATTTGTCAACGTGTGAATGCTATAAATAAATATGATATTTATAGCACAGATGATAGAAATTTTAGCCTATATTTGTGTAGAATAGACATAATTATCAAGTCAGAAAAAAATTTCATCTCCCTGAAGTTTACTTTGAGACTTCTTCAGTCCTTCCCAAAACATTAATTAAACCTTTATAGTCATTGCAACTAAAACTTGATGGATGTCAAGCTCCAGACCTTCAAAATGCTGGTAAGCATTTCACCTCCCACATATAGCACATGACAATTGTCTGTACTCCTTATGAACTCTTTCCACACATGAATTATTATTATTATTACTATTAATCTCTGAATTACCAGGGTCTGGACCCAGCCATCAGCAGGCAGCAGCCAAATTGCCAGCTGACAGTTCTTACTTTTTCAGCACGAAGTATGTTCTTGCACTGGCAAAGGTGCACTTCACTTAGCAAGACCTTTCATCAGAAAGTATTTTAGGTTGCTGGGGAGAGTTTAAAGTGACAATCAAAATATAGTCATAAGTACCAAATATTAGACTTCCACTCAAAAGTCTGTTGCTAATGCTTGACTGTTCTTTAAAGAAAAACACTTATTTGTTGTGACAATACATATTCCTGATGATTTCAGACCAGAAAATATATGGAATGAAAGTCTGCTCTTTGCCTTTAACTTTGAAAGAAATGATCCTAATTTCTTACCTTGTATGTAGCTTTTGGTACTTGCTACACTGTGGTTTTTACCTACTGCACATCATTAACTGTTAGGACATCTCTGTCAGGTAAATGCCTTTAGAAAAGGAAAGAGAAGAGAGACACAATGTTTTGGGAAAAACCCCTCTAATCCATAATCCTGATGTGATTACCTCAGGTCTTTCTGAGAAGAATCCTGCAGTAGAATTCCAGCTTCATACTAAACTAGGGCAGAAAATACTCTTTGATCATAAAACATGCTTTAAGATCCAGCAAAGCTGAACAGAAGTGATATTACATGGATTACTGGTATCTTAAACTGAAAAGAAATGCATGTGGAAATACCCACTCTGTAAGTAAATTAAAGCAAAAAAGCCAACAAAAAATTCTCAGCTAATCTGTAATATCTGATCAGTCTCAGATATTAAATTGAAAAATATATAATGCTGCAAGAAAAAAAAAACTTACTGGCAAATCAGCCCACAGGAAGAATACAGCCCCAAGGGCACATCTCACGAGGAAAATAACATGACAAAGTCCAGAAACCAAGTTTAAATATAACCTTGGCACCAAGCCACAGAGCAAAACCAATTCATTAATTTTCTATTAATGGCAAGGTCAGGTATAAATCTGTGACTGAAATGTGCAAGTAAGCCAACACTGCACAGCAGTGGCTGCCCACCATAAGGAGCAGTGCTGGTGCAGAGGGGCAGGACAGGCATGAAAAGGAAGATTCTCCAGCTCACTCCATCGTCCCTCCTGGGAGATTTACGTCTGCCTGAAATTTCATGCCAAAAGAGCTTTACAGATATGCCCAGAGAGGGAGAACAAGATTTAAAAGGACATAAAGAAGGTGCAGGTAGCTACAGATGTTTTAAGAGAAAGCCAGCAAGGTAGATAAAAAAACCAAGAGGATAAAACCATGGTGCCAAAGAAAAAAATGGGCTCTTCAAAAGGAAAAAACGAACCAGCAGTGATGAGCACTGACTATCACAAGATGAAGGCAAATGCAGGCTAAAGTGCAACTGCTTTATCATTTTATTTTTAGTCATATTGTTAAGGAAAATGGGCTTTCAAAGTTGAGTACTTCATGGCTAGCATGTTCATCTGCTTTTAACCAGGATCTATAAAGACTACAACACCAGCAGAAAGGAAACTTCAAATGCTGCTGTAAAATTTTTACTGAAGAAGAGTTCAAACTCCCAGTTACAGAACCAAAATCAAATTTTTCAAAGTTTGGAGCATGGTATTTTCAAATCTTTCTATTAGAAGTGCTTTTTAAGAGCACTTGGGGAAAAGGGTTTATTTTTTTCTATTTATCAGTAATGGCAAGGCTAGTAAGAATTAATGCATGTAAGTTGTGATGGATTCTCAAACCCAGAAATATCTCTCCAGTCAGAAAACATTCATAAAAGTTGACAAAATTAATGTAAACTTGGTCTTTCTGGCATTTCTGAACCCATCACTTCCAATGCCCCATTTCTAAACACATCAGGATTCACACACACAGTCTTCCTGTCATGAAAGAACCAACTGACTAAAATTCAGAGAAGGCAAGCAGGAAGCACAGTTACTTATTGAAGCAGAAGGAGCAGATGCTCCACCAAGCAGCATGGCCTTCTGCTGGGCAGAGATCTAAATCCAGCCCAGAGACACTGAGAAGAATCAGACTGGCTTCTGGAAAGGTATATTTTCTACAGAGCATTTCTTTGCTTCTGTTGAACTATGAAATATTCATGTCAATTCATTACATATCAATGCATTCGTATACTCCCCTGTTATCATGTATCCAAATGAAAACAGTCTGCTGTGAATAATTTACTCCTGAATCATCAGCCAGCTTTCTTCTTCAAAGCCAGATCTTCATTATTTATCACATCCTATTGCTGACAACTTCTTTAGAAAACGTGTTCTCTGTTGCATTTAAGAAAGGTACATGTATATGTGTGTTTGATGTGCTATAAAACTTGATATTTAGAACAGATGCGCTAACAATAAAGCAAAAATACTTATAAAGACCATAAAACATGACAGTTTCATGTTAGTGGGCTGGATCCAGTGTGCAACAACAACTCGTTCAACCTCCACTAGGAATCCCTGTGACCAGTCTTTCTTTCCAGGAGGTCCCCAAACACCTGTGGCGTTCCCAAATCTCATCCCATCACAGGAACACGCAGCCTGACGCAGGCTTCACAGCTTCATAGCAGAGAACCTATTTAATCCAAAGCTAAAGGCTAGGTGAAACCGGAGCTCCCTAGAATAAATGTAAATTGACTCAAGTGGTGACAATGCTAATTACTCCATGATTGTTTTAGTAAGTACCAGTTTAACTCACACCAAGTGTCAGGCTTGCCACAGCTCACTGCTGTCCTCAGGGAAGGAGGCAAAAGTTACGTTTGATGGCAGTTCCAAAAATGCATTCACACAACCACTTCCCTTTGCAGCATTGAAGGTGCATTACTAAAATAATTAATTTTGATTTTGTTGTGGAGCTCTTCAGCAAGAGACATTACAGTGTCTCAGAAATGTGTATTCTTCCTCTACGTTCACATCCCCTGACTCTCTCTGCATGGGGTTAAAGAAATGTAAATGTACTTGCTGACTTATGTCACTGTAAGAATCCATTACTGGGGGAAAAAACAATTTCAAAAGAGGAGTCACTAAGTACATAATCCCCTTATGAACCACAACAGCAATTCTGAGTTAAGGATGTATTTTTTAATGAATGTAGGTATTTCTTCCTTTTGCTCACTAATGTACTCAATGTACTCATTATAATGTGCTCCCTGTAACCCCTTTACTCAAAACAACTTTTTTCCATTTGCTACTAATAGAATATAATAATTTCTGATCTCAAAATCCTGAGCAGAAAACTCCACTTTTCCTAGGTTAAGAAAAAACCTAAAGCCACACACCATTACTGTATTGGTCACTGCAGAGAACCACGAGGGGAAGGCTCAGGAAGGATCAGCTTTCAGACTGCAAAGAAAAGTGAGCTAACAGAATGACTCCAACAATACCTACTGTCTCTGTAGGATCCCAGTTTAGTTGTTTGTTCATTCTGGCCCAGCCACACAGTTGGAATTCATTCGTATGCACAGCTATATTCCAGGAGTGTGCATGTATGCATGGACTGAAGTATTCCTAATTCAGGTACTCTATAAGCTATTAAAATATTATTAAATATATGGAGACTTGCTAAATGTGAACAATTAACAACATCAAAACACCCAAATTAGGTCATTGTATGATTTGCAGTAGCTACTGCTAAGAAACGAGGTTTTAAAATTTACTAACACATCGCAGAGAGAAAAGATACCAAATTGAAACACATCACCTGCTAGAAAACAACAGTAAAAGTGAAGATGGGAAGCTGTGCCTTTAGCTGTACATTCCTATGGACTATAAAGATTAAAAAAGGAATGCAGTGTTCAGCACTGATAGAGCTATATATACAGATATCTTTCAGGCAGGTAAGGCCAGATTGCATAATGTGACAGGTAATAAAGATGTACTTCTACCATAAGAATGGGTGTTATGTAAAATAAAAAGGAGTCTTTCCCCTCACTTGTTCTAAAATGTAAAGAATGCTTGATCACTGTAATTTGTGAACGTTACTCTTTTTCAACTACTTTGCATATTTTAACTAATTTTAGAGTTGGATTAAAAAAAAAGACTAATCAACTTTACAGTGCATGGAATACAAACAGAATTGTAAGATAATGTTTGATTTCTATATCCTCTGTTTTCTTCAAGATTAATGTAAAGAGAGCTGTCAGTACATATATGAAGATATGAAAAGCAAAAATTGCATTCACCACGCAGAATATTTCTTTGTATCCAAAGATGGACTGGAATTTCAAGTACATTAAAGGCCTAGTGGTGAAAAATCAACTGCCTTGATTTGGATGCAGTGAATTCAGCAATGGGTAATATGTCTCAGTGCATACGTAGCTACATCAGGTTTATATATTTTGCAAAAGGAAGCTTACCTGCCCATTTTTTCCCAGTTCCATTTCAACTATTGCAACAGGAGTGTTTATCTGATCAATGTGTCTCAACTGGGACTTCAGGTCCACTCGCCAGTTCATGTTTTTCAAGACATTATCCCAGCGGCTCTGATTGATCAGGCTCTCGTGGATATGAGTCCGGTGGTTCTTCCAAAATTTTGCAATGACTGCAGCCTGATCTGATGTGATGCCTCCTTGTTTTTTTGTTTGGGCAGTGAGGAAAGCTTCCAGCTGATTCAAATCCATGTCTGCTGAAGCAATTGACTGTAGGAAAATAAAGGGAGTAAAAGGGAAAAGCTCGCTCAGAAACACTCGTTAACCGAGGACAAAAAGGTCACATCTTTAGGAATTGACAAATATTGGATCTTAAAGGGCTAGTACAAACAAATCTGGATTATGCAAATAACCTGACAATTTTCATTAAAACTCCATTTGCAAGTGTTCACTCTTTATTCCCAATTCCTGCCCCAGGACAGCTGGAGGGCAGTGGATCGCTACCAGCAATGAACTGGGAGCACCTTTGGGAATTCAGCACTGGCACAGGAAAACAAGGAGGCTTCTCACTGTCTCCTGGCCCTTTCCCCACTGTGCCACAGGCGTTCCCAGCTGGACACTGCTACAAACACTGCATCAGGCCTGGCACTGCCCTGCTGCTCGGACAGGCCAGGAAACAGGAATGCTGGGACAAACAAGGCGTGCTCCTGGGCTGAAACAAGTGAAGGGACAGCCCAGCTCACTGCAACACCCACAGCTTCATCCGCCACCTCCACACCACGCACAAGGAAGCAAACGTGGTAAATGCTGCACCAGTAAAGCAGGGTCTGCAGCAATAAGAGCACAAGTCTTTCGAGGGAGAGTCAAATGCAAAATGCAACTGTGTTTTTTCATCTGTATTTATCTATAAGGGCCAAATGCCTTAGAAATGCAACTGCAGCTTCTTTTAGTGCATTGGTGGATTTTGTCAGGCTAAATACTTTATTTGTGTTTTGCAACTGAGTGGAAGGGCTCATTTACTAGCCCCCCCAGCAACATAAATTATTATTCATAAAACCCCCTTTTTATATAGTTACCCAGTTTTTCCATCTATTTTTTCAAACCTGATAAACCCACAGCCTTCTATTTGCGTTGCCTAGCTGGCAACAGTTGCTACTATATATGGCCAGGAAAGGAGTATGGGAGGTGCAGAGAGGAAACTGTGGTTAAGTTTCCTCATCGACATTTCAAGCAGATGCTTTTGCTTCATTTTCACACAAAATGGATGCAACTTCTCCAAAATGAGCGCAACGCCTCCAAGCACACGCTGACACACAGCACAGCAAGGTGAAGTGGGGCCAATCCCTGGGATTTGCCTCGATTTAATCTTCCTTGACATGGTACTGCTACTGCTGCACTCCGTGCATTCAGGGAAACCACAACCTCGTTCCTGTCAGCCAAGGGGGTGACATCGTGTGGCTTTGGGCTGGACACACACACTGCACACTTCACATTGTTTGTCTGCAAAGCTGGGCAGTGCTTATCTAAAAACTGACGGGTTTGCAGCGGTTTTTTACGAGGGATGAGCTGCCTTGCCTTCCTTTCACAATAGATTAGCTGCCATCTGCTACGTGATGGAGAAAGAAATGGCAATCAACACTACAAGTAAACCCTCAGCTGTATTAAGGCTCCAGCTTCCTAGGAGCATCTGCGATTTTATTATAAAATTTGAGCTGCTTAGTGCAACATTCTGGTTTTCTATAGGGCATTTGACACATTGGTAAATACTGCTTGCTTTATATTGAAAATATTTAACTAGGTACTAACTTACTATGCTGGAAGTGAAAACAGCACTTCTTCCCATTTTTGGAACAAAAGCTATTCAGACTTCCAGCCCTTCCCTACAGCCACATCTTACACAAACAGGACTGTCTGCTAACAGCAGTGTGGAATGTTTTCTGGTTCAATATTTTTCACATCACTACATCTGTGTTTTTGTGCTGAGTGACACCAGCTACTGCTTGTGTTACATCTCCTGTGCTGGTTTTTGTGAGCGGGGGGAACAGGAGAGGCGAATCAACAAGCAGAGACCCCAGCACCTTATGTAAGCCCTGTCAAGATCAAGTTCAGATGCAGACTTTCTTCTCAGTTCAGCTGTGCAGAAAATTGCCTTCTGTTTTATTCCTGTGCAGAAACCAAGAACACAAACTGTGTCCTCTGCACTGGGTGAAGCAAAGGTGTCATGGAGAAACAGCACATCTGCCTTAAATGTGAGCCTAAAGCAGATTCATGGCGATACCAGGTACCCCTTTTCTAGGCTTGATTTCATAACCTTCAAATATTTCACATTTGTAATCCACCGGAATTTTTTATTGATCTCACTCTCTTCACAACAGCCCTTTTTGCAAGATGCAGCAAGATTTCTGGCATTGCCCTTCTAAGCCGATAAAAAAATCACAGACACAAAGTTCCTTGTTGTGCCTGACACATGATATAAATCTGACTTTGAAGTGTATCCAGGTGAGGAAGCTTATGACCAAACTTGAAGTTTTAAGCAAAAGGAACACAAACCAGTATTACTAGGGCATACACAGGACAGTTCAACCTGGCTGTTTGGTAAAGTTCATCAACAGATTGACAATTAGTTAAGGTCTGGTGTGAGCTACATTTAAAAACTCTGCACCGCAAGGTGTTATAAGCACCCTGATATAGTTTGCTCCTGAAAGAGTGTCACGTAAAACAAGAGGAAGGAAAACATGTATGATAATTAGCAATCATTTACACCTCCCTCACACACACATGTGCACGTGTACACACAACAAGGATGGTTTTATACTCTACACATATAAGAAACTTACTGTACACAGCCAAGAATCCGAAAGGTAACAAGCATATTGTATTTTGGTGGAGTATTTATCAGATAATGCATACTTTAAGTAATATATCCTTTTAGTCCATTATTCACGCTAGAATCTCTTCTTGGAAATATGGGTACTACTTAAAAATTCCTTTAATAAAATAACTGGAAGTGGGTACAAACAATCAATGAGTTATATTTTGGTACAGCTGTATGAAGATACTAATTAATGGAGATGTATTTTCTTTGAAATTCCCCAACAAATCCCACCAGCTATAATGGTTTTTGGGTCACATAAGAACAGTAACTCATTTTAGCATTCTTTTTCATCTTAACTTGGAATCATTTCACTGCGGACAAAAAACAAAAGAACATTTAAAGTCTTTGCTGATCTTCTCTCTTGTTGCATGAACATTTACACAATTGATTGTTTAAACAAATGTAGTTCTCCTCCATTGCTTATAGGAAGGGCTTCAGTTCAGACTTTTTTTAAGCTTGGGGAAATGTTTTAATTTAACTTGGCAAAAAAGTATATTTCAGTCATACTCTGCATAGCATTACAAACAGTTCTTTCCATTACTTTTAACAATTCTCATTTATTACACAGAATATCAAATTATAGTGAAAACATATTACTGATATTTCTAAGGATTGATTTTGTTAGAACACAAGTGATTCTTCTGTGCTTATAACTAAAGACAGACAAAATATATCTGATTATAAGTCTCCCTCTCATGCTATTAAACCCTAGGAGCTTCAGACGAGCATTTATCACCACCAGGACAATGACCAGCTGCTGTTCAGCTCCCACTGCCATGGTGAAGATTGTTTCACTGCTGGAATAAACAACACAGGCACAGTTTAGCATCATAACTGGAAAATTCTCAGAACTTAAAGGTCTTGAAATGTGTTTTATCCATCTGCTCCTACAGCTGAATCACTGACAGCATTGGTTCTAGAGTGATACATCTTACTAATACCAATTACTTAGTCCAGGGAGACCTTAAAGTGCAGAATAATTGCCATACCTTGAGTCACAATGATGTGTTAGTGACACATCATTGTGTTATAGAGATTTTATATTCTCAGCTAATTCAGTTTTTGCAGGTAATCACAAGTAATTTACTATTTCAACATAAAAGTCTTCAACTAACAGAAAGCAGAAAAGTTCTCTAGGAATGTATAGAATCACAGCTCTTCTATGCCAGTGCAAAATGTAAATTAACTTTACTATGTCTATTAACTCAAATGTCTAAGTCAAAAAAAGCCTGTTTCAAAACCAGAGTCTGCAAGACACCACCATTAGATATTAAAAATTTCCTCACATTACGTATCTTGAGATTTGATAAAACATACTTTTCCCTCCTAGAATGTACAGGTTATGGACAGCATGTCATATTACAGGCACACAAAACCTGCCCTCAGTGACTGGCAACACCTTTCTTTCCAGAGGCTGGGTAGATGCTTTTGAACAGCAAGAAACAGTTTTGGTCATACTCAGTTCTCCTTGTATTCTCCTTCAAAACATACCCATTATGTCTTCAAATATAATTCAGCCAATAAAAATAAGACTTCAAATACCATTTCCTTAATGAAACAATATTTGATAATCTGGAGAGTTTTGTATTAGCTTAATTAGATCCATCAGACATGTGCCTTGGTACACAGAACAGGAAAACAGACTTAAATTCATTATCTCTTTTGAGAAATAAAGCCTGACAAGCATGCAGTACTAGTGAGAAACAACAATTGGTAAAACCCACTGAGGAAAAAAGAACACATTTCATTCTCAGAAATAAAACATTACTTGTCAACCATCACAGAAGAGCTCAAAGAGCTGGACATGCCAGCATGTGGAGGCATTTCCTCCAGCTGACCCTCAAAATCGCAGGCTGCTGCCAGCCTGCAGCACAAAGAAATCACAAGCTCACAGAAACAAACAATTCAGTGCCATGGACCATGTTACTGAATTTGCCTCCTCAGGTTTCTGGGAGGTGGAGTAAGAGGCTATTGCTGCATCACAGTCCTTGTCATTCATATGCTTTTGGAAACAGAACCCTGAAAGCCATTTCTCAGACCCCAGGAACACATGAAAGGAGACAGGAGGAACACGGCAAGGAATCCTGCTCAGCCCAACATCTTCATCACGCAAAGCCCGTTCTGGGTAACATCCACGTGTATCTCTTTCATTTATCAGCCTCAGAAGAAAACCTTTTCTGGATTTGGGGGCAAACAGGGGGTGCCTGCAGGGGACCAGAAGCAGCTTAGAACAGCACACAAGTGTTGGTGATGCTGTGCTATTTGTCAGAGTTAGCTCAGCATGTTCCTCCATCAGCAGCTTCTGATGGGAGGAATCCAACATCTTCCCAACCCTGTGGTTTCTGGGTCTTCCTTTCTAAGTATGTGCTAGCCACACTCTCCCAAGGGCTGCTGAAATATCCAGCCCTGTCACAAATGAGCTGTTCCCACACATGTTCCCTGGATATTAGTCCAGAGGACTTTCCCACGTTTCTGGAGACAGTGGAGGTTCTCAACTAGTTGGTAGATTGTGCCTCACAAACACTGTTTATTACAGTCCAAGAGCTCTCCTGAGAATCAGAATTAAGATAAAATTAGATACGACAGCCTGTTTGTCTGCACTTGAAAATGGTGATCCATCTTTCAGGGAAAAAACCCCAAAACTAAAGGATTCTACACTCCCCCCCAACATTTCTAAGTCAGAAATTACAAGTAACCTTAATATATTTAGCATTTCAACAACAAAGTAGAAAGATTTTAACTCATCTTTAAGTCTTCATATAATCCATGGGAGATCACATGATTTTTTTAATTCACATTCCATACCATGTCCCAGTATTACTTTTATTTGCCTCTCATGGAGCTGTAGTACACAGCTAAAAGTGAAATAAAACAGTGTGCTAACAGAAAAGAGCTACTTGTGAACCATTAAGAGTTTAATAATACATGAATTGTTTAAACCCTGTAGTTTACTTTTTTTCTAGTATGTAACAGGTCTTCTGCAACAACAACTTTTTTATTCCAACCTTTTGTTCCCTTGCCAAGGATGCACCCACCAGGTCAACAGATGTTCAGTAGACTTGTAAATATTTTAAAATTTGACTTCTGATTTTCATCAAGCTTTCTTCTTGGATGGGAAGACTTGCAAAACACACCAACAAAAAAAATTACTGAAATGCTACTGCAGATGGGAAAAATGTGTGTGCATGATGGAGTTTTAGGCAAAATTACATCCTTCCTGTGTTGTTCCTGATCTTATTAAGCTTGATTCCACACAGACTTGGCAATTGTGCACATGGAAGAAAAATCCTCTTCTCAATGGGTCACTTCCATGCTTCTTGACTGACTCCTCCATTTTCTCCCCCACAATTCCCAGGCTCCCACCAAGCAGAAATCCACTAAAACCCTTTTTTTTTTTTTTTTTTCATGCAAGCTCACCAAACTGTGCTCTCTGTTAAAATTACTTCTTTTTGTTTTCAAGTTCAATCACAGGGGAGTAGATACTCAGCTATTTTTGACCTAGCTTACAAATGAACATAAAAGAGATCTTAGTGTTAGTTTTTAATAGCATGTGAAGGGACCACAACATTTTTTCTCCAGCCTGCCCCTGCCATCAGTCTGTGCAGCTGCTAGAAATGACCAGCTTGAACTCACACCACCATAAAACAGCACTTCCTAAATTTATTTGCAGAAGGTGTCGTTTTTCTGCAGTGTGAAGATGCATTTGATGACAAAGGAGGATGAAAGGTTGATGAAAACACACAGTCACCAGAGGAGCCGCAACTTGAGCCGTGTTCCTGCGGTCACATCGCGCTGCCTGGAAACCTGCTGGGCTCAGCTCCAACAAGTGGCTCCCCCACTCCAGAAAACATCTTTAGCTGAAGGAAAACTGAGAATCATTAGGATTACTCAGTCTGGACCTACTCTGTCTAGGCTTTACACCACTTACAAAATAAGAAGAAACGATAAAAACGAAATCAGAACAAGCCCACACACGGATAACATCAGTCACAGGTAGATACCCAAATGATGCCTGCAAACTCAGATTATGAACAGATACTAAAAGCTTGGCTTTTAAGCAATAAACATAAAAAGAAGCACCAGCTCTTCCTTCCTGAATAAGTTTTCAAACTACTTGTATTATTTAAAATAGAAAGAGGAAGAGTTGTACAAGCAAAAAGGCAATGGAAAGTGTTTCTCAGAGAGCACAGACAGGTTGGACAGGCTGGAGGGAGATAAAACATGGAACAAAAACAAAAAAAAAGGAAATGTTCTATTAATAGCAGATATACTTGCAACAACAAGGGTGAAATAGGCAATTAAAAATACAAACATATTGACATTAAAAACACAAATATAAATTGTCAAGCCTGACCTGTACTCTACTGAATTACAGCAAAGTAAAAAAAAAAAAAAAAAAATCCCAAACTTCACCATCAGTTTTCTCCCCACTCAAGTCCAAATCTTTGCTGTGGTTTAGAAAGCATTTTGCCAGTTGGGGTGGAGACAAAGAAATGTCACATTTCCAGTAGTTCTTAAACAAGCAACCATATTACAGACAAGCTTGAGAGGTTCAAGCTCGTTCAAAATGAATATGCACACACATGTGCTCCCTGAACTCTGCTTCAGCAGAAGTGAGCTGTTTTCTTAGAGAACATATTGATCTTTAGAGGTTACATTATTCAGTCTAAAATGGTTTCTTCTTCAGTCCTCCTGAAGGAGCTGGATTCAGAAACAAGAACCCTCAACAGATGAAAGCCATTTAATGCAGCATTGCTAAAGAGAGAGAGGAAAATAAAAGGCAGAAAGAAATCCACATAGGAAAGAAAATAGCAGATGGTAAATTAAAAAATTAAAAAATTTAAGGGAGGGAGTAAAAGCAGGAAAAGAGAGACAGATACAGTGACAGTCCTGGAATTGGTGACATGACCTGTCGTTCCCTTAGGAGACCACGTGCTCAGCCTTTTCTTCTCCTCCTCTGTTCTCTAACAACAAAAGAGATCCGTGTTTATCAGGTTTCTACAATCATTCTGGGAAAATTACTTGCTGCTGCAGACTACTGCTTCAGGTTTAATCTCGTTTCATTTAAGAGAGTTAAAAATAGAAGTTGGAGCAGTTCACATTTTGAAAACATGGGGAAAAGAAGTTGTAGCCCTACCCCAAGCGCAGTAAAGGTGAAGACATTAGTGGAGTTTATTGGAGCTTGGCAGGCAATGATACTGTCAGTGAAACCAGCACAAACTTTCTTTATTATGAACCAAGCACAGGAACAGAATTAGTATCATGAACTCAATTTTCACTTTAACTCAAGAGTACCTTGATTGTCTGCATCTTAAAAGTTAATCATTAACTCAGCTAATTTGTCCCTTGGTTTACATTTGGACATCAGCTTCCTTTATAGCAAAGCAGAGATGCTCTAGCAGTGAAAAACATGAACTATATGAGTCTCATGCCTCCCCTGTACGATGTCTTGCCATATACTCCATTTTAGAGCCAAATTCTGACTCCAGTCTCTGCTTTCCTTCTTCCCCAGCACTATCATGTATTGCCTGTTATCACACTCTGAGCAGCAGCTGGAGTTCCATGCCCTATGTGGAAGGAGAAGGATTTCTGCACTCCCAGACCGGGCTGGGAACACATCCCTGCCTTAGCCCATAACCCTGCAGACACGTTTGAGAGCAGCAAACAGATCAGCCAGGAAAGGAGACAAGCTTACAGACTACACTGCTTCACAGGAAGCACGCAACAGTGCTCTACCATCTGGTCCTTCATCACCTATTTTGACAACTCGTGTTATGTGCTGACAGGGCTGACAGGTGAGAGGGAAGCTTCCATTCTCAGGATCCCAGCCGCCAGGGCTTCCTTTCAGCACAGGGAAAATGGTTTTCCCTCCTGTCGGCTCAGTGAAACATAAAACATGTTCCACAAACCAGCAGCAGCGATGGTGGCTGTGAACAGCTGAGCCTTTACAAGGAGAAAGGAGCAGCAGGTCAAACTCTTCAGCCTGGGAATCACAGCTGTAAAGGTCCCTCTACATCCCTGGTGCTGGAAAACATCACCTGATCAGGAACAAAGGGCAAAGCCGGGAGCTCAGAAGAAACCATCTCTCACTTGCCTATAAAGACTTATTGCCATTTCCTGTATCAAAAAATATCTTTGCACTGAGTGCAATTAACATTTTGGGGGGAAAAAACTAAACAAGAGATGAAACAGCCAAGACATCAATCAAAGCATTCTCTAACAGAATCCCATTAAATGTTAATGACTGCTTTGATTAGCCCAGAGAGGACAGTTCTCTATTTCCATCAGGTTGGGCTGCCACTGAGGTCATCTCTCATCTCTCAGTAGAGCTGGCCAAGCCATCACGTTTTCCCAAGCTTGCAGGAACCCCCCAAGAGCCCTGTGCCCCCACAGCCCCCGTGCTTTGCTCCCAGGAGCTGCACACGCAGCACTGCGGCTGGCAGAGCTCGCAGAGACACCACCAGGGACAACTGCTTGGTGCTGAAAATCTGCTTTTAGATTTCATATTTTTAGGCCTCAACAGCTAAAAACTTCAGCACCCAACTGCTCCAAGACACTGCAACCCATAGCATCAAAAAGAATTCCATTAACTTTTCCTGTGGCTTTTCTGTGACATTTCTTTGTCTTCTATTCCAATCCCCACATTCGATCAACTCCCTGCCATTTGTCCACATGAACTGGACAATTTCTTTAGTGCTTTCTGTTCATTATGAGACTTTTTATAGATTTCCTGACATGTCATTTGACATGTCATAAAATGAACAAACCCACCCTCCTTGCCAAGGAAATGTAAATTGTAAATGTACCATTTTTTCTCTGACAGGAAAAGGGAGTTACAAGTATTTTTCTCACTACAAAAAAAGGTAAAAATTGAGCTAAATGAAAAAATAAAGAAGGAATCACAACCAATCCAAATATATAAAATATTTCTGCCATGTGTGACAATGTAAAACTAAAAGGTACTTATACAAACAGCTTGTCAGCACAGAATAAAAACTCCTCTTGGACCAGAAATGGCAAAAAGAGTCTGAGAGAACAGCACATCTGAAGAGAGACAACAAAGCCCTGCGTAAATGTCAGACAAGGAGTAGAAATGTCTGGTGATTACTTGCCTTTCACACAGATACTACTTCAGTGCCTGCATGTATCTTCAAAACATATTTCATAATCCTGGCATCACAGTTCAGAGAGACTGCAAAGAAAGCAAAGGAAAAACTACCCACCAAGCTGAGGTAGAAATCTTTTGGCAGAGATCCTGAAACATCCCAACCAGAAAAAAAATCTAACCATATTTGGAAAAAAACCCACAGAATTTGCTCAAACTATATTTGTATTGCCACTTTTTACTGTTAGGGAAGAGAGAGAGATGTGAAAAAACATGCTTTCATAAATACATTAATGTATGCAAAATGACATGATTACAAAAAAATTTTAAAAATAATTAGGAAAACAAGTCTAAAAATTGTTTGGACAAGTTGGCTATTATTTCACATTTTCTCTGCATGGTATATTTTATGTCTTGTTTTCATGAGGTTGTTGTAGTCTATTTTTATTTACATGAAATCACATATAAACCAGCATTGTTAAGAGGTAAATACGGAATGTGCCAAAGAATTAGAGGGATGAAAAAATGTATTCCAAGATCACTGTCACCTCTAGAAAGGAAACTTGCAGCCCTCAAGCACAGCAGATAAACAGATACTGAACTCCACTGGGAACTGGGAATGAGGAGGGAGTCCCAGGCTTGCTATACAATTCTAACACTACCAACTTTATAAAAGATGGAATACTCTGAATTAGATCTTGGGCTATCAACCAGAACTCGATGCTTGTGCACTGCAAACAAAGTAAAAGGCAAGTCCCACTTACTTTATTCAAACAATCCAATTTTTAAATCATTGGGTGGCTAAAAAGGAAAGGAAAATTTGGTTTCCTTGTGTATGACTACTAAATACAATGGTATACACCTATGGAAAACTACTTCAGATATTCAGGATACACAACAAAAATGTCTTCCCCTCAAAACAAACAAATAAACAAGCAAAAAACCCAACTGACAAAACAAAACAAACCCAACAAAAACAACCAAACAAAACAAACCAAACAAATAAAGCCCACAAACCAACCAAGCCAGTTTGATTGTCCCAATAATGAACCCTTAATCCTTCACAATGGAGGCCATCAACTCAGTTCTTACCTACTCCATAAATTAAATCCTTTAAAAAATCTACAGTGTAAAAGCATACATTTATAATGATAATCATAAAATTAAAAATAAGATATTGTAGGCCCTGTGTTTAAAGAAAGTCACTCAACTCACCTTCTTATAAAAGAAATCATCCTCCAGGGATGACCTTGGAGCCCTCCCAGGAAGCTGCAGCTAACCCCGCCTGCCCAGGGAGGCTCCTGGGGAAACACACAGGAGCCACGCAGAAGC
Organism: Origma solitaria; assembly: GCA_013397895.1. Taxonomy (NCBI): domain Eukaryota; kingdom Metazoa; phylum Chordata; class Aves; order Passeriformes; family Acanthizidae; genus Origma; species Origma solitaria. The sequence continues at coordinate 535,109 of VZRL01001653.1, read as the reverse complement.
TCAAGTTGTCAGATGTTTTTACCTGAAAACCTCTGTCCCATTGGGTTTAAGAACTAAAACATCAGTGAAAAAAGACTTCATGTAATGACTGCAGTGCCTGGTATTTTGTGCCATTAAAGCTTTTCTTTTTTTCTTTTTTTTTTTAAAATAAACTATACACTATTGAAAAATAGTTTAAAATAAACTGTTGGAAAAACAGATGTTATTCAAAGGTTGAAGAATTCAGGCTCCATCATATTTGGTCACCAGACTGGAAGAAATCCAGAGTACAAGCTTCAAAATGGAATAATTCTAACCACACAAGTAGATTCTAGCCATACCATAAAAATTTTTGGTCTTGTCTGCATTTTTTTTCAATAAATTGTTGGATATACTGCATCCAGTTGCTATACAATAGTACAGTCAAAAATCTAAATTACATCACGCCAAGATTGTAGCTAAGTGCTACAAGGAATGAAAAATTTCAGATGTTCAGCCTGTAAAAAGGTTGAGCTGTAAGTGTCATCCCAATTTCCTTTTCATACACTAGCTGTGAACTTGACTGGCTCAAGTGCATACCACAGCTCTTGCATCTTTGATAGGGTGTTATTCAATGTGTCAGCCACTCTTGCTGTTGCTCTTCTTCCAAACTTCCAGTGAAATGAGGATGTATATGATAGCAGAGATGATTATTCTCACTCCAATGTAAAGGATGCAGGGACTAGTCTGTTTTCCTAAGAACATTCATCTTTACTTGCAATGAGAAAAACATCTGTGTATCTGAAGAAAGAAAGAAGTCTATTATCTGCTCAGCTGTGTGGCAGCCTCACATGAGACCAGTAAGGTTGAAATTAATATTTTTACTTCATTGCCAACATCATTTGGCTCCTGGAGCAAGGGAGGAACTAATCTTCCTTCACACCAGTTTTAAAAGACACCATTTTTAGAGTATCATATAATAAAGAATATCATTTCAGCATGTAGCCTTTCCTTTCCTTTTAGTCTTTCTTTATGCATAAATTGTAGACAAGACAACTCAAGTTCTCTTTAAAAGAGGAAAGACAACTCACAGTAGTCCAGAAAATCACCAGAGCTGAGATGATGGCACTGAACTTCATTACCCTCTTCAGCATTTCCCACACACTTTGGGGAATAGGGAATGGAGCCTTAGTGTTACTAAAATAAAGGCATGAAACTACACGTGAAGCCTAAGGGAGTCTTTCTCCCTTTTCAAATATATTCCATACAGCATGTGTTTGATGAATACTAATCAAGTGTACTAGAAGCATTTAATTTGGAATAATGATCTTCAAAGGCAAGATCTCACTCCCTGTTCTTCAATCAGAGTAGACTCTTGTTAAGGTCAAGAGAAACACCATGGGGATCAGGTTGGACTAATGAATTTAAGCATAATCACTACACTTCCCTTCCTGTGCATGAATGTGTTTGTGTGCACACACCCCTATATGTACAGAATATGCTAATCACAGACACACACACGTAGGTGGAACTTATCTAATCACATCTGTAGGGTTTTAGGGTTTTTTTTGAGAAACAGTGTCATTAATGATGAAGATGCTACTCACTTGCAGAAGTCCTACAAATGCACCAAACTAAACCACACATTTGGATGGGAGAGTGGAAATCAATAGGACACGAGGCACTGCCACCACCAGGGAATCCAACTTTCTCAGCAGCACACTGTTCTGAAGTCCAGTACCTGGCAATTAGCAGATTTAAAGCGCAGTAGGGCATTTAAAAAATAAGATGTAAGGCAGAGACATTATACACAAGAGCCAGTACTGACCTGCCTGCTCTAGACACAGATAGGTAGCACCAACCTCCACAGCTGGGACAAAGCAACCAGATCTCTGCTTGCAGAGATGTAATCAACACTGTAATTAGGGGGGAGAGAGAGAGAGAGAGAAGGAGAGATTTGCTTCTTGTTTGGGCAATACAGAGTCTACCACATCTATTATAGATCAGTGACGCAGATCTGACGATGCCTTTTTAATTTACCACTTTTCCGTAGCTAACATTACAAAAAGAAAAAAAGCACCACAAAAGGTCAGGTAAACCATTAAATTTCAGGTAAGCCATTTTCACTGAGGTGGCACCGATACAGCATAACAGCACTTCACAATCCCAAATGAAATGAGCCTGTCTCACGACTGAGTTATAGAAAACACTACTCATTAAACAAATGACATCATAATGGTGGGAGCCCTTCTTGCTTCTGTGTGCCTTGAGGATTTGCATTTGTAGTTGAGGTTTGAAATGTACAGACTCCTTGTTCACACCCCGTTGTTTAAAACAATGGTCCAATTCGTGGAGATCTGCTCGCGGTGCAGAACACCACCACCACCACCACCACCTCCAAATCCCAGCAATAACACCATCTCCTACACACCTCCTCAGGAATCACAATACCAAGGAAAACAACACTACAAATGTGAGAGGCTTTAACACCACAAACCCCAACTTTTGCAACTTGAGAAATCACAAAAAAGTCGTTAAAAAAACTCCTAATGATGTGGGTACATTGTTCTTTCTAGCTGACATACCTAAGTGTGGTAGTTTTGCCTGGCCCAGTTTTTGCCAGTGAACAGGGTGGGGTACAAAGATGGCTCCTGCATGTCCTGAGTAAAGATTCTGGAAATTTTCCACCATGTCCAGCAGAGCCAGTCTCTGATGGCTGTAAAATGATGGACATGCTGCTGGTAAAACCTGGGCCAATTAGAGATGTTAGTTACGCCTCTGTGAAAACATAGTTAAGAAGAAATCAAAACAATGTGAGCACGCACTTCTTTTTAGCCAGAGAAGGAGGAGGAGGAGGAGGTAAAAATAGGTGAGGGAGAACAACATGGAGGCAGCAAGGTCAGTGGAGAAAGTGGGGGAGGAAGTGCTCTAGGCGCCGGAGCTGAAAACCCTCTGCCAGCCGTGGTGAAGACCATGGGGGGAGCAGGTGGTCCCCCTGCAGCCCATGGAGTCCAGGGGATGCAGAGAAACCCCCACAGCCTGTGGGGAGGTGCCCACGCCAGAGGAGCAGATGATGCCTGCAGGAAGCTGTGATCCAGTGGGAGTCCCAGAGACTGAGAGTTGCAAAGGCCTTGCAGGAGAGAGAAAGGCCTTGCTCCCGGGATGGAAACAGCCTGGCCTCGGCTTGGAATTCTGCAGCCTGGAGAGAATCTCGGACAGCAGCAATCGGGCGGGGCTGCTCGTGAGATTGGACCCACGCCAAAGAAGTTCGCACAGGACTGTCTCTCGTGGGAGGGACCCCCATGGCTAAGTAGAGGATTCTTCCCCCTGATGGACTGACCCTGACCAAAGGAAACCCCCACACCCTGCCCCCACCCCGGAGCTGTTGGTTAGAAGGAAGGAGGGAGGGGGTGAGCTGAGAAATGGCCTTAATAGGGAGAGGGGTGAGTAGAGAAGCAGTGATTGTAGCAGACGAATTGTGGCCTTGGACTGATTAAGAAAAGCCACATGCCTTGCCCTAGCCCAGATCTGTTGGTTGAATAGAGAGAGAGGGCAAATAGAGAAACAGTGTCTGCAGTAGAAGAATTGCGATGGACTGACCTAAGAAAAACCCCACACCCTGCCCCTGCCTGGGAGTTGTTAGGTAGTTAGAAAGGAGGGAGGGGGTGAGCTGAGAAGTGGTGCCTTAAGAGGGAAAGGAGGGGTGAGTGAAGAAATGGTGTCTTAAGAGCTTATTTTTATCTCCAATTTATCCTCTGACTCTGTTAGATTAATAAATCACTTTTCTTTGCAACTTTAAGTTTCCCGCCTGCTCTTGCCCTGAATCTCGTGCGGCCCTTATCAGTGATCTTATCTCAACTCATAAGTCCAGTGTTTTATATTAGTTTTTCCTCTCCTCTGCATAGCTGCAGCAGGAGAGAGCATAGAAAGCAAACGTCGTAGGTGCCTGGCATTTAGCCAGGGTCAAACCCACGACACTAAGCAACAAATTGCGGCTCCAGGCAGTGGACCACTGATCTTATCACTCCTGGCAAAGTTCTCCAAGCCCGTCATGTTCTGCACCCAACCTTCCTCTCCGCTTCATTGTTTTCAAGTATTTTCCCCCTCCACTTTATGTTACCTGCCAGCTGGTGAAGTGACCACATGTACACAAACCTAAAAGCTAAAATAACTTGTACTAAAAGCACAAAGAATGCTTTAGGATAGTGCCCATGCACATTTTCATCGCTGCAATATGGTGGGTGCTAGTTCAAGTAAACATTTCATTTTCTACCCTCCTAATTGACAATGCTGAAAATGGGAAAAAAGGAAAAAAAGAAGCAATAACTGTGTGATTCAAGTTTATAAGAGAAAATGTATGCTGCAACACCAGACACAAAGGAGCTGGCAACTGAGCTGACACAGGACACATATCTGGGTAGAAAGCAGCTCATATGGACACAGTACCTGTCTCCTTTTACTGAATCAAGAAGAATGAACTTGATTACCAAGATATCTTCTTAATTAGTAGATACATGCAACTCTAAATGGAAGAAAGCAAGCAGTTTCTCCAATCAGCTCTTCCAAAATTATTTTACCTCAGCCTTCAGAATGAAGCTGTTCTCCCTCTCAGTCTTCCAGAGTTCATGACTCAGCCCACATATTTGAGGAATCACAAGGTATCTGAGGAGAGGGAAGAAAGGCAACTCTTTTCCCTTATTAGAAAATGTAAGAAGTCATTCATTTTCCACCAGTTAGCAGAAATGGTTTCAGAAATTGCTAGCAGAAATGTTTCTGTTAGCGGAAATCCTGCTGAAGAAGATGCAAAAGCCTTTATCCTCCAGCTGAGTGAACCTTAGAATGGTTCTTCTGCTCTGATTTTTCCCTTAAGGGCAGATCTCTGTTACGAAGATCAAAGTCTCTTCCATCTCAAACAGGGGTAAAAATGCTTTGAAAAGCCCCCTTGAGATGACAACAGAAACCTCATAGGGAAAGGGCTGCAGTCCCTAGCAGGAAGGTGACAATCTTTAGGGACAACACACCTTATATGTTGGTTATCAAGCTCTTGGTTCTCACATATTATTTATATAGTCTGATTAATATTTTACCATTCACATACCAGGATATTTATTACAGATGGTAACTTCCTCAGCATTTGTGAAAAAAAAACAAAAAACCAAACCAAACCAAAAAACAAAAACCAACTACACCAAAAAACCCAAAAAATCCAAAACAACTTATAAATCAAATATAATAAAATATTTCGACTCCTCATGCTGAAATTTTTATTATTATTTAGCCTTGCAAATGTAAAGTTTGTTCCAAAGCAGAAGTGTGAACCAGGACACTTTAAACCCACCAGCAAAGGATCCCATTCAATAAATGCGATAGCTTACTGCCACCAAAAGGAAGACAGTGGGATTACTCCACATGGAAAGGAACTATTGCCAGTGGACTAATACTAATAAATTAAACTTACGTAAGAAGGAGACAAATTTAGTGTTTTAATCAGGATGAAATAACCTTTGGAAAACCCCAAAAAGCTGGGGGTGAGAATTTGCAAAAGGTGGTCTCCCCCAGTTTCTCAATGCTTTGCAAGTCTTAAGGGACAGGAGGCTGGGAGGGATGAAGGCAGAGGGCAAAAAACAATTAACAGAACAAAACTGAAATTTTATGGTTCTCCAGGGCCAGCCTTCCTAGGGGTTTGTTTTACCTTCCAGGATAGTCCACACAAGACTTTTTTTAAAAAAGTAAATTTAAGAAAGAAACATGATTTTGCTACAAAATAAATTTGACATTTTAGAAAGAGGTCAGATGATTCATGCATATTCAGCAGATCGACAGGCAGCAAAGGAAACAGCTGTAAGAAGTAGATCATAATGACATCTTTTGTAAACAGAAACCCAAGACTAGTCTCTCTACAATCCAGGAAGGAAAACAGTTACATTTTTTATTGCTGCAGTAAATATGATACACTTCTGTGGCACTTATTAATCTCCACGCTTTTCCCAGGTGCCATGCCTTGCACAGGTAGAATGCAGAAAGTACTGGGAAGTTCTTCACCTTATTTACGCTCAGTTCCAGTAAGAGCAAGAGGCTGATTTACGTTACAGATCCATGTTTAGTGCTTAGAAGATATTAACTACTGCACCAATTAAGTCACAAGGGCAATGAATCTCTCTGCTTCTAAACCTTTTGTTGCTATCCTGCTGTTTGCTCCCCTTGCTCCACCACCCAGAGGAAGAAGGAAAAAATAAAACCACAAAAAGGTAACAAAGACATCTTTTCCCCCTCCAGCATTTATAATTTTAATCATGCAGATTATTCACAATGAATTAAGCATCAAAACTGGAATAAATATGCTCAGAAATGCATATGGCAATTGACAAGGAAGGGAAAAGGCAGATCTTGCAGTAAGTTTTGTTTCTTCCATTGCTGAGAAGACACCAGCACCCAAGAGGTGTGTCCAAAGGCTAAGATGTTGTAAGCATAGAACACTTTTGAAGTTCACTGTTATCAGCAAATACAATGTGACACAAAACCACCCAAGGTTTCAAGTCAGGGAGGTACTAAAAGAGGAAAATAAGTTTAAGTCTCCCTACTTCCAAAGCACAATTCAATAGTATCAACCTTTCCCCTCCATACTGGCAGGTGTGAAAGAAAGAGGGCCCTCAGAGCAACCAGAAGGCCAAGGGGTTCTTTTAGGGTGCTCTAGAACAGAGATCTAAATAGTGGATACCGAAAAGTATCCACAGGACTTAGGTGTCACTTCCTTTAAGTCACCCACTAGAAATAAGGCCCCCAAAATCCATGCACACTCAAAGTTACACAAAGCAGTTTGTGCACTGCTTAGCCCAAACCTTCAACTGTAAAGCTGAACTACACAAACTCGAGTTATTTCACAGGAATTTCTCCCATCAGGAGATGAGAAGAGCGGTGGCCACGGAGACCACAAGACGCACCCTGACAACAGTGAGACGCTAATTCACGTTGGAAGCTGTGAGTGACCTCAAAGACCACAACTGCAGCCGGTCTGAGCTCTGAAGGCAGCACACAGAGTGTGATACCCTCTCCCCAACACATCCTCGGTGAGTGACCTCAAAGACCACAACTGCAGCCGGTCTGAGCTCTGAAGGCAGCACACAGAGTGTGATACCCTCTCCCCAACACATCCTCGTCCTCCCATGCTCTGTGCCTATTTTACAACAATGGGTGAATGTCCACAAAACTTCAATCACCTGTGCCTTCTGGGGCCTGAATTAACATTGTATTCAGAATGTGACATCTCAACGGGGCTTGAATGAGCCTTGTGCTTGAGAGGAGGGAAAGAAAAAAGCCCCCAGACAAAACCAGAGAGCCCTGCAAGAATCAATCTTTCTGACTCAGCTTTCATTGCAGGCCTTTCAGGCCATCATAAGAATCTGATCATTAGATAAACAACGGCATCTTTGTAAAAGCAGAAAGTGAGATCATCCTCATCAAATTCTAAATCTCTCAATTATATTTGAAACTACTAACCACGTCTATAAATCTGGTCAAACAGCCGTGCATTTACCCACAAGGGGGCAGTGGCCACGCAAGGATTTAACACCTTGGATTAACACAATCCAAGGATTTAACACGGAGCTCCTGGGAGCTATGCTGCGATTTTCACTTTGAACACAGAGAAAAAAGATCCATTATGGGGAAAAAAATATCTTCTCTCTTATACATAAAGCAAAATCTGTTAACTAAGCAAAATGGCTTGCTTCATAATTGGCGGTGCTTTTCTTACAAGAAAAGTGCAGTTCTTCTCAGAAAGTAACAGGTACTTATTTCCATGAGCACAGATCCTAAATGTGCCTCCTTTCCCCCTCTTCCTGCTCCTGAGGAGCGACCAGAGGGCCCGAGGCACAGAATGATAGAGGAGCTGAGTTGGAAGGGACCCACAAGGATCACCGAGTCCGACTCCTGGCCCTGCCCAGGACTCCTCAAGGGTCACACCGTGTGCCCGAAAGCATTGTCCAAATGTTTCTTGAGCTCTGTCGGGCGTGGTGCTGTGACCACTGCCCTGGGGAACTGTTCCACCGCCCAACCACCCTCTGGGTGAAGAACCTTTTCCTGATACTCAACCTAACCAGCCCCTGACAGAGTTTCAGGCCATTCCTTCGGGTCCCGTCTCGACTGTTCCCCGCACCGGGCTGTGCCCGCTCCAGGATGGAGCCGGGGGTGTCACCGAGGACCGGGCAGGGCAGGGCAGGGCAGGGCAGGGCAGGGCAGGGCCGTGCTCGGCACCCTGCACCAGCAGCACCCTTGTCTGCGGCTGCNGCTGCACCCCGAGCCCCGCGGAGCAGCGGATGCCGGACACCCGGCGGGAAGGAGGCCGATGGAGCAGCTCCCCACAGACCGCGGCCCCTTCCCCCCGCAGCGCCCCGGGCCCGCGCCGCCGGTACCTGCAGGAGGCCGCCCATCTTGGCGCGCAGGGCGCGGAACTCCTCCGGCGGCGCGTCGGGGTAGAGCTGGCCGCGCAGCAGCTCCTCGGTAAAGTCGGCATTGCCGTGGAAGGCGGCCTGGGCGATGCCGCTCAGCAGCGCGCTCAGCGGCCTGGAGCCCTCGGGCGGCGGCGGCAGCTCCGGAGCCGCCATGGCGGGCAGGGCGTGCCCGCGGTACGGNGGCCGCGCGGGGCCAGCCCCCGCCGCTGCGCGCGGCGCTTCCCGGCGGGACGGGCGGGATGGCGCTCCCGGCGGACACAGCTGCCCGAACCCTGCAGCGCGGAAAGCGCCGATAAAACACGCATTTTATCGAACCAAACCTGCGGGCACGTACCGCCCAGTCAGTGAACATTTAACTTAGTAATCACCAAACAGTCCCCGATGATTTCATGCAGTAGGTGAAAGGTGTCTGATTGAAAAAGTGAAGAAACGCCCCCCCAACAAATCCCAATTACATTGACCGGAACCAAACAATTACCTGGCTGGGTACAAAAAAATTTCTGCTTTTTCTCCATTTCACTATTCACGTATTTTAAGGAAACTTCCACAGGCTTGGCCCCCTCTCCTTTTGTGGTCATGTTTTTGACCACAAAACATGAGGCCAGTTAAAACAAAGGTACTAATAAAGATCAAGTGTTTTCTCTGTACACTATTTTATACAAGTTTAAATATTAAAAAAACCCCAATTAAAAAGCTTTTTATATATAAACATATACTGCCACAAAAGAGAGCGTGTGCTCTCAAAAGAGGTGCCTACAGAAAGTTTTCTTCTGCTAATACTACAGTGGTATCCTTTACCTCCTGATTTTGATCATTTAAAGCCTTCATAGTTGTGCAGTCTTTTTATGACAGAAAAATCATGTTGTCAGAAAGAGAAAACATGAGTTTATGATCAACTTGACCTATTCCGCCTTGCTCTTTCTTCTGTTTTGTAGGTAGAGAACAGGCAAAGAACAAGTTGTTCTTGCATGTGGGAGGATCACAGAGTACCTCTTGAAGCTAGAAATACAGGAAGAATTAACAATACATGCATCTGAAAGTTATTTCCACTGTCTCCACTCATTTGGACAGTATTTTAAATGTCCTCTTTAGCCAGGAGTATTTGGATTAAACAGCCTCTTTAGAAGCTTTAAAGAATCTGGAGATACAGGAGTTTCTTTCCAGCATTAGAAATGAATATATAGAATAAGAAACTTTTAACTGCATTTCGGTACAGTTCACCATTGCTTATATTTTTTAAAAAAGGGAGCAGGGTAGAAACTCTGCATGCCTCATCCATATCACCCACGGAATATAAAGTAAAATTTCTCTCTCGTTTAAACTTCTGTCCCTCGATGATACGCTCTTTCTTCTGCTGGAACCTGAGGTATGTCTTTAAGTCCTAATGAGCAATGCTGGTTTATTGACTTAGGTTGAGGTACAAAGACAAATTTGTTCTTGTAATTGCTTTTTCTTCTCAGATCTCAGCATACTCAGCGCCTGGCATAAACATGGCAAAACAAATCTGGGGCCAAGAGTGTGTTTTGACTTCAAAAACAGAATAAAATTACTCAGAATGCACTTGGCACCATGTTTTTAAGAATATTATTTATTTGGTTTTGTAAACAACCTCATTTTTAAAGAAATTAAAAATACATTGAAAAGTCTCTCTCTACATATATACACAGTAAATGTTCAAATTTCACTTCATTGTGATGCCATGGTTTAAGCAGAGAAACAAAGAGTGCTTTGATCCAAAACTCAGCTGCAACACCATCACCCTTGGGGGCACAGCACCTTCCTGACCTCCCAAGAACACTTCATTTTTTTATCACCTGGACCACTTCATTTGTTCTTGATCACCTGGACAGTTTTTCTGCCGTAGTGGTAATAGCTGTAGGCAGATGTCACCGTTGTGAAAGCTGTGATGCACCTTTGGGGAAAAGAGTTCCTGGTAAGTCATGTGGATCCATGGACAATATAATAAGTGGGGGTTTTTTAGTATCTTCCCTGTTTTTAACTACACGGTAAAGAGCTGTGCCTCACAAAAATGCAGTTTACAGTTTATATGCTGAAATTCAGAGCTAAGGGGTGGATTACATAAACAATAGATCTGCCATCCAGTGGTAAGTGGCATGCTTCAGTGTAACTGCATACTGGGACAAATTTTCACCACACTAGCATTTGTTTTAGAGAAGGGAAAACAAAAGATTCACCATTTGCAGCCTACATAACTTTTACCGGCTTGAGAACTGACTGATGTGACAAACTACTCCTTGGTAGGGTGAACAGGGAGCATTCAAACCACACAAGACCCGAACTTACCATTTTTACAAAGTTCCAAAGCTAAAGGACAAGTTCCTGCTTCAGCCTCTTTTGTTTCCTTCCCAGACCACAGATATTCCTCAATGAGCCTGTGTGAAAGGCTGACACCACCCACTGAGGTGAGAGTCAGTGCTACAGCCCTATCTGCCCTTCTGTTCCCCACTGTCCTCCCTGGGTACCCTGCCAGACTCAGGGCATTTCTGAGTGTTCACAGAGCACCCTGGCAAATCACACCCAGCATTTCTCCATTACTCACAACACGGGAACTCTCTCAGTCCCAACAAGGTAAGCATCTTTCACAGATGCAACTCTAGATCTGTTTTACCACTAGAATGAAAAACCACAGATTGTTAAGATCAAGGCTCATTCATAGTTCCTTAAACGCTTCTTGGTTTGGGTTGGTGGTTTTGGTTTATTTGGTATGGTTGGGGTTTTTTCCCCCTAGAAGACAAGTAACACTGGATTTTGCACTACTTTAAACAAAGTTACTAAGTAATTCTGGCATCTGCTGTTCAGAACTCTTTGTTCTGAACTCTTAATTAACAGCTCAGGAAAAATAACTGCACTTTTAACACCTGCAGTCAGCTGCAGTTCAGACTCAGATCAGATCTCCAGTGACAGTGGTAGGAACAGCACTACTTAAGGAGGCAAGCTCCTATACATGCCTGCTCTCATTCCATCATTCCCCTTCCTTCCTAGAGTCAAGCAGGAGTCACCCTTTCTCCACGTGCTTTTCAAAGAGCCTGCAGAAACCTGGATTTCAAGACAGCAGATACAGTATAAGGCAAAAATAAGAATGGTTATTTTTACTGATCCCAAGGTTGTTTTTTCAAGGACACTTATGGCATGAATAAATGAAGAATCTGTATAGCCTTTCTTCCTGCCCCATTCTTCTCTATTGATCTGAATTTATGTTTTGCCTGTGTACAGTTCTTTTTGTTCCACACAAATTAATCTCTATTACCAGTTTCTTTAGGAGCACATTAAATTATCTGGAAGAAGAAATTAAGAGAACAGTTACCATAATGTCTGTAGATATATGCTGTCCACATAATTGAAAACAGGAGCTGCTAAAGAAGCTGCCACCAAAATTAGCTGAACTGCTGTATTCATCTGAAAAAAGCAAAATAGGAATTGTGAGCAACATGAAGAAGTACACTAGAAGGAAAACCAGTATACACTTTTATTACTGCTTTAAGGATTAGTCTACATAAAGAAAATTTATTTAGAAACCTCTTTCAATGAAGCATCTTACACTCTCAAAATTAGCACCTGTTTTGACAGAGTACAGTTGAAAATCTTTCAAGATCTATGTAAGTTGCCTCCAAATTGTTGGCACTATTTTGAAACAGTACTCAGCAGAAGTAGTAAATTACCCCGACCCTCCAAACCACACAACACCCCAACTACTGAGGAGTTATCTTTTTAACAAGTTACTGCTCTTACCTTGCTAATGAATGTTGGTTTTAATTGTGCAGTAGCATAGCAGGGGTTAAAATACCTACTCAGTGTTCTCTGTTGGGGGAGAAAAGAGGAAAAAACTGCAATTCTTGTACAATCAATTTGATATAACTGTTCACATGATACAGAAAAGTCAACAGTAGCACTAAAGAACTACACTGCTTTTTTGTAAGATTTATTACACATCATGCAAGGGAAAAGACTTATCAGTAGCTCTGACGCCTCTTTACAAAACGTATTTTATGAAACACTGCTCTGCTCAGAAATCTATCTGGCAAAAGAACAAGCACCATCAAGTCTCAAGATGAAAAATCTCTTGGTCACAACTTTGCTAAAACCTTATTAATTTATTTTTTGTTAGGACTACACATTTCTAATGCTGTGCACTCACCGGTGGAGAAAGAGTTTTGTATCGCACATAAAAAACAGCAGCAATGAGCGCCGCATCCCGCAGGATAATCATGGAAGTCAGTGGAACTGGAAGATCAAGCCAACACCATCCCGTGAAAAGTTGTGTCCATGACAGACAACAAAACACAACCGAAAGAGCAGAAAATATGAAGCAAGACAAAATAACCACTCCCAAATTCTGAACAAGTTTATGCATCACCGAGGATGTTTAACATGACTCCTGAAAGGGTTTTAGCTGGTTTTATAACAATCCAGTCCATGAAAAACAATTTGATATAGCTACTATTATTGCTATAAGGAAAGTGCATTTGAAAGTGGCAGTACATGCTAGGTGTTTTTGTATGTGGCAGCACATGCTTTCATGGGGTCCCTTGGGAAGTATTTAATAGGAGCAAAGAGCAACTATCAAAGTAAGAGTTCCAACAGATACAGAGTTTTCCATCTAGAAACACAAAAAATGCTGCTACACATAAATTGACCTCTTTGCCTTATCTAGGACACGCAACTGACATCTCCTCACCTGGGATAAGATTTGCACAAGTTAGGCTCACGTAGAGCACACTGATGAGAATTTTATCTGCCAGGGGATCAAGGGCACTTCCCAGCGCTGATTTCTGATTCGCCCAGTTCCGTGCAATAAATCCATCCAACTAGGAAAAATAAAATTCAATAGCTCTCTGCTAGAAAAGTATGAACCAAAATAGCTCATGTACACTACTGTTACAGAGATATTTAATGAATAACATCTGGTAAAACAGTGAATTTAACCATGATAAAACGTGACACCTCTTAGCTGATACTTGTATCATAACAGCAGACCACCAGACACAAGCACTGAGTGGCCAATGCCCACCTGGGGCTGGTCAGGGAATCGTGACATTCCCCTTCCCTCCATTAGCATTAAGCCCCCTTTAGGCACCTACAAATTCCCTTTGCAATATCACAAAGGATATATACAGAAATATAGGTATATATTTCTATATTCCTAGAACCCAGCAAATATTAAAGCGAATCTGTTTTATCCATTTTCATTCTACATTGGAGCCTGTTTCAATGTATGCCCAGAGGATCACCGTGAGCGCACTGTCCCAAAACCTTTCCAAACTGATGCAGACATACCAGGTCTGTCACGCCAGCCAGGACAAAGACACCAAGTGCGACGTTGAAATTCTCTTCAACGATCAAATAGCCTAAAACTGGCGCCAGACCCATTCTCGCCATAGACAGGATATTTGGGATGGTCCAGGGGTTTTCATACTGTAAAGCAAGCAAGGAAAAAACTTCACAGCAGGAATGCAAACCCCACCTTGACACACAACAGCTATTCACGACAAATATTTTCCACGTAAACCAGACAAAAAGCCTGGAAAGTTCCTGGAAGCAGCCTGCTGCTTGCGCAAGGCACATGGCCTCGACCTGCTAAACATTAACTCCGACTTCAAGCGGAAAACACCCGGCCGCGAGAGCCCCAAAAGTTTAACTTGGGGTTTTGGGTGTGACAGCTGCTCGCCGCGTTCCGGGGCAACGAGCGCTCCCGCTCGGGCCCCCCCTGTCCCCCGTGCCCGCGGCTCCCCCGGCCCCGGTGCCCCTCACGTACCAGCTCTGCGCAGGACCCCGCCGCACGCCGCTCCCGGGGGTGCTCCGGAGGCGCGGCCCCGCCGCTGAGGAGGCGCCA
>VZRL01001653.1:505993-520581 GCA_013397895.1 Origma solitaria | reverse complement strand
ACTGGGCACGGCGCGCGAGCCGCGCGCGGCGCGTGTGCCGCGAGCGCTGCCGGGGACGCGCGACCTTTCGCGGCGCTTTACGTCAGCCCCGCCTCTCCGCCGCGCCGCGCGCTTTACGGCAAGCAGCCACCGGCGGCTGCGGAATTAAAAGGGCGGCCCGAGGGACAGCGTTTTCTCGCCGTATTCCCGCAGCTCTCCCACCTACTTCCCGGTCCAGGCTCTTCACCGGCGGCCCCCGGGCGCGGACGGCGGTGTCCATGGCGGCGTATCGGGCAGGTGCCCGGGTTCATCCCGCTCCTCCTCACGGCGGCCCGGCGGTGCGGGGCCGTAGCGTTCTCGTACAAGCCCTTGAAGGAGGAAGGGGAAGGTTTGCTTTATCTTAAGAGACTTCTCAGTGAGCTCAAGTGGTCTCTTGTGCTCGGTGCTTGCACCTGGCCCCCGCTTGCCCGCGTTTACTTTATCTCAAGGAGAAACAGGAATGAGTTTACTTTTCCAGGTGCATTTGTTGATTTGCTCTTCCTATCCCCCAATACCGTACTAAGCTAAAATCAGTATCTAACACCTACTTCCGATTAGTTGAGAGAGCAGACCTTGCCCCTTAAAGAGTTCAGATGCAGAACTGTAATTTCTTACTTAAAGCAGTTCATCTGTCAGAGCAGTTTTCAGTTTCAAGTGTTTTGGGGTAAATTCAGACTTAGGCAGCACTGAAAAGTTTAATATTTTCTTTCACCCCTAAAGCTTGTCTTTTGGTACCAAATGGCTATGGAAACATGGTGCACATCAAATCCTTATGTCCCTTCAATTAGAAAGTGAGATACTAACCTTCAGTATTTCTGATTTTGTTGATGTATCATATCTTATCTGAGAAATTAAAGAGGGAAAACAGAAGCATCAGCAATGCATTCTTGATTTTTTAAAATATATTATTCTTGGTGGGGGAAGTAAGTTGTATTTTTTTAATTCTTACGCTGAAAGCCTCTCACCTGCTATTTTATTACACCAGACCATGGTTCTGATTTCACCAAAGTCAGGAAACATTCAGCACTTCACTCTTGCTGAACACACATTGTTTTGTGTCAGGAACAGTGTTACACAGAAACAAACAGAACCTGTTTGTGTTACAGATCTTGTAATGGCCATTAGAACAACCTTGAACAAATAATATTTCTCATATATAAAGTTTAATGAAAGTCAAAATCCAATCCCTGTTTTACAAATTAAATATTGTAATAAGGATATTTTTCTAAAGCAGACTTGCATTTCAAATAAAACCTGGGCTTCAAAGACCAAGTTTCAAAGCAGAAAATCAAGTCAGTTTCAGTAGAGTGTCATTTGGTAACAGCTGTAAAATGATGTTGTCTCAACATGAAGCTTCACAACTTTTTGGAAACATTTCTAGACTTTAAATGAACCACAGTGCTAAAAGTACAGCTCACATCATCCTCTCATGAAAGATTTCTGGGTAGAATTTTGTGGGTCCAGCATCTCTTTCAGCAGTAAAATCTCTTGTGGCACTGTAATAATGTCAATATAAAAACACACCTTCCACTCCCCAAGGATGATGAGGTGCATCATTATAGCCCTGCAGAGTCCCATTTGGAATAGCAGACCTGTGGGATGAGCCAGGCAGCAATATCACATGTTAGTTTGTCTTATTGCAGCTTTCCACTTTATTATCTGCAGGGGAATCCACCCCAGCAAGCACCAGTGCTGTACCAGGTGCAGCTGAGCTCAGGATGTTCCTTCCTGCTGCAGGTCCATCAGTCCCGTGGAACGATCATCCCAAGGAAGTTCATCACAGTGACAGACTCTTCTCTCACAGACTCTTCTCACATGGTCTGAAGCTGATAAACTCTTGAACCTTTTTTCAAAAGGTAACCCTGATCATTCAGGGATCCAATAAAGCTTTCAAAATCAGATACCTGGGAAAACAAAGACAAAAATATCAAACTGGAGAATGACAGCTGATCTGATATAAAGCAATGTAAACCATTTAAAAGAACTTAGTGAAATAAAGTGGGCTAAGAATAGGTCAGTTTCCTTAGCAAACTGTTCACCTGCTAGGAGGTGTCATACCATCAGTCCTCCTCTCCTTTTGTGCTTTACTTACTATTTTTACTGTAGTGTTATTTCTATGTCATGCGGAAAGGATGCAGTTACATATGCAAAAATTCCAGTTCTGAAACAGAAGTATCTATCAAAGAAAAGCATGATTTCTACAACTCTCACTGATTTCCAGGCATAAAACCTTGAATGGGCAAAAAATACTCCATATATGAAGGGAGAATTAGAGTTAATTGAGTTAACTTTAAGTAGTCGATGGAGCAAAAAGTAGAATTAGCTATCAATCATTTTGTTCGGCTGAAACCCCCACAGGTACAAAGTGCAAATCAATTATAAGGTAGAATGCATTTGTGGCCATGTGTCCTACACGATCTTCCTATCAAGATACAACTAGGATGTCTGAAGCTGGAATGAAAATCTGGAAGGCATATTTGGTCCAGAGAAGTTCAAGCAGAAACATCATTGCACTGCTGAAATAGAGCACGGACACAAGAAGTCTAAATTTGGGAACAAAAATAGGTGTGTCCTCTGGGGAGCCAGAGGGAGTGAAGCACTGAAACCAACATTGGCTTTCACAGATCAAAACAGAATCTTGCCAAGAGTCAGCCTCATCAGTAGAATCAGCCCTTACCAGTGCAAGGAGCTGCTGTTGCAAACAGCTGTGAGGTCAGTAAAGCTTAGAAGACACTTTAGGAACACTGCTCAGCCTAGCAGCAGTAAATTGGTTACTTGTGTCATTGCAAAGTGACATGACAGAGGTGTCTTTGCTATTCTCCATTTGGCAATAAATAATTGTGACTGGTCTGGTAGTTTCCTGTTGTTGCAATGCCTGATTGCTGAGCTCACCCGTATCTGCAGCTCCCTGGCGATGTGCCGCAGCTGCTGCAGCTCAAAGAGGTTGTTGTAGGTCCTTTCTGCAATGCTGTTCAGGGCAGACACGAATCTCTTGGCCTGCGACCGATTGCTCATTCCAGATCCATGCTGGGAACGCTCAAAGTCCAGTTTTCCAAACTCATCTGAGTAGGTTCCCAGCATGCTACAAGCAGGTTACAAAAAGAGATAAAACTCTCAAAAGGAGATAGAAGAAAGCATGTGGATTTGCTTCCCAAAACATGACTGCTTGAGAGGGCTTTCAGAAGCCATGTAGAAAACCATCCCATATGAAGAAAGTCATTCCCTAGGGAACTTAGATGCAGTATTCATCCAAAACACTTTTAAACTTTAATTGTTCACTTGCAACAGAGTAATCACATGGGAGGAAAAAACCCTTCAGCAGAGCCTCATGTCTGAGTCACTGTGCACAGACACACAGAACCCTCTGACTACATAACTCACAAGCCTAAGCAGTTGAGTTCAACTTAGGGCTGCTGTCAGCTTTTAAAGAGCAGCTAACAAATTCAAATATTAGTATCATGGGCCTAAGCCTGATAAAGTGATTTCTTCAATACGTTTGTTTAAAAAAAGTTTCAAATTAATAGCACTGTGGTGCTTTATTTATTTTTAAAGCAGTGTGTATTACCTGTATTTCATTATCTCTATTACATCCTCAGCATCTTCCTTCGTAGACTTCTCTCTTAATTCCAGCCTTGATCGTGCCTTAAAACAGAAAAAAAAGAAAACCCCATAAACATTTTTTCAAGATGTATCATAGCTGATGTGATAAAGGGCTACAATCACTCTCCAAGGGCTACAAGCACAAATTTAGGAGCAGAGATAGAACCTAAGCCTCTCAGAACCTTCCTCTTAGAGGAAGATTTTTCTATTTTTTGTTAGTGTGCCAATATCACCTCCTGCATACTTGCATTTTTAGACTGTAGCTTGGAGTTTATTTGCTTTTTAGCAGTGTACATTGTGAAGCAGCAGGTCACAGATAGGGTTGTGAAGGCAGTGTTAGCGAAAACAGAAGCATTCTAAGTTCAAGGTGGGCAGCAGGCTGTTCCTGCCTGCATCTACTTTTTCTTCTTTTGGGCAATGTGATAGATTCCCTTTTCACCTCCTCAGGGGTGTTTTACTTTATAAGAAGCTTTAAGAAACAGTAGCTCTTAAGCACTTGTAAGCCTCTTGCATTCTCAGTTTTTTGTTTCAACAAAACAAAAAAGCACAGTGGTGAATAAGCTGTCATATACCTTAGGAATAATCTCGTTGCTTTCAATACCTTAAGCATTCCAGCTTGCACTTACCTCTGTCAGTCGAATCAGGGACTCCAGCTGCCTCGTGGTGATGGGGGTGCTGTCTGCTCCTTGGTTCTGTTTCCGGAGCTCAAGGTAGAATTCCTGGAGGACTTGTGCAGCCTCTGGAGATAAGTTTGGGTGGACGTACTGCCGAGCATATCCAACGTACTTCCTCAGCAGCTGATGGGGAATGGCATCAAAGTTTTCTCCTGTTGAGATCTAGCACAATTACAAAGGGCTTAGATATCTGTCTGTCAGAAGCCTATACAATAAAAATTTTAATACAAAATCATCATCTTTGTTTTTTATCTGGTGAAGTCATCATGCTTTGTATATGAACAATGTACTTCAAGTCCCCACACTATGCTCAGACATGTAAGCACACACACTTGGCTATTTCAGAAAAAGCAGCCAAGGCTTCCCATCTGCAATGATAAGAAGTGCCAAACAGAATTCATTATAAAGTTAAATGCTTTCTCAAAAAGAAAAAATCCAAATTCCCAATTGTTACGACTCTACAGTTCTCAAGACTGAACTGCTGATATCCCATTTCCAAAGGTGCACAGGTTTAGCTCCAGTAGGACTATTCCTCCCAAGACTTGGCATTTGACAATATCAGTTCTCAAAGCCAGCATCGAAGTCTAGTAAGAAATATGCTTCCTCTCCTATACTTCCCAAATCCCTCAAGTTACAGATGCCCAAGGATTTGTTTCCACACTGCTTTATTTGGATTCAGTACTCCATTGCAGATCACGTTACATCAAATTATTACTACCCAGCCCAGTTCTGTAGCTCCTTATAGAAACCTAACACAGCAAATTTCCTTTAAAGCATCTCCTGCAGCAGCCCCAGGACAAATCCCACCTTCAGCCTCTCGAGCAGGGGTCGATCTGACGGAGCCTGGAGGACAGAGTGCTCCTGGGAGCTGGCCCGGGTCACCAGGGCACTGCTGCAGGCTGCTCGCCGGCCGGCCCGCATGGCCATCACGTGCTCGGACAGCAGGTGGTCATGGTCCTCGTTCGGGGTATCCAGCAGGATGAAAACCAGATCAAATCTCGACAGCAGAGCACTCCCCATTCTGAAGGAAAGACAAGGAACCACAGAGTGCTTGGAGAAGAGGAAAAACTAGAGCAACTCTGTTCCATATCACATACATGTAGAAGATCCTGTCCTGCTCATTCAGAATAAAGTAGAACAGCAATCTCTCAAAAGCCACTAAAAATTATTAAAGTTTGTGTTCACACTCCAAAAAAGCTAGACAGCAATTGTACCCAAGTTCCAAGACTGCCAGAAGCACCTATTCCTGAATGTGAACTAAAAAGGCAGCATTTCAGAAAGTGCTCACTTTAAGTTCTCAGACACTGTTTTGGCTTTGTTATAATGTCCTCCAACGGGGTTTGCTGCAGCAACAATGGATGTCCGAGCTGGCAGACTGCAAACAATGCCAGCCTTGGCAAGGCTGATGCTCTGCTGTTCCATGGCTTCCAACAAAGCCTGGTGCTGGTTTCCCATCTTATCAAATTCATCTATTCCACAAATTCCTGGAAGCAATTAAAACAGGACGAAGACTTGTTAGACAACATATTAACTGAAGGACAAGTGTATACTACAATCCAGGGCTACATCAGAAGTCAAATTTAGAATCCTAGGGACTGCAGGAGACATTGGACAAAGTCTCCATTTCAGCAAGGTTTGTTTTCATTCCATGGTAATGCAACCAAACCATTATGAACGCAGCCTGACTTGGGGATGGAGCACCTTAATTATACACCAAGATGACAAAAGAAGCTATTTAAAAACAGACAGCAAATCTTATAAACTATTTGATAAAGTGCCCTTTTTCAAAACCAGTAAGAGTCCAAGAGCTGCCATCCAGTCAGATTCCTGAGCAAAATAAATTCTAGTTCTTTGACACAGTAAGTCTGGTATGTGAACTGCAGAACTGAAGTTTTCCTGCACTCTAGGAAAGCAGGAATTGCCCCCAGGGAAGTCACTGGAGAAGCTCAGAACTTCCCCCAGTGCAGAAAGCCAATTTCATACTTAAAATAGACATTTTTAGTCCACAATTAAGCAAGCACTTTGGCTCATTTTAGACTCAGCAGCACACAGTCCTGCCCTTCACATATGGCTGTACAGAATCTGTGGCACTACATGGATTACCTTGATCTCCAAGCACTAAGGCACCAGCCTCCAAGGCAAAATCTCCAGAAGTGCCATCTCTAGACAGAGTAACAGTCAGGCCAGAACTGGTGGAAGTATTACCACAAACATACACACCTCGAGGAGCGATGTTACACACTGCCTAGAAGAGAAACAAACACTTTTCCCCTCCTCAAAGTGAAGAATTTCATAAGCCTTATTCTAGAGAAACAATTCAAAGTAAACCCAAATTTGTTTCTTTCTACTGAACATGGCCCAACAGTAAAGTTTTAACTACTTGCAACCCCAACAGACTTCTGCAAAGCAGGAGGAGTAACTTTTCTTGAATGGCATTCTTTTATTCTGTAACAAATGTGGAAAAACAAATCAGTTACTCTATGCTGGAGAGTCCCCATTCAACAGAAAGAATAATTTAAAAATTTTGTTTGTTAAGATGCTTGAGTACAAATCCATTACTTTAGCTAAATTATTGCAAATCATATCCAAACATAACTGGTCCACATTAGAAAGGCTCAGGCTTTTCAGAAGAGGTATGCAATGCTGCACGTCTAGGTGAACTCTGTCCTTCCTTCACAGTAACCATGGAAAACCCATGGAATTTTAAAATCACTCAATTTAAGAAAAAAAAAAGTCTATTACTAATTGATTTTGTCACTGTCATGCAGAAATGCCTGCCAAGACCCAAACACAGCAGCAAGTCCCTTTCCCAAAAAGCCAAGATCTGTGCTAGCAACATAAAAATAGGATAGGGAATGGAAGTAAACCTCACAGGAGGAGAATCACAGGGTATTTAAAGTTGCATTTGTTCAAAGATTAATTACTTTCTTTGACAGTGGACCAGAAAAATTAAGATAGGAAGGAGTGAACCTCTTCACTAGGGAAAAGGCTTGGTGAAAAAACCTGCATCAGGGCAGGACAGCAAGCCTGTAAGCCTGTTCTTGAAAGCCCATGGGCCTGACCAAGGACACCTGCTTTGGTGTTTTAACAGGGCTCCCTGGAAGGACAGGGCAGCAGGAGAAGCTTTTGGGTAATATCGTATACCTGAGGCATCCTATAGGAAAAGACGGCTCCAGCCAGGCTCAATCAACCCTTTGGTCTTAGCACAGTTATTGTACCATCACTACAAATCAAGATAACAAGGAAATAGAGGAAAACAGAGAACAGTAATAAAGGAAACCATACTTGCAACATTTGACTTTTTCCTAATCCTGGATCTCCAACAACCAGAACATGTGGATCTCCTCGCACTGGGATTCTGTTCTTGTCATCCACAAACTTCTGACATCCTCCGAACAAGGCCAGGGCCAAACCTGCCTTCACAATCTGTTGTGGTACAGGTCAACACTGGTAAGTATTTGATCTGACAGCTCCCTAGAATTGGCTGTAACAACCTTTCCTCTGGATGACTGAACTTAAGGGTATAAGGCTGCCACTTCCCTGACACCAAAAGAGACTGTGAGACACAGTCACCTGTAGAAACAGTCCCCGCCCCTTCCCCCATCCCAGATAAGCTTTATAAATCCTTTAGGAGTTGAATGTGGCATAAACATTTCAAACTGGAATTGCAAGCAGCCTTGTTAAATGACTTACCTCATGGCCATAGATTGCAGGACAAAGAGAGCTGAAAAGCAAAGCGCAAGGCAATGTAAGTGGAATATAAATCATGTATTACCATAAATAATCACTTGTTTTGTCTCTCATCACAGAACACCTTAATAAACATAAAACTTTTGAGTAGCTGTTGCTGAATTTCCAACAGAAATCAGCAGCATCAGATTTCTTAAAATTTTTGGATAATCAGAAATGGTTGAAATAAGAAAAGCCTTTCACTTGAGTTCCCACAAAGGAGAACCAACTTCCCAGTGGTATCTGTGCCTATTCTTGTCTTTATCAAGTAACTTCTTGTAACCCTCCTTTTAAAGTGCCAGTTTTTTGTTCCTTGACTCCACTGGGAGCTGGACACCCCAGCTGAAGAGCACTTTTCAGTCTGAACTAAGGGTCTTTCACACCCTCTGCTCAGTTCTTGCACCTCTTTCCTCCACTGAAGAAAAGCATAGGAAAGCATAGGAAAAATGGTACTTGTAAGTTGAATTTACACTGTGAGGAACAAAACTAACCAACTGGTTTTTTTATCTTGAGCTTTCTGTCTAAGGCTGAACTAGAGCACAAGTAATTTCTTGTACCCTTAAACCCCTCCCAAAGTCTCAACATTCTGACTGCAATACTTTCACTTCCTCCCAAGCCCCTTGCCCACTGCAGCTTGTTAAATCTCTGTGGTTTCTATTGCACAAGGCTTAGACATTTCACAGCTTCAGGATGAGCTGTCACATTTGTCTGACGGTGGTCACACTTATTTATGTCTAATCCTAGACCCAGTCTAGGTCTGACACAACTTACTTCACAATGAGCCTGAACAGATTTTCCTCAGCTTGAATTTCTTGGATAGCATAGAGGTCTTTAAGGGAAAACTCCATGAATGATCCCTGAGAAGTCTCATCATCAAAATTCTTTAGTTTTCGTCCTTTACTGTTGCTGACAGAATTTGCCTCAATGTACAATAAGAACATACACTTGTCATTCTTATTTTTAGAAGCTCCTATGAGAAAAATTGAGAAAGGATGATGAAGCATTTTTTTCTATCAATAAGTACTCATATTATCTACAAATGGCACAGAGTAATTCAGAAATACTATGTACGGCCATGTTCATATTTAAGTACTGAACATCTGCATTTTGTAAAATTGATGTAAAATAACTTTCTAGTTACATTTGTTCTTTTAAGTTCCCTCCACTTATGTACACAGTAATTATCTTGCTGTATTGGAAGATACACGTCTAGAGAGAATTTTGTCCCAGACTGAATTAATTTTTCCAAGGATTTTTAAATTATTACAGTATTGTAGTGAAATAAAATGAATGTAAAATGTTTCCACTCAACATTAAGCGGAAAAAAATGTATGGCGCAGAAGCATAAAACATGTAGCTTAATAATTAGTCACTAATTATTAATATTTTTCTATCTAGATTGATTACTGAGCAGAGAATGAAGTCTCAGAGTAAACCAGTCTTCCAGTTATCTGCAGTGTATTCTTTCAGAGCAGTGCACAACATATTCCTTCACTTTGAAGAAAATGGAAAAAGGGAAAAAAAAAAGGTTGAAAATTTTCTCTAGGGAGACTAACCTAAGAAAGATAACTCTCCTTCACAACAGTGTGACAGTTCTCCCAATGTTTGAAGGAGATATTAAAAGGAAAATGTTAAGCAAATGCCCTAAAACAGCTCTTCATTGTGAAACCTTGGTAACTTCTGAAGAAATTTACACTTTATGCACTCACAACACTGCGGGCTCCAATTAAGGGGAGTGACTGTGGTTGTTCTTGTGTAAGCACCACAAAAAACATCCCCACCCTAGGAAAAAGTTCTCAAATGCCGTACTTCACCTTCCTCAGTGCTTGCCACCTTCACTATGCCTGTGATGGTGACCATGTCTCCTGGGACACAGCTGTCCACGAGATCCTGGACCAGCTCACACTCGATGGTGCGTGGGATCCGCCCTGCTTCCCGCTGGTCATCAGACATGAGCTCCTGCACCCTGCAACAGGAGGGGAGCTTGGACACCATGTAGCACCTCCAACTCAACTGCAGCACACAACATCTGCACCACTGGGCATCTTTTTCAGGTCACACTTCACTAAATGGGTATAAACTGTGCATAAAACCCAGAAATGCAGTAACTATAAACTCCGAGCTGAAATCCAGATTTTCTACCACTGATGAGCACGTTCATGTAGAAATAAGTACAGTACATGAAGTAAAAGGGACTCATATAAAGAAATGAAGAGTTCAGACATTATAGCCCTCATGAATGCTTAATTGGCATTCTCACCCTAGAAAAGTCCAAGAAATTTCTCAGACTAGAACAAGAAAAGTTGTGAAAGTTCCAGTTCTGGCTCTGCACTTGGAGTCCTGAGATTTCCTTGAAGCCAAGCCAAGCTTTACCAATGAAGCTGTGATAAACAGCGCCCTCTAGAGCTGTTAGTATCAGCACGAATTTTCACATGAGTATCACTTCAAACTAAGGTTTTTAACCCTCCAATTTACTTCTAGTTCATTCAGGTCAAGTGGCACAGCTGACCAATATAACCTAAAAGGGCTTTTCTAGCTGACTTACAGCTCGTTAAAGGGAATCATGAAATCATAGATGTAATAAGAAACGATCAAGAAAAGTTGCAAGGAGCACAAAAGGAACCTTTCCAAGCCCTCCCTAGGGGCAGAAGGAATTTCCAGGAAGCTATTACATTGGGTAGGTTACAAAGTATATGAGTGCTTGGATAAAACAACTGCTTTGTGATACAAATGTTGGAGAGCGCTTGCTGCAAAAGAATAATATTATTAAAATCACAGTGTAACATGGTTTGAGCCATCCTGTCACTTTTTGAGTGTCCTGTCACATCACATTTTTGTGCTTACTTGACAGACTGCCAGTCCACTGTGGTGGTAAGAGGAGAGCTCCTGTCAGGTGTGAAGGACCGGCCCCGGCACTCGGGAACAAGGCACTGCAACAACAGGAATTCTAATTTATTTGCAGCCTTTTATTAAAATCCTAAAGTGAAAATGGCAATTTAAAAAAAAAAATAAAATATATATATAATTCATTATAATTCCAGGAAAAAAGCCAGTTAAATTAGGGCTACAAATTAGGATGTACATAATTAATGCAGAGCTATCAAGCACAGACACCTGAACTCTGACTCATAACTATTAGAGCAAATATAGTTGAATTGTGTGATCCCCCTGGTGAACTGGTTTGAGCTGGGGAAGAGAAGGTAGGGGGTGATTTTTCCTGTTTTCTTTTTGGTTGGGTGGTGTTTTATATTTGGTTGGCTGGTTTCTAATACTTACAGATATTCCAGAAGAGATAATTTTTTCCACTCAAGCACATCAGGTAACATAAAATAACCAGGCACTGTCCTATGTCTAACGACCACTTAAGTCCAGATAACAAACAGTGAAATCAAAATAGAAAGATCTAAACAAAAGAACCCCAAACAATACAAGCATAGAAAACCACCACACCAAGGTGGAAGAGTATTTTTAAACAGAACTGGTGAAATGGAAATTAAAAGATAACATTTTTTCTAGATATCAGGGAGTTTCTATGTATCGCTTGTCACATATCCAGCAGCATACATTTTTTACAAGTAACAAGGGTCTGAATAATAAAACTTGCGTAGTATGTTTAATTTTTTTCAGTGTGTCAGTTCTTTAACCTAGCTTTAAATACTATATTTTTAATATTTTTTTTCTTTTTTTTTTTAATACCAGTGGTGCTGCTTTTTGTCAAAACACAACTAAAAGCATGAAGCTAAATAGTTTTAGCTTACCTTGGTGGGAAGGGTGTACTTCCCATCAGGGAGAGGAACTCCCTGCACATCCCCACAGGTGGCACAGACGAAGGCCAGGTTGGTGCACAGGGGTTTGATGTTGCTGACCCTCACAACGGTGCCACGCAAGGCGAGGTATTTGCCGTAGCAGTTGGCCCTCACGTTCTTCAGCTGTGTTAGAGGCTCATAGTTGTACACCCTGCACCAAAGTTTGGCATCAGCACACAGAAATGCAGGACAAAAATAACCCCCAAACCCATCCAAACATAAACAAACAAAAATCCTCCTCCCAATTAAAAACAGTAATGCAGAAAAAAGGCTTAGAAGTACTTTTTTGGTGGACCCGTGGCATAGTTTTTGATTCTTGTTCTAGAAAGCAGCAGAACATTTAATATTCTCCACATGAATCAACCTCAAGAGCTGTACAGTTTCATTACAACAGACATTACTTTATAATCATCCATGACTGTCTCTTTCCATTGTTTCAAATAAAGACTGGACCTTAGGCTTGCAACACAAAAGGACCAAAGTTTTGTTATGGCTATGCCACCATCAGCAGGGACTTAAAAACAATAATAAAAAATAAAATAACTTTTTAAAGTAATTTGAACTTCAGTAGAACTTATATACCCAGTTCCCTCAGACTCAAAGTCTGAGATGCCACTACTTCTGAAAAAGAAAAGGAGTTCTAAGGACTTGTTTCATTAAAAACTTCTCCAGTTAACAGAAATTTAAATAGTTCTGCTTTTAATCAATACATGTTTTATGGAATAGTTGTTCTACTTATAAGTCACTTCTCTACTTACAAGTTCTTTTAGTTCAAGCTGTTAGTTCAGCTTATAAGGAGATTTATTTTTTTTCTTCACAAGGACATGAAGTCATGGAAAGAAAAAAGCAAAATGTGGAGTGTTCTCCTGGAAATGACTTCACCGAGCTCAGTTTTTTCCATAAAACATGTAAGCAAGGGTTAGACAGCAAACAAACAGCTCTTCCTTGGGAAAGAGCAACTGCCCAGCACCCATTACCTGGCATGGATGAGAGGCACATTTATGATAGGGTCTCCCTCCAGGGGCAATCCCTCCTGCACCTGCAGCTCTGCAGCATGTCTTTCCAGGTCCTTGGTGAGCACCTGGATGGAGCAGGAAGGGGCACATGGATGCCCACAGGAATTGGAATTCCCAACAGGGAGAGACACAGGTGTTAGAACTACATTTAGTTTTAGTCAACTGCTTCAGTGATGAATAAGCAAAGGGGACCAAGACCAAAGCAACTTCAAAATGTGATTTTGTGAGTCATACAGAAAGGCGAGAGACTAAAGGATTTGAGTTTTAAACAAACAGTAATTTCCCCTAAGACAGAAAAACACTGAGATCTGGGAGTTATAACATAATTGCCTTTAAGTCTCACTGATTCTTTTTTGCTCTGAGGGTTATGCTTCTATGTATTAAAATCTCTGGTTTACCTGATGAATTGCCAGACCCATACACTGCAGTACTTTCTGAGACATATCCCTTAGTTCAGTAGATATATTTGGTATCGATTTAGTCAGTTCTCTGTCCTGGATTAGTTCCTTATAATCCACGAGAATGCTTCCTTTCCTTTCAATTTCATCCTGGGAAACATTGTGAATTATAAAGTACATGTCAAATTAGAAGCCCAACACATCCAACCTATGTCCAAAATGCTTCAGGTCTATAATGGAGGTTACTTTTCATGGAAAAAAACCTCAGAATTTGTAGTGTTCCTGTATCAACAACAGATTGTTGCGGTGGGATATGTTTGGGTTTGTTTTTTACCTTGTCATAAAGCTCAATGCGCTGCATGAAAAACTTTTCAAAGGCTTGAGTCTTCTGGACAAAAGGAGACTTGTCATTGTAAACTAATTAGAAACACAGTACGTTAGTGACAGAAATAATTCTTTTCACTTCACAAATACACAACTGGGTTAATTTTTCTTCCTTTTCTCTGCATTGCAAAACTAAGGAAGATGATAGAGCTCTACAATATCACAGTAATCATCACAGAGATTACAGTACATCACAAGAGTGAAGTCCTTATTGTATTTATGTTTTTATATATGAAACTTTGGTTGTTCTTTACTGAACTTATAATTCTACTAATACTATATATAACTAATTTTAGAGAAAAAGAATTAATACTTGCTACATATAATTTTTGTCTAAAAATACCTTCAGAGAAATAAAGTTTCCAGCCCTTATAGGGAATAAATTGGTCCATCGTTGATTGGACTAATCGAGACTTTGCTAGGGTAAGAAAAAAAAAAATTAAAATGTGGGTTAAAAGAATGTGGAGAGCGAAACTTCGCAAGATTTATTCTCAGTGATTCTTTTGACCACGGCAGACAAGCAGCTGCAATTGCCTAGCACAGTACGTTAAAAACATTATGGCTTCAGGAAGCACATGGAAGCGGAGGGGCTGGCTCACCAGGTTCGGGCATCCTTTTGGGCTCTCCCTTCTGTCCTCTGCCTCGCCATCCTCCTCTCCATCCTCCTCCTCTCCATCCTCCTCGCCACCCCCGGAAGCCTCTGCCCCGGGCGCATCCCCTGCCACTGAGGTCCTTGCTCATCTCCCTCTGCCGCCGCCAGCCTGGGGACGCGACAACAAACCGAGGCGAATAAACAGAAATGTTACCAGACTATATTTAATCTAAATCTGTGCTATTTTGCAGAGGAGACCTCGCGGGAGGCTCGGCCTTTCTGTGCCTACCACAGGGCCGGAGGAAGGCACTGAGGAGCCGCGGAGCCGAGCCGGCGCTCACTGCCCTCAGCGGCGGCGCCGCCGCCTCCCG
>VZRL01001653.1:482581-505934 GCA_013397895.1 Origma solitaria | reverse complement strand
CCCGCGGCGCTTCGGCGCCTGCGCGGGGAGCCGGCGCGAGCGGCGGCGGCCATGGAGGGCGGCCCGAGCGCGCGCATCCGTGAGGGCGACTGCGCCGTGCTCAAGCGGGACGAGGTCTTCAAGGCCGTGTCGGTGCTGCGCCGTAGGTGAGGGCCGCGCTGGCGGCTCCCGGGGCCGCTCGGCGTCTCGGCCGAGGTTTGCGCTTTCCGCCCTGCCGCCCTCGGTGCGGCTGCCGCGGGCCTCAGCGGAGGGAAGGGGGTCCCGGTGCCGGTCCCTGTCCCGCCGGGGTGACCCGCGGCTGCTCCGCCGTGCCAGGCAGGAACAGCGGCCTCGCGAGGCGGCGGGAAGGGCTTTAAGGCTGTCTCGGTTCCTATGGCAAAAAAAAAAAACAAAACCAAAAAACCCGGAAGATCTCCTGGCTGCATTTCTCATAAGACTTTGAAATAGTTTTAAGATGGTTTTGCGTTGTCGGTGTCCAGCTGGTGGCGATTGAAGAGGAGCCTGAAAAGCGTCTCGTCGTCGTCATGCTTAGCTCGCCGTGGCACGCCATTTCTGTGAAATGCTAATAGGGATTGTTAATTGCCCACGGCCGTGCTAGCGTGCGGGAAGATGCTGGCACTCAGCTCTGGATAGTCGCTGCTTCGGAGGGGGTGCCGTGAAAGGTCTCCTATTTCCTTCTCCTAGGCCGACTGGCATAGCAAGAAAGCACCTGCAGCCCAGCAGGAAATGTTAAAATCATTGGGCACAGCCTGGGCTCGTCCCCTTGCTGGAGACAATTTTGTAGACCAGTGTGTAGAAATCAGTGGTGGGTAATGTGGGAAGATATCTAGTTCAGTAGGATGGAAATTTAAAGGTACTGTGCTTGAATGAGACTCGTTTTAAAATGGTGTAGTTCAGACCTCAGAATGTGGGAGTGCTGGTTATTAACAGGTTTAGTGTTCACCAGTAGAATCTGGCACCAAAATCAGGTAATGCTCTGCTGACCTGCAGGGCAATGCCAAGATCTTGTTCATTAAGTCGCTCTAAGTTTTTGTTTTAAATTTTGTTTAAATTCTGGAGCATATTTGGCTATACAAGTAACATCACTTATAAAATATATGCATAAACTGCGTGTTTCAATCAGTAGAAAACCAGAAGTAACAAAGAACTCAGCCTTTTTGCTGTGCTTCAGAATTAGTGGTGAGTGTAATTTGCATAATTAGGGCTTATATTGGCAAGTTTGGATTTGAATGTGAGTGTGGCATAGATCCTGCTACCTGTTTCATTTGCCAGGATTGATATTTCCAGGGATAGCAAAGCAGCCTTTGTTGGTCAGCCTGAGAGTTAAAGGTAGAGTTTGTGGGTCCTGCTTTGTGCGAAGAAGGGAAAATGCAGACCTGCCTTAGTGCAATCAAAATGAAAGGAATGATAAAATCTTTTTTTTTTTTTAAAGTAAACATTTCTAGGATTACAAGATACACTCTGCTGTCTGTTTTCTTCGTAGTCTTTTGGCAAATGGTATTTCAGAGGAGCTCTGCAAAATAGAGGTCCATGCTCATGTTTTTGCAGTACTCTGCATGATCCAGCTTAGATTTCATACACTTCTGAATTCTTCTGTCAAAAATGATGCTAACAAGTGCCATAGCCTTGTTTTATCTGTCATTTAAAAATTCTTCTGAACTGGAAAAAAAATAGTTCTTCCAGTATGGTCTATTTAAATTCTTTGTTCTTTCCCTGACCAATTTCAGTTTAATGTGGGTTTTGTGGTTAATTTCACTCTTTATGCTTGTCCTGCTTTTCTTGAAGGATATGGATGAAAATGTCCTATATAAAGCTATGGTTTAAGCTCAACTCTGGTGGTTTTCAGACATAGTAAAAATAATGCTTTAAGTATCATTGACTTTTCTGTTATTTCAGAAAAATAATTTTTGAGAAGCAGTGGTTCTACCTGGATAATGCCATCGGACATATTTATGGAACTACATTTGAAGTAACCAGTGGTGGAAACCTCCAGCCAAAGCAAGAGGTGGAAGAGACTACCACAGGTATCTCAGATGATTGACAGTTGGGAAAACTATTTCAAATTAATTTTTTTTCTTTGATGATACCAAAGAAATTGGGAAAGCTTTCTGTTAATCATTTGTTAACTTCATGTTACTTTTATTCTTTCTGCCATAAAAGTGCATGGTTTTGTCTTGATCAGTTGTTTCACTAGTCCTATAACAAATAAGCTTTTTAATGTGGGAGAAAATTTGATCCTTAGTCTGGGTGATTTTATTTACATTAACGTTTACTTCACATATTACATTTCATTGCTTAGGCTGTACTTTGTAAGGCCATGAAAAATGTCTGTTTAACCATGAGAAATCTGCCTTCTGTGAAACTAAAATCATGTGTTTCTCCCACTTACTTAGAGCTAGATTTTACAAATCTGTATCCTTTTCGTTTAGAAACAAAGGAAGCAGGGACAGATAATCGTAACATAGTTGACGATGGGAAGTCTCAAAAACTGACTCATGATGACATAAAGGCTTTGAAGGACAAGGGTATTAAAGGACAGGTAAAAATAAGGTTTTGGTGTCATTTCTGTGCTACCTTGATGGTTATATTTTAGTTTATGAAAAAGGATATTCTTTTTATCTGTGCATAGATTTCAGTGCTTTTTCTTTGCTCTTCTGGTCAAGTCATGTTCTTTGGTTTTACAAAAATGCTAAGGCTGTTTTCAGAAAAAACTTTATGTAAGGTTGGCAACTTTGTCAGTGGTGAGTAAAATGTAAATTTTGATGGCATCAGAACTCATAACAGATAAGAAAGTACAGCTCACATTATCACCATTAAGTTTTGCTTGTGTATAAGGTTCAAAATAACTATTTCTGTATTACAGATATATTAGAATTGAGCAGTAATTAAATATCAAAGGTGTAGGAAAGGTTTGTGGCCAAACAATGAAGTCTTAACAAATAACACTGTATAACAAATGAACCATCAGTGTGCCTGGAGGCAGTGCCTGCCAGACAGGGGTGATGCTTGTACTTTTTATGTATCTGGAAAGTTAAGAGTCTTCCCAAGAGAACAGTGCTGCTCTGTTAGGAAAGGGGTTGGTATTTAAGCCTGCACCTTGTCATAAAGTAAGGGATCTTTGAGCCATCTTAAATGTTACTGAAGCATTGCAGCAAGTTCTGTTCTGCAGATGCTGTCAGGCAAAATTCTCTCTCCTGTCTTTGGTTTACCCTTTCTAATAAAAACAGGGAATTGCTCATGCTTACATCAAGTCCATCTCCTGTTTGCATCTTGCTGTTTGATGCTGCTCTTTGGAGCAGTTTTTCTGCTTTGCCTGCTGGGTCCAAGGAGTTTGGAGTGGTACTTCTGTTTCCATGGTCGTGCTGCTGACTGTGTTATCTCTTGGAGATGAACATACTAATCAGGCTGATAGCTTTGATGGCTTTTATTTGTTTTCACTATCCAGGGCAGAAGATCACTCTGACTGTCCTGTATGTCCTCAGCATGCCTGTGCCATGCGTCTCCTGTGCTTTTATTAACTCTGCTTTCTGAGCTGTAACTGAATATTCATTTTAAGTTAGCAATAGATGTTATTCCTCCATAAATGCCTGTTAAAATCTGAATTCCTGTTTGTGAATGGCATGCCTTGGTGATGCAGGATAATTCCCAGTTTCCTCACTGTAAATTTTACTGGAACAAAAATCCCCAAAACGCTACAAAACAAGATAAACAACCCAGACACTGCATTTATTTTTTTCCAGGAATAAAGCAAAAAAGAAAGAGATGCTGTTTCACACCACGAATAACAGATGTTAAGTGTTTGACGGAATAATGGCCTGGAAAGTAGCAATAGGAAGCAAGGAGTACTTGCACCACTCTATTTTTTGAGCCGGTTCTTAAAGTGCAAAGGGAGGTGCAGTGTCCAAATTGAAAATACTCCTTCTGTCATTCCTCCCCTCCATGTTTAATAGAACCCATAATTTTAGCAGTTATACTACTTGGATCACAGAACTCAAAATAGCAGCATTTGTTCTTGTGTTGCAGTCATGGAAACAAAGTCTGAGCAAGGAAAGTTCTGTTGGTTTGGTTTGGTTTGATTTTGGTGAAGGTCCTAATGATCCCTCCAGCTGGAATCTGAAAGCATGAGAAAGAGATTGATTGGCAAAGGGTGGAGATTAGAACAAGGAGACCAAGAAACCAAAACTGGAATTCTGGGAAAACCTAGCAGCCAGAGAAGGAAAAAAGTCAGGAGGATTATTGCAGGAAATAATAAATGCTAAGGAGCTGGGCACTGTGCAAGGAGTTGGTACAGGAGTAAAGCACAGTTAGTGAGAATGAGAAGATTAATGGAGTTTGGGAGATCTCTGGTGATTACCCAGAGCAGAGGGGAGGAACTACACGAGATAGGGAAAGAAGACACCCTCAGAGATGCTGAAATCCAAGAGACCCAAAGATTGGATTGAACTAAATATTACTGAATATTCCAAGATAAGCATTTTCAGTTTTATTGTTTTTATGCAAAACTACATGATTAAATTTTTACATGTAGTCAGTCTAGTGCCTCACTTATCCTGTTGATGAATAGAAATTTACTTTGCCACTGGTGTCAGGAGAAGTTAATGGTATACATGTCTCTACTGGAAGAAAATATTTTCTGTGTTTGTTTAAAAAAATATTATATATGAAATAAATGCTAGCTGTAACAAAAATAAATTGTCTCTTCCAAGGAAATAGTTCAACAGTTAATAGAGAACAGTACAACATTCAGAGACAAAACAGAATTTGCTCAAGATAAATACATAAAGAAGAAGAAAAAAAAGTAAGTGCATTTTAAAATGTGAAAAATACTTGCTAATTCCCTAAATTGTTGAGATTAAAATTAGACTATTACTATGTGTTTGTTACAGATATGAGGCAGTTATTACAATTGTGAAACCATCCACTCGCATCCTTTCAACTATGTATTATGCAAGGGAACCTGGAAAAATTAAGTGAGTTTTCATTTTGTTTCTTTTTTCAAATTACAACAGAAAGATAGTTTAATACTTTTAAAATACCTGCACTTTTAATACTTTTTTAATACCTGCACTATGCCAAAGTATATGATTCTCACCTTTCTTCTCTTTTCTTTCCTGTGAATGTGAAGATTGCAAGTAAATGAAAAATAATGATACAGAAAATACTTACTGCAGCAAATAGGAAAACTCTTTTGCATGCAGCACCAGCTTTTACCATTTCCCTATCACCACCACCTTGCAAATTATCTCTGTGCAGACAGAAGTTCTTCACAGTTTCAAAGGTTTCTCTTACCTGCTTTGGCTGGTGGCACAATGTTTCTGTGTTCTGGCTCAGTAATCAAAATAGCCAGGCACTTACCAGAAGCAAGAATTGTTGTCTTTAATGTGTTAGGGATTCAAAATCCTCAGAGGTCTCCAGAGTTTAAAAACCCGTGGTTAACTTTGGAGTCAGGAGTTGGAGGGGGCCATGACTACAGAGATCTGGTGCAGTTTGATTTTCACTCACCTAAATGAGATACATTGTTACAGACATTAAAGGTGGACAAATACACAATTTTTAATGTAGTAATAATAGGGCTAAGATGCTGAGATTTAAAATCTTCAAATATGGATTTTTTATGGCTTCTCAAACCTTTGTCCTTCCACCATCTCTGTCAGTTGGCTTTATTTTGCTATTAAAGATGATTTGTAATTTGTGTAGCTATCACTGAGTCTCTTCAGTGCATGTTTTGGGTTTTGGTCCAGGATTGCAGGTGCTGCAGGCTGCTGCAAAACAGGTGAAACTCACAAGGGATACATTCTTGGATCAGGAAATGATTCATACCATTTGTTCTTGACAAAGCTGACATGTCAGAGAAAATCAAATGAGCAAAAGTTTAAAAAAATATTTTGTCTGACTGGCACAGCAGAAGATGTCTGCTTTGATATGTGCACTACTACATATCCTGCTTTTGCTTTTCCTGGCTCATTTCTTGTTGGCTCCAGTTCTAGATCATCTTCACTACCAGATGTTTAATTATAAGTTTCTGCATGGTCAAACTCCTGGTGAAGGTCACTGACGCTCTTCCTGACAATCTACATGTAATGCAACTTTTTTTGGCAGGCTCCTGAGCTAGTAGGCAGTGTCTTTAAGAAAACTTCGTTAAACCCCTCTTGTCTTCCAGCCACCTGAGGTATGACACCCTGGCTCAGATGCTGACTTTGGGAAACATCCATGCTGGCAACAAGATGATCGTCATGGAAACGTGTGCAGGCCTTGTGCTGGGCGCTGTGATGGAGAGAATGGGGGGTGAGTCACACCTTAGTCATGCACACGCCAAGGGAGACTTAAATACACAGCCCTGTGACACTGCTAAACGGCAGGACTTCATAAGACTTCCTTAGCTTTTTTAATCTAGTTTTACCACCTCCAGCATTCAAAGAAAGATTTTTTTTTCAATTGGAGAAAGTTGCATTTTGCATCAGTTTGATTTATTTTTCAGTACTTGAAAAACTGTAAAATATTGAGAATTAAATTTAATCGTTTATATAATTAATTTTGATTAAATTTATGTAGATCTGTAGATCTTGTATGTAGATCTGTTTTAGTTCCTGTCTTAGCATAATGACATTGAGTTCAGAAGAAGCTGTTGGGAGCTTGTGTGGAGATTCTTCCCAGACACCTGGAAATCCAGGAAAATGAATGGCAGAAAACAGGAAATAGTACCACTGGAATTCAGACAGCACTGGAAGTGTTGCCATTCCTCTTGTCCACTGCACCAGATGTAATGTGTATTATGAAAGTATGGGACATTTTCTTCAGCATATTCTAGGAGAGGTTTGACTCCTGTTTTGTTTTTCAAACTCAGTTAATCAGTTTCATTATTCTAAGATACCAGACAGAGGTGACAATTATATTCCAGAAGCCTGGAAAGGCAGGAAGTGTGATGTGATGTGCACACAGTCTGGGAAGCATACAGGCAGTGCTACTACAAATTGGTTTTGCTTCAGTGACTTTTGGCCATAAGGCTACTTTTTGAAGTAAATAAGATACACTTTCAGCCTAACTATTGAAAAGTTATTTTTAGTGTGTTTAAGGTCTCACTGCTCTGCTTTTAGAGCCTGGATGTTGAAGAAATTCTTTGCCTAATAATGCTGTTTTGATTAACTTCTTTATCCAAGCAACTCCATAAATAAGTAACAGAAACTGTAGAAATTTTGTCATTTAATTATTAATTAAACTAGCTTTTTTAACAGTTTCTCACTGCTTTTGTGTTCTGAGCTAATCCTAAATGTTTTTAATACACAAATACTTTGAGTTACCTTGTCCTTTTGAGTTTCAGTAACTGTTGTCCTTTCAATAAAGGCTTTCTACCTTGAGACAGCTTGTTTCCGCAGCTTGTTAAACTTGATGGTTGGATTAAGAGCAGGCAATTTACTTCCCTGTTCTTAAATGGACCCTTCATTTAAGCATTTTAGAAAGAATTTTAACATTTTAAGAATTCCGGCTTTCCGATGTGTTTTGATTCTTTCCTTCCCATAGGCTATGGATCCATCATTCAGATGTACCCAGGAGGAGGACCTGTTAGAGCTGCCACCAGTTGTTTCGGATTTCCCAAACCTTTCTTTGATAATCTTCATGAATTTCCTCTCAGCAAAGTGCAGAGTCTCCTCTCTGGGACATTCACTACAGAGACTCTGCCTGCAGACCCTGAGGATAATGCACTGGTGGAAGAAGAAAGCAATGGATTGTCTGAGGAGAAACAGACTTCCCCACAGGAAACAGAGGAGGAACCTACTACTGAAGCAGCTATGGAGATCAACACAACAGAAGAGCAAGACACAATGGACATTAATGCTGAAGATGTAGAATTTAAAGACAAAAAAGAAAATAAGGAAAATGTAAGAATATTTATTGTGGTCGTTCAAGTTCTGCAATGTCAGTGTATATAAAATTCTGCTGTCTGACTCAGACCTGCTGAAATGCAGCTTATTCGGGTGTTAAAGTGGAACTCTGGAAGTTGTCTTTTGTCTTACATTAAGATTCAAAAAACGAAAATTCAGCCCATGCAATTGCGATTGAATATATAATTACCAGTTAAAGTGCCATCTGTTTGTTTTGTTGTTCAAAGGTTCGGGAAAAGCAAATGAAACAGTGGGAGAGAAGAAGAAAGCTGATAGAAGCTGCTGCTCTCTTGAGAGAGAAGAATGCTGATGGGTGAGTCTGGTTAGAGCTGTCATAATTTAGGAATGATATTCCCCAATTTAGAGCTCCAACTGAAACATCCCAGCCCGTGGGGGCCATGGGATGGAGCAGAGAGCTGGGGATACAAAAGGTAAAGATCAGGGGTTGGGATAAGAACAATTCACTGGAAACAGCCATGAGATAAGAAACAACCAGGAGCAGCAGCAGCGCTAATGACAGAGGGTACAGGACAAGTAAGAAAAACAAATGTGTCTTGGTCTTGGTCAGTTCTTCCTTGATTGAGATTTTCTCTTTTATTTAAATGGCTTAAAATGATCTAAAAGTTAATTAATTATGAGCAAACATTAAAATAAAAAAGATAAATAAAATCATCCAAAGAAAAACAGAATCCAGGTAGAATCTAATACAAAATGACTGGCAAAAACCCACAAAACTCTAATTGGCAAAGTAGAACCTGAGGTTTTAGGTTTATTAAAGTGGAACTAAATTTGTTGTTCTGGGCTTTTTAATTGGTTGGTTTGTTTTTAGAAATTAATTTCTTTTTCACACAGGAAAAAGCACATAACTTTATTTTACCTTCTTTAGCCAGGATTGGTTATTCCTGAGGAACAATTTAGCACAGAGATTTAATATCATAAATTTAAAACAAATGCAATAAATACATTCTTCGAAATTCAGCCCCACAGTCGTCTAAGAGCATTTGGAAGTTGTAACTTTTTCACTGTGTTCTTCACAAATGCTGAAGTGATTCAAGTTAACCAAGTGACTTTAATTTAGTTAATTTAATAGCATTCATATTAACTGTTTTTTCTCCAAAGAATCACTGGGAATAAAGTTGTCCTGCTTGGATAAATTTTACTGCACATTTACTGGTTATTTTTAAATGCATGTATATAATTTTTGGTTTTATTACTAGGAAATGTTTTAATTCATGCTCATTCATATGCTTCGTGTAACTTAATAAGTCATAGAATTTATAAATATGCATTTATAAATAAATACTTATTTATAAATAAATATTTATTTATAAACAGATCATTCTGTGTTCTCTGAAGCAGTGAAATGGTCAAGGAGGTTTATAAAAACTCTGCACGTCTGTCTGGTAGTGCCTGTGGATGTGACCATTGAGCTGCCTGAAGATTGGCAGGGTTTGGGTCCAGTTTCACTTCTGTCTCCTGCACCCATCATTGTAATTAATGTCTGTGCATGATCTGGCAAAGAGAAAATTAGTATTTGACATAATTTGATATTTCCTTTTGTGTAAAATAGTACATTTGGTTTTTGATTGAGTTCAAGTAGGCCTATTTGGTATTTGCCTCTTGTTTATTTGTTTTCAATCACTTTTATCCTCCTCTTGTCCTTCGTAATGCATGAAAGCTGTAACAAATGACATTCCTGAAGGGATGACTGATTCCTTGCTTCAGGAAGGCTTCATCATGATGGAGGTAAAGAGAATTTATGGTGCCTGAGAGCATTGTCCCAGACGGCTCAGCCATGATCCCCTTTCTTTCAGTCATCTGCCTTTTATAGCCACTGTTCCTTTAGACCAAGAACCACCTAAAAACCTTGGCATGGAATAAAGAAGTGCTTCAAATTAATGACTCTGTACCTGAGTAGAAACAGGCAGGGAAAGTAAGGGTTTGGTTTTGTTTTGCAGGAGAGAAGCAGGGAAAGGATAGGGAAAAAGCTGGTTGACATTGAAGGTGGGGAGAAAGACTGGGACTTACTGTCAGAATAAAGAAAAGCTGTTCATTAGGTGAAGGTGGGTACCAACTTTAGGAGAATTAATTCTTGCAGTCCTGAATTTAACAGTATTTATTCCTGAATGTAGAAGATACCATTTCAGTAAAATTTCTATCTTCTGTGCTGTTGTGTGGTAAAACACTGTTTGTACTGGATCTGTTTGTTCAATTCCTTTAATGAGAGTTGAGGTCTGATGTTAGGCCACTGAGGAGGAAAAAGGAAGATATTCATTGGGTATTTGGTATTCTTTTAAAGAAGACTTTAGAGATAGACTATTACATTTTTCTGACCCTATGAAAGCAGAATTTGGTTTATAGACACTCCATGTGTTCAGAATTAGACACCTCCCTCCCTTTGCTCTTCCCTGCTCTTCCTCTGCCTCTTCCTGCTCCCCCGTCACCCACTGCATTAATTTTGTGCCTGGCCAAGCTCCCTGCTGGCAGCAGTCTGTGCTGCCCTATGAAAGAGCAGCATTTGATTTTTCCCAATCTCTCATCCCTCATTTCCTTCCTCTGGTCTGGCAGAGCCCCTGGCAGTGCCAGTGCAGCATTCCAAGCCTTGCGAGGCAACAGGATGAGTCTTTCCTTTATGTCCTGCTTGGTTCATGATGGAGCACGATTCTTTTGTGGTTTGCATTTGAAGTAAATGGTCTGCAAGGCCACGGCTGGCAAACAACCAAAGTGGGAACAACTGGGAAAGAGTTACCTCACCTCTTTATCTCTGTTGTGTTTAGAAAATTGAACATCAATTTTTACCTCCCTTTTGTCAGGCAAGTTTAACTCTGCTCCAGTGCTGCACATTCCCCTGGAGAACAAATGTTAATTGATGGGGCATCTCAGGTCTCTCTACACTGGAGAAGGAGTCTAATTGGCCCATTCTTTCTGCACAAGCACAACTTATTAACTAATTGACTAATTATCAACCATTTCTTGCAATCCAGTTCAGCAGGGATTTTTTTTTATTAAAACTGGAGACAGCTGTAGAGAATCTCAACCATCTGTAGATCCAAGTTACCCTATGATGTTAAAACAAGGATGGAGAATAAAATATGAAGCCTTTAAGTTGTCAAGGTCATGATTTCTTTTAAAAAGATTTTTAGTCATGCCCATTAAGGATTTGTTCTCCCTTTAAATGTTCTTTTACTATAAAACTATTTAATGAAGACTACTCAGTTGAAAGAGTGATGACTGAGGTTACATTCTAAGCAACATTTGACAGTCACAAAATTTAAATCATGTTTGCAAAATGGGCAGACTATGCAGCCTTCAATTCTTTGGGTTGTAAGAATTATTGTGGAACCCAAGACAGCTGAAGTGAGTGCTCCTGCAATGCATTCAATATTCTGCACTTTGGGGAACAAGTGCTTCAGCCTCTTAATTATGCCAATAGAAAGTCATGATCTGTTTTTATATTTGGGGAGTTGTCAGAGCAATGAAAACATGCTGGTGAGACACTTTAAAGCTGTAATTGATTGCTGTGCTAAGTGGGAGGAAATGTCACTTGATGAGTAGGTTTCAGAAGCAGAAATCTAATGTGCATGAAACTTCTTTTGCAGATTAATTGTAGCCAGCAAGTTTCATCCCACACCCTTGTTACTTTCTTTATTGGAATTTGTTGCTCCTTCAAGGCCTTTTGTTGTCTACTGCCAGTATAAAGAGGTAAATCAAGATGTTACTTCAGCTGTTACAGTTCAAATTTGATGCTATTCTGCTGTATAACCTCCCCTTTGGTTTTTTTTAAGCCACTATTAGAATGTTACACCAAGCTCAGAGAAAGAGGTGGAGTCGTTAACCTGAAGCTGTCTGAAACCTGGCTACGGAACTACCAGGTAAGGAGGGCAGTAAGGGGATGCCAAAACCATGGGAATACTGGGGAGCAAAACACCCCCTGAAAATAGGGGGGGGTTTGGGCTGACTGAAACAATTTATCAGCTCAGGCAGGTGTTCTGCCCAAGAGCGGCTCTGTTCTGAAAAGGTTTAATGCTTCATTGTAGCAATTTCACATGGAAAGACTTATTTTCTTACAAAGAATCTCATTAAACATTTGCTGAAATCTTTGTAGCAAAGGGACATTGTTAATAATTCCCAGATGTCTATACAAGGTGGGCCTGGCAAGGGTCCCCCTGTCCAGCTGCAGCGAGAGCAGCACTGCAGTGTCCTGGACACAAGTGAAACCTCTGAGACCTGCAGTGACAGGGCAAGGAGGAAGCACAGCTGAAGGGAAAGTGTAATGTGGCTGAAAGGGATGGCTCAGTGCTGTTTCTGACCTTAAAGGTGGGTGCAGAACAGTGATAGGGACAGAACTAGAAATCACAGAATTACTTCAGGCTGGGTTGTGGAGCAGCTGTGGTTTCTTGCAGAATACCTCACTTCTGAGCACATAATGGCACTTCTATGTGTCTCAAACCTTGCCTTTATAATTTCACTGGCAATGCCATAAAGAAATAACCAGTGAGGCAGCAGCCTGTGTTATTATGGATTCCTATAACTGGATTCTTATCTGCAGATACTTTAAAGATAAATACACTTCCCACGTGGCTGTTTGTTGTTGTGGCTGGGAAAAAAATTTATATCCTATCCTGTAATCTGAAATTACACAACATGATGTGCATATAGAGAATGGATTTTTACAGGTGCTGGTTTTGGGGTGTGGTTTGTTGTTATTGTTTGTTTGTTTTAAAGGTTTTACCAGATCGAAGCCATCCAAAGCTGACCATGAGTGGAGGTGGAGGGTACCTCCTGTCTGGCATCACTGTTGTCTTGGATAAGAGCAAATCTGATTCCAGTAATTCAGAAGCACAGAAGATGGAGGAGCCATCATCTAAAAGATGCAAACTTCAAGACCTTCCTTGTTAACATTTGAAGAATTGATTTGTGGTTTAGATCTCAGGAGTCTTAGTGAAATAACAAGTCCTTTTCTGTGCTGTTGACAGCACAGGACTGTGCCTGTCATGCATCTGTCAGAAAAAGCAGCAGAACTGCAGGGGAGGGAGGATTGTCCTGCTCCTTAGCAGTTTGCATCGTCTGAATGGGAAGGAAAACCCTTGGGAGCAAACATCCCACTGAACTCACAGGAGCTTGAAGAAGGAGAGAAGATCAAGCCTCAGTGGAGGCATTCTGTTTGTTGCCAAATCTGAACATGATGTAGTTAAAAAACTACGTTGGCTGAGTCAGAATCAATGCATCCAAATTAGCTTTCCATAGTCCCTTAAAGGTATCAGAGGATTCTCCTAAGTATTCCACATGGTGATCAGCTCCCATTTGGGACACAGAACTCGGCTGTGTTCAGTAATGTAAGAAAATACAATGAACAGCAAAAACCATACACTTTTTTTTTTTTTCCAAAGGAACAATAAAAAGAGAAAACTAATACCAGACATGATCCCATGCTTACAGCATCGCTCCATATTTTCCTGAAATAAATACAGAAGAGAAAGTGCATGTTCTTAAATTAAAATACTAAATATTGAAACACAATGTCACTCTTAGTATTGTCATTTTCCTGAGAGTTGCTGTATGTTTTTAAAATATTACTATTTTGAAAACTGCTGTATGTGTATATATATTTATTCTACTGTTGGATCTTTCAGATGTCTGGCTTTTTTATTAATTTTTTTAACTTTACATTTGCCATTTCAATTAAACTACAGGGTGTTTTACCTAATGAGATTTATCTTCTTTTTCTTACTTTTCCCTCTTTTTAGAAATAAAAAGGTCTAGCACAGGCTTTAAGAGGACAATACTCTGCTGTTTGCCCTCTACTGCACCCCCAGTGGAAGCTCGCAGGGCCAAGAGGGCTTGGCTTCCATTCTAGAACTCTCTCATTGGTGTCTGGAATGACTGGACAGACTCTGGAGCTTTCGGGTAAAGTAATCAGATTTGATAAAGCTATAAAATTCAGTATTTTGCTTTTTCAGGGCATCATTTGCTAAAAACAGGGGTTGTATTTTGTGTAAAGAAGCAGTTAGGAGAGCAGGTACACTACAGCTTCAGCTTTTTGTAAACTTCTCAGTGTTGTTTTTCTGTTTTTATGGGAAGTTTCTCTTCTGTCTTTTCTTCTCCTACTTACGTAAAACGCCAGTAAAGGGAGAGGATGTAGATTTCACCATCTCTGCATTCCAGATGGCTGCTTATCCTAGATCCTGTGACAATAAAAACAATAACAGGGGAAAAACAGATTTGCTTAATAGATCAGTTTGAGAAATAAACCATGTTGGAACACCTGATGAGTTAATTTGGATCAAAGCCAAACTGGCTGCATTTCACCACCATTGACACTGCTATGGTCTTAACGCTGAATCCCAGTTTGCAAATGTGCCATAATCCTTGTAAAGCACAGTGAGAAGGATAATAAGGGAACAAGAAATAAATCATTATTGAGATTTCAAATTCCTTCTTCCCTCTCATGCTCATGCAAACTGGCAAACAAAATGCACAGGTGGGCTCCTTGTAACTCTTAAAAATACTGGTGAAGCACCAATATTTTGTGTGCAATCTGACATAGCTCACTTTGACATAACCCCATCAGTCACATACACAAGGAGAAGGTTTGGTCCAAGATCAATGGTTTTTATTATTGCAAACTCAAACAAATATATTCCTGAAGAACACTAACACAATTATCTCCAAAAGCATATTAAAAGTGCCTGCCCACATGAAAGGTTATATTACTAAAATTCATGCCATTCAGGTCTCAGGAGCATAACAGCAAATTAAAGACACTTTCAGCTGTTTAAATAACTACACGAGAGTGGACAGTGAATAGAATTTCCTGGGTTTAGGGCAAACAACAATCCAGTGGCAGTGAATTTACCACAAAACACAGGTATTGCAGACACCTTCAGCCTCTCCTGAGGCTGTTAATCTTCTCTGCTATGTTCTGCAGCTCCAGATCCATAGTGGCCAAGTTTTCCAGCTCCTTTTCCTGTGAAAACATAGAGAGTGTTTTACACACCATTAACACTGGGAAATATTTTGTTCCATGAAAAGGAGAGAAGAGGCCATCTTAAAGGCAGATTCTGTCCCACCACCTCCGAGTCCCTGAACAGAGGGGATGTTAACAGCAGTGCAGCTCCTTCTTGGGGCATTGCTGCAACTCCCTGCTTTGGACTGATCTGAGGCTGGGGAAAGCATCAAAATTTTAATTCTGAGAGCTGGCCCTGATTGCAGCCTTATCTTTGTTGATCTAAAGCACCATTACCCAGTGGTGGCCTCCTGCCATGTCACAGCTGCAGGTGCTGTCCCTGGGGCTCAGGTGCTGTCCCCAGGAGGTCACACAGCAGCTCAGTGTGCAGCAAGGGCCACGTCTCCGCAGCCACAGAGCAGGAGAAGCTTTGCGCAGCCCATTCTTTCCTATGATGACTTGCTAACACCACTTAACATCTGGATAAATAAATCAGTGTCCAGCCTCCACTGCTCCCAGCACAGCCTTGTGCAGTGCACACAGTGGCACACATGAGGAGGAGCTGGCTGATGGGATCTAACTGATGGGTGTAGGCTCAAAAAAAAAAAAAAAAAAAGGATTCACTAGGTGTGAACACCACACACAAATTGGACTTGCAGGTGCAAGTCAGGTTCTGCTCTGCAATTCCAGCTGGGAAGTTACTGGACAGCCAATTTCACTCTAAACACCCAAATCCCCTTTCAGCTCTGTATTTTAAACAACTGGACAGACCAAGTGGTGCTTGTGAGTTACCCCTCTGTTCCTGCTGCAATGGCACCTTTGTTTATCAGTCTGTAAGAGCCCAGAGGGAGAAGCAGGGCCCAAAGAAAAATAGAACCTTTCCCTTCCTGTGTTGCAGCAGACAGAAGCTGTGTCTTTATCTCACAAACTGTGCCCTGGGGTAGTTCACTGAAATCAAAGGTCCACTGTTCAAAGAAAGCAGATTTTAAAATCACTGAAGATCTACTCTTAAAATGTGACTTAATCCTGTTTGTGTTTTTCTATGCCCAATTTCCCAGCTGCCTTGGGAGTGGATTAGGGAGTATGCTTCACCCAGCTTTTCAAAGAAACTGCTGTACACATACCTCCTCTTCCGTCAGGGGCCTCTGGTTTAGACTCCTTCTGTCATTCCCAGTTATGTGACGTTTCTTCAGGTCTTCTCCAGAGCTGTACAGCTCTGGGAATTCAGCTGACTTCTTCCTGTAGTTCAGAAGCTGTGCAAGTTGATCCATCTTCTTGTACTGCTT
The DNA here is from genome assembly GCA_013397895.1 of Origma solitaria. NCBI lineage: Eukaryota > Metazoa > Chordata > Aves > Passeriformes > Acanthizidae > Origma > Origma solitaria. Next base: position 489,822 of record VZRL01001653.1, on the reverse strand, counting down.
TTCCACATCGTATCTGTTCGTTTTGCCAGGATTCCTCTTCTCGGTGCGCCTGTGGTTCAGAGCACTCTGGATTTGCTTTTCTGACCACCAGTCATAGTCATTGTACTCAGGGAAGAGACTCTTCTCACTCAGGGCAGGCCTGCCTTCCTCCCTGCCCTCCAGAAGCTGCTCCCCTGCACTGTCCCTTTTGTCCAAGTGCCGGCTTTTCCACCATAGCAGGGGGTAGAAAGGCCTGTAGGATGCTGCAGTTCTCTTCTCTTTCTCTGCAGGGAGACGGCTTCTGTACTCTTCCCTCTCTGCATATCTTTCCTCCTCTTCATTTTCCACCTGGTCACTGCTGTGACGCTTCTTTTCCACCTCCTCCTCCTCCAGGATGTCCTCAGTGCTGTAGTGCCTCCTAGCCTGCCCCTTGCGCTCTCGAGCATAAGCCTTCTGTGACCCTTCCTCTTCCTTGTTCCACAGGTGGGATCTCCCTCCAGCACGATGCTGCTTCTCCTTGCTGAGATACCTGTCCAGCTCTTCCTCATTTTCATCTGCAGCGTACACCCTCCCCTCAGAATGGTGTGATCCATCATGGCGTCTCCTCTCCTCACGCCACTTCTCATCGCTTTCCTCGCTGTGGTGATGCCTCTTGTTTTCCTCTTCCCTGCTCTCCTGGCTCTGCTGCCAGCTGTGCCTGCGCTCCTCACTGCCCTGCTCCTCAGGCCTCTCCTCCTGCAGCCCCTCAGGCCCACGCCTCCCAGGATAGCCACCCTTCTCCTCAGACTCTTCCTGATGTTTCTGATGGTGCTTCCACTGCTCCCGGAGATTGGCCTCCCCTGGGCGTGATGCCCCAGCTGGCTCCTCTCTCTCACCACCACGGCCCCTCTTCTCTTCATGGGAGTCGCTCGCTCTGTGCTTCCCATGATAACCTTTGGGTTTGTAGGGTTGATTTTCCTCCTCTGTTTGTTCACTCTCTTCAGATTCCTCACGCTCCTGCTGGTGGGAGAAATCATGTTCCTGAGACTCGTGGTGGTATTTCTCACTCCTTCCTTGCTCTCCCTCTTCACCTTCCCGGATTTGTTTGTGAGGGCTCTGCATTCCCTCCTCCGAGTGCCAGCGGCCCCTGGGGCTCTGATCATTCCCACCACGGAACTCCTCCGTGCTCAGGCCTTCAGAGTGGGACTTCTTGGTGAGAACAGCAGCCTCTACATCTTCACAACACTCACCCTCTCTGCTTTCCTCTTCCCTGTGGTAATTCCTCTCCTCCTCTCTCCCAATTTCCTGATAGTGCTTTTTAATTTCTGCACGAAGTGTCTCATCCTGAGCAGGTGTGGGGTGTCCAACCTCCTCTTCCTGGCTTTTACCTTCCTCACGAACCAGTTTCCCCTCATCACCTCCTTCCATGTACATTTTAGGTTCCTCTCCTGCCTGGCTTTGCTCTTTCTCCATGCTCCCAGTAGGATGTCTGTCAATCTCTGCTGAGTCTTTGGGGTGCCTCACTTCAGGTTGTTTGTTTTCACTTCTCTCTCTGTCATTTTTATCACCTGCAATAACAAAAGCAGCATCATGGAGTAATCCAACCTTCCACTGAAGTGTTATTTCAAAGACATAACTTGTTTCCCAAAGTACCACGGAAATGTGGACAGAATTGATTTCTTAATTCTTCTTTTAAAATCAGTAGTTTGCTACTATTTTGTCTGCTTGCCTGGAAAAAGATGAACTAACTTCCATGTAATCAGGCATTTTGAAAGTTCCCTGGAATTTCCAGCATAATTTTTGCCTTCTTTGTGATCACATTTTTAGTATTGAATTAAGCTAGCTCTCATTCCCATTAAAAATCAATGGGATCTGGAGTTACGTTGCGTTCTTTGAATGTCAGACCCTGCCCATCACAGATGCTTATTCACAATACAAACACAACCATCTATTTCAAGCTACTCAAAAACACTGCGGGTTTTTAGCAAATTTTAAAAGTTTTTTAAAATTGACTGGAAAAAATATTAAAGGAATCTGATGCTTTGCAAAATTATGCTTCATCTTCTCAAGCTACCTGAAGAGTTTGTCAAGTTGTCTCAGACTCTCCAGGTGGTTTAAGGAGATAGTCACAAGTGTCAGCCAAGAATCCCTGACAATTCCCAGGTCAGGCTGCCTGTTCTCTGAGTGAGACAGCCTGAACAGAAGGAAAGCAGAATTTTGACACTGAAATTTGGAGGCACCAGTTTCACACAGGCTGAAATAACAGTTCACTACCTCCAACACCAGACAGAAGCCATGCTCTAAATTCCTGTCAGAAGTTCAGGTAATGTTGTACTTACTCTTCTTCAGGATTTCTTTGCATTCAGGATTAATGGGGGGTGCATTTGGCTTAGACAGAGCATTGGACAGAACCTCCACTATGCACCGGGTTACCTGGAAGAGGCAAAACAGGATAAAAAAATCCTCATGGCAAAAATGGAGATTTTACTTCTGACCCAGGTGGTAGAAAAGCTTGTTTGAGATTAGAGTTCAGGCTAATATTAATGAGTTTTGAGTAATCCTGTGCATTTGGGCTTTGCTCCTCACTCCCATTGCAGTGAGAACAGGCATAAAGTGTTTTTATATCCCCTTTTGTTTGCAGAGGTAACAGGTTCCTTTTGTACCTTTTTAAATATTAAACACCCTATTCATACAAAGGAGAGTCAAACAACATGTGGTAACACACCCTATAAAATAAACAAGCAACAAAACACACATTCAGAGGATGAGGATTATCCCGTAGGATCTGTCCAAATGAGGATGCTGCAAAGGCAGTTTGGATTGCCAATAAACTGAACCACCTCTGTGTCCTCTGTAAGGGATACACTCCACACCTTCTCATGTGTGAGTGCTCTAAGCCCTGCCTGCTTTTTAGCACTGGACATGCAGCTGGATCTGAATTGTCTGGAAGCAGAGAAAATGGATTAATTCAGGGAAGTCACAAAATATGCTCTAATCCTAAGCACTGCCAAAGTAGCTCCTCTGTATAAAATGATTTTCAAGGGCTGAAGGTATTGATGTGAACAAGTGCTCTGCTTGCTGGGGGTACGAGAGCCTCAGGTTGACAATCTCTGGTGATGACTGGGAGGAGACAATAAAACATTTATAGAGCCATTTGTCTTTTAACTATTTTGGTTATTACCAGGTGTTTACTAATCTAAAGGATCAGAGTAACAACCAGTGCAGGGGGGCTGGTGTCAGGTTAAAGGGTCTGAGAGCAGCTGATGGCATTTATTCACTCACAGATCTCTTTCTAAGGCAGGAGATGAAAGACTACATTAGGAAGTCTGTTACACAGTTGGTAACTGTAGATATTTTGTCTTTCCTCCAAGCTGTCACCTCACTGTTTACAGTACAGTAACAGGTACTGTGTAATGTTTCAGATCACTTTTCAAGCAACTGTACAATGCAGAGTTTCACAGGTACCACACTGACACAAGAGCCAGCTCCCATTTCCACCAAATGCAGGCAGGCATCTCCTGACAGCTAAAGGCACTCTGAGTTCCACATCAGACATAAGTTTTAAAAAATTTACCATTAGGAAAAAATAAAGCATTACCCTGAGAGTTTAAAGACAAAACATGGAGAACACATCACAGATATTTTCTGAGGTTGGTTTGACAAGCAGCTACTCACCATTTCTTCAGTATGGTCTTTTTCCACTGGAACTGCACTGGCACCTGGAAGAAAAAACAATTATTACACTCATTAATACAAGCATTACTGACAGGAGTTCTTGGCCAAATTGATCTCATGAGACAGCTGGAGTTTTGGGCTGGCCAGTCACTAAACCACACACATCCCACATCAAATCTTTCTTTATTCGGATACAAAAGCCATGTTAAATTGCAGCATAGCACGAGAGAAGAGGCATGGTAACACTTCTAGCACTAAAATAATATGCACCAAAAATAATCCCACCCGCAAAAAATCCAACACCAAAGAAAACCATGCTTAAATTCCAAAGTGGAACTTTACTTCAATTCAGGTCCTTATGTAGTTGCACCTGTTTGACTGTAAAAAGAAAATAAGTCAAAACCAACAAGCAAGGCCTGTTTGCACCCCAAGAACCTTTTGGCTTCTTGAAGAAGCTCTAAGTGCACCCCCTCCCAACAGGTGAACATCCTTCAAGACTTTAAAACAGCTACTGTCCCAGTCCTGCTGGAGAAATCCTGTCTCACTTGGAGGTGGCTTCTGGAAGGAAGTAGAGAGCCAGAAGGGACAGGATAATTTCCATCCATTGAGCAGTCCATTATCACTCCAAGAAATAAGCAAAAAAACCCAAATCTCAGTGGAAAACTACTCTGGAAGGAAGCAGTACAACCCATCCCCCTCTGTCTTGAGGACAAGTGGGGTAACTTACACCTCCTTACACCAGTTCTGTTGTACCTGGGCCAAGGTATTTGCTTTTGGAAAGGAGCTACTGCCAATAAAACCTCTGTGCTGCCCTATTTTGCCATCACTGCTGCAAGGTCTCCAGCTGGTTAATGAGCTTGGCTGCTGTGTGTTATTAATAAACTGTGTCAATTCCCATCCACCTGGAGATTTCCAGGAGTGAGGTTAAGCACCTCTGCCAGCCACACAAGCGTGTGTGGAAGCAGGGCCTGTTTTATCCTGGCTTTGCAGAGCTCCCATGGAGTGCAGAATCACAGCACACAAACACACAGCTTGGGGTGCAGCCCTGAAGTCCTTACACGGGTCAGGAGAGTCCTAAATACAACTATCACCTCTCTCTGGCTGGGTCAGTGAGACACCTTCCAAAACAGATGAGCACAAATCACACCGTGTACATCAAGGAGGTCAGTTTTACCTTACAACGTCAGGAGAATGAACATTGCCCCAAGGAGGACAGGAGTGCAAGGTAGCACTTGCAGTATTTAAAGCAACACAACCTTTATTCTCTGTGCTTGCAGAGGAAGCAGATGTCCCCTGGAACACTGACTCAGTGTATAATAGCAGAACATCACATAATAATAACTCTGGATATTCCTATTATCCTCTCTTTCTGCTCCCACGAACACATATGTTGGGATGTGCTTCTCCAGCCCCCATCCCTTCCCTGCATATACAAGTGCCATCAGAGACGGGAACCCACACAAGGATAGCACAGAAGGGATTCCCCTAAAATAGCACTGCATCCCTCCCCCAGCATTCCCCCAGAGTGCCAGGTGGTGTGTGAGGGGAGGTGGTGCTGCACAGAGCCAACCCTCTCCCCCATCTCTGGCGTTCAGCGCTGACTGAGGCAGGCTCTGAGTTCCTTTCCTAACCCATAATGCAAATAATGATCACACTGCTGCAGCCCAACCTGCTGCGTGCATGGGGAAGGATGGACATGCATGGGGGCGGGAGGCAAAGAGACAAAGCCCCTTCTACTTGAAAAGTGTTATCCAGAGAAAGACATTCTCTCAATTCCACAGGTGTTGGAGATGCTGCTCTCACAGCAGGAGCTGCTCCCAGCCACCACCCACACGTAAGCACAGGTATGAGCCCCTTCACTGCCTTTTCCTGGGGAGGCTCCTCTGCTCCTCCAGCCCCTGAGAAAGCCTGACAGGCACCAAGGCAAATGTCTGATTTTGTCCTTTTACTGATGCAGCCACAGCACAGCTCCTGTGACACCCGGGTGATGTGATAAAGCACATCTTTTGCTACTTCAGGCCACCCCCTGAGTGCTGTCAGTGGCACAGGAATACAAACTCAGGTTGTACTTGCTGCCTTTGCTGTGTCATTCAAAAGCTTACAAGTGCTTGGTTAGCAGTGAAAGCCAACGTGAACAAAGAGGCAGCATCATAACAATGTCAGAAGAACCAAATGGTACTGGACATATGTCATATTAACCTGTCTGGAGAAACAGAATGAGCCTCCAATCCATGCCAGAGCCTGAAATAACACATGGAGGCAGCTGCTCTGCCAGGGCTGAGCCAGGAAGGCAGTGGGGAGCGAGCAATGCCCCACTTTCCACAGGTGCTGGCAGTGCCAACCCATGCCAGCAGGCAAGAGCTCCCTTGGGGCCACCTGCCACCTGAAGGTGCTGGCCAACACGGCTGCCTCCCTCTCCACAGGTGCTCAGGAGGGGTGAGGCCATCACCCTGACACGGACAGCAGGGTCAGGCACCAGGGCACCCACCCATGGGCTTGCAGGAACACAGCAGATGGGACCACTGCAGGGATCCACAGCACGGCAAAGTCAGAGCAACGTGCCAGTGTGGAAACATTGCACCTGAACACAAAGAGGTTGTGAAAGAGGCACACCACAGCCCTAAGTAAAGCAAAGCCCCGGGTCTGCTTTACCTTCCTGAACCAAGTCTGACCAGGCAGTTACGATTAGATTATTTGATTTTGCCTAAGTGCGGAGAGTTGATGAATATCATGAAAAATGATGATAAATACAGGACAAATTCACACGGTTTTTTCTTGCATCTCCAAGATTAGAACAGATCTTCGGGTGGGTCCCTGATGAAATCCCCACATGGCTTTGTTTCATCAATGCAGATGACTCAGTGCAGTGTCATTCCTCACCAAAATGTCACAGTGTCTTCCTAGGCAGGATCACCAAAATTTTGGCATATTGATTTGCAGAAGTACTAGAAAGTTCTTGAAGTTCATGTTTCACTGACTCAACATTTGAAAGCAAAACAGCCGCAAGGGATGTAAAGAAGTACCTGATCTGTTTGGTGGCATAAACAGGAAACAATATTTGGTAATAAATCCCCATAGAACCTATGGTGTGAGTGTGGTGAGCTTCTCCGTGTTGGGGTTTCTTCCCCCCATATTCCACCCTCCCTCTTTGATTTCAATAAAGGCACCTGAAGGCAGTCAACTTCCTTACAGTCTCTGTACAAGTCCCAGAAGTGTGGAGACTTCTACCAGACCTAAAGCCAAAATACTCAACCCAGAATGACACCGACTCTTTCAAGCGATGATGTAAGTAGGTATAAAAACACTACAGAGCCAAGCCATCGCCTCATTCTATTGTGTTTAAGGTTCATTTCACAGTGGGGTTTTAGTTTTTAATGCCGCGTGCAAAAAATTAAAAATCCTGTTAGTTAAAGCTGCAGAGCCGCTACTTTGCCACCACCTCCCAGCACCAAGCACCGGGCTGGCAAAAATCCAGCGGCACCCTCGTAACGAAACGACACCGAGAAGTCTTTGTGCAAAGATGCTGTGCTGGGATAAAAACCAAGGCGGGGCAGCCGAGGAGCCCTCGCCCAGCGCCACCCCCGCGCCCCGGCCCCACCGCCCCCTCC
>VZRL01001653.1:437520-482322 GCA_013397895.1 Origma solitaria | reverse complement strand
CGCTCGGCCCCGGCCGCCCCCTCCCCTCCGCTCCCCTCCCGAGCGCGGCAACTTTCTCACAGGCTGGACAAGCCGAGCGCCTTTGCCTTCCCTGGCAGCTACCGCAGCCGTCCTTCCTGCCCTCCGCCTCATGCTTCCGAGATCCCTGCACATCCCCGCGCCCCGCCGTGCCTCGGGAAAGGGGAAAAGCGGGGCTTTCCCGCGGCTTTCTCCAGCTCGGAGGATGCGGTATCATCCTTAGGTCTTTCCCACCGTCAGAGGATGCCGAGCCTCTGCCTACAGGGCGGAGGTGCAGTAACCCATCCCTCTTAAACAGCCTCCACAAGAAAGCACCGCTGCGCTTCCACATCCATTCCCGATCAAAGCTTCTTCGGGTGCTGCAGCAGCCTTTCCTTCCTGCAAGGTTTTTGTCCCTTCCCCTCGTCTCACAGCCTCCCCCCACCCCTCCCCACACAGCGAACCCAGACCCAGAGAACGACTGGGAAGCAATCCCGGCACTTATGTCACCTGGTGAGGGAATGGCATGCAGTATTCTCCAAGAGTTCTATCAGGGAAATCACTGCTCTCAGAACGCATCTCCACAGGAAAACCTCTTATTTACCGTGATGATGCTCTGGGGAGCCAGAGGAAGCTTACAGAGATCAAGTTTTACATAGTTTCTTTTAACAGCCCCCGCTGTCCCCATTAGTCCTTAGTGGAATAAAAAGCTTAAACGACAAGTTACAACAAGGTCTCCATAGAGAAGTCTGAATGTTCCACCCAGTTCCCTCCACAGCCAGGTAAAGACCTGAACTCCTTTTGGTTTTCCTTAACCCTCGGGGGTCCTTCTCCAATTTATGTGTGTTTTCAGCTTTCTTTTTTGTTCGTCCTCAGAGCCAAGCAGATGGCCCTCTAACTGCCACTGTCCCTGCAGGACAATGGATCTATACATCAAGATGGCAGTTCCCTCTGTTATCATTCAATTGTCCATTAGCAAGGCCAGGCTGCTATAACCACACAGCCTTTAAACACAGAAAGCAGGACACAAGCACAGCGCTCCAATTAAACTCACATGCAGCTTCACTGGTGCATAAAGGAAGCAGGAATTTCAGCTCCACTTGAAGACTCTTTCAGGGGATAGCCAGTGATGTCAGGAGGCAAAGCCAGATACCTTGTTCACTTTGCATCCCGTTTACAATTCCTGCAAAATAACAGAGCCCAGTTACCTGGCCACCATGGAAGGCAAATCATCTGCAGCATCTCCTCCCAATCTCCCCCTCCTGTGCTGTTCCTGTACTGCCTATGCCAGCCCCAGCTCTGCTTCTTTAGAAAACTCCAGCCTTGGCTTTGGGAAGTCAAGAGCTCTATTCTAAAGACTGACAGATTTCCCTGGCTCCAAGGTCCCTGCATCCTCCCCTGTCTGTGTGAGGATTCAGCCTCGCCTCACCCTCCTCAGCTGCTCATGAGAAAGAATCTTAAGTGCAACATTTGCCTTTCATGCATTCTCTCCTTCTGCAGGCATATAAATAGCATGTTTTGCCATCAGTTACATCAGGGTCGACTTGAGAGCACCTTCCCACGTTCAGATTGGATCAGGTCTGAGGTTAGAAGGATTTGCAAGTGTTGCAGGAGGTCTGTGACAAGAGCAGGATGGAGTATATATAATTCTACCTTCAGGGTAGGATTCCAGAATAGGATCCCACAGACTTTTCTGTCAACACTGGAAAACCAGAGCATCTAAGCATCTTGCCCCCAGTTAAATAAGTCAGTCTCTTCACATGGACTTTTACAGGCAGGTATCTGCTGGGATGAGTTTCTCTGCAGATCAGGAGAGAGCTGTGACTGCACTAAATCAGGATTACTGCAGGCAGAGGCACATCTCACTTGATCAGTTGTGAGTGGCACACCCCAACCTCGTTTCTCAGATGTGTCAGTACTCTGACTGCAGTGATATACACGCCTCACAATGTTGTGACAATCTATTGCTCTATGAATAAACAGTATTTATCCTGTGGGAATCTCTCAAATACAAACGCTTTAAAAAAATTACACATTTGGCTCACACTAGAAGCTGGAACTTCAAAGGATGACAAGCAAATTTCTGTGCCTGAGCTCCTTCTAAATTGAGAGGAGACTGCATGAGGAATGTGAAGATTGCTCTTCTAATTAGATGTGCTAGTGGGGATTATCTCCATTCTTGGACGCCAATTAGTTTTCACGGCATTAAAATACTGCAGCCCATTTCATGAACAAACTCCTCTCTTCCATTCAGAGGATGGATCTGGAGAAAGACAATTGAATGGGACAAGCCAGCACCTAAGGGACACCATCTATCCAGTTGCACTGATGGCAACCACAATCCTTTCAGAAACCTTGTCATATGCAGTGCTCATTGCAGCATAAGGGATAATGCAGCTGCACAGCTGCTCAGGCTCTGTTGCTGTTCTACATCACCCTTTCACATATTTACCACAGGTTACTAATTCCAGCTGTTACAGTGGCTCCAGGAGTTAAACTACGCCCCAGGAATTGAGTCAGCACCTTAGTAACTCTATAATGAGTCAGGTTCAGGTGCCTCTTTATTCATATGGTGACAGATTTCAGAGGAATTAAAATCCATCAGCCACATCCACTGGAGATGGAACAGGCCAGTGCTCAGCTGGATCTCATCAGCACTGCATCCAACAGTGACTGCTGGAGCTGAATCCATGGGATGAAAGGATATTGATATTAGATAAGCCAAAATGGTTCTAAGCACACCTGTGTGTGGGTGAAACAGGCTGGTAAAGTTGGTTACTTGTAATGGGGGGCCAGCCTGCACATTTTGCTTTAGTCTCTCTGACATCCAAAACCCAGCAGAGATAAAAAACACACCCACATAGCAGAGCTGCGTCCATGGGATGCAAATCACCTGAATGCACCAAGATATAAACCCACCTAATTCTGTATTTACACAATAACCAGCTCCTGATTTAATTCCAAAATGCATAGCTTTTGCCTCCACGGATACATTTTTGGGTCATTCTTTCACGAAAGTGAAACATGACTGTGACCACTTGTGGCCTTAGCACATAGTACCAATGAATTGCCCAAATTGAGCTCCAGCTAAGAGACAGAGGAGCTGTGAAGAGTCCTGTGTGGTACAGATGGTGATTTCTGTAGCATGGGCAAATATATTTTTTTTCCTTTCTGTATGCATATAGCACCTCACACTGTGGGGTTTTGTTCACACCACGTCCTGTTAGGCAGTGTGACTGCTAGTGCTCAGTGTCAAAGACTTTCTTCATAAAAAATCTGAAGAATTTCTGCTTGAGAGCCTTAAAAGTTCAGTCCAACCCTTCTTGAATTGTCTTTCTCAGTCTTCTTAAAAAATTTAAAAAAAAAAAAAAAAGAGCAGATTTTGTTCACTTGTAAACTTATTCTCTTCCATACAGGATCCTTGTAGCTCCTGTTTTTCAGTGATGTGTCTATTCCACAGAAACAACATCAAATACTATATGGCCGAACTGAAAAGAGGTTTAAAATATGCCTACAAGGCATGTCGTAACTGTTAAGTGATAAGAAAAATACATGCACAGACTCTGCTCTGGTCTTCTGGAAAAAGCCCTGTGCAAGTTGATATAAATCCTCGGGGTTTCTTGATACACTCACAGGCTACAGAACAAAAGAAAAGAAACCACCAAACCCAAAACAAAGGTGAGAGAGAGAAGACCAAGTACAAATATAATCATTTCCCCAACATCCCAGGTTTTCCACAGAACATTTTCCCATATGCTGGGCACACATACCTCTCTCCCCCAAGTCATTCCTCTCTGTTTGTTACTGCAGATGGCAGGAAACTAGATTATGCTGCAATACAACAGTAAGTAAAAAATACATACTAAATAAATAAATAAAAAGCAGACTTAGGGGCCTAGGGAACAAAGGATGATTTTTCCATACTGCAGTCAGCTTGAAGTGCCACTTCCTAGGCCCTTCCCTGGACCTTGCTTGCTCCAGGCAGTAAATGCAACTTAGCTCCTACAATTCCACTGGTAATGTCTCCACAGGAAAGATGACACTGATGGGAAACAACATGCACTTTTCCTCCTGTAAGAAAAAGTTGGAATTTGCCTAATAATGCAGGTACCACTGGGATTTTTAGTCATAATACTTCATTTTGTCTGTGCTGCCACTTCCCACCTGGTGGATGTCAGAAAATGATCTGCAGGACTCCAAGTCAACACTCCCCTCTCCAGGTGAATCGGTCATCAAGCTAAAATGCGGTTTTTGGATCTTCAGCAGGGGCTCAAGAAGTTCTGACGTGATTACTCATGGCTTTACAAATTTGGCTATGACTAAACCTTCTCCCAGCCTCAGCTGTCACCAAATTGTTTTGCTGACAACAGAAGCTCCACAGCCCCAGGTGCCTCCTCCTCTATGAGGGGGAAATAAGAGCACCCCAACACCCTCCTGACCAGACTGGGAGCCCTGGACAGCACCCAAAAGCTGCCAACACATCTCTCTGGCCTGGTTTTTGGAGGCTTGGCATCACCGCAGAACCAGAGCTGCCAGGCAGCTGATGTCCAGAGAGCAGCCTGAGAGTGCCAGAGCACCTCACCCAGCTGAGCTGCACACCCAGGTCCTGCCCCAAAGAAAGCCCTTCATGAAACAACGCCTGCCCAGTGCCCCCCTGCCCTTTTTTTACTCACACCGGTTAACTAACCTCCTTGGTGAACTCTGGGGCTTGTGTACTAGAATATAAAACAGGATAGAAATTTCTTTCAGCGAGCAAATTGTGGACTTAAGCCCTTGTATTTTGAGTGCTGCTTGTCATTAAGCAAAAATGACTTTAATAGTTGCCTTTGCACTGCAAATAATTACATTTAGGCAATTGCCCCATTCAGTGTTTCTGCCTGCTTTTTGTCAACTGTGTATGTTCCATTTAATATTTAAAGACTGGGGCACTACTCTGGCTTATTTAGTAATTAATTTCTTTAAATATTTATAGCACTTTGACTCTCAGCAAGGGTTCTGAATGGTAAGAACAATGCTCTTCTGTGGTTGATAGTGTCATGGAAATTTCAGAGGCAAATTTCCATTTTGTAAGATAAAAACATACAGATTTCTGCAACAGACTAATGATTTCAGAGTAAAGTTTTTATTACTGATAACATACATACTGAAAAAAAAATCCAATTATGGCCCTGCACATAATTCCAGACTGAAAACACAGTGTTGAGAGATCTATTTTATGACAGTGGTGCTCACATTTAAAAAGGAATCGCCCAAGACATTTTCCATCACCTTTTTTTTGAATCACCACTGGCATAAATAACAGAAACCCAGCTGCAAAAAAAGTCTAGGAAAGAGAGAGCAAAACCTACAAAATGCAGGAGGGTATTTTGCTAGCATCTCTTCCCCTTAAAACACCTTTTTTTTTCTTTTTGCATACCCTGATTTTAAGACTTTTAGGCTCTTTGTGTGAAATGCTGTGTGCTGATAAAAAAAGCCTTAAGAGGCTTAAGCTTAAAGGCAGCCTTGGGAAATGAAAATACCTGGAAGATGCTCCATCTGTGTAAATTTGTCTAGTAACCCTGATGGCGCAAAGGTGATCCAAAGAGGAAAAACAGAAAAAGAGACCTTGAAAGAGATTCTGCTACCCTGGATATGAGAAAGAGCAAGCCCCAGTGGGTGGTTTTGCCAACACTCAGGTGAGGCACACTGAGCCTGCAGGGTGTCGTGCCCTGGTTTTGGGAAAAATCAGTTCCCACATGCCTCCTCCTCCTCCTCACAGACCCATGTGGGGTGGCTGCCTCAAGGGGAACACTGAGGCTCAGAAGGGCCTGGGTGGCAAACCTAGGCTGGGAACAAAGTTGAGAGGACACCTCCTTCCAGCACCCAAGCTGGCCGAGCAGCGTATACATGTAGGTGACTGTCCCACCCAGGCTGAGTAGCTCTGAGGGCAATATGGGACTGGGGCTGTCAGGGGTGCCTGCTGCCCTCAAACACTGAACAGCAGCTCAAACACTTACCAGCTTCATTTCTTCCTCCTTGCGGCAGCCTGGGCCGTGGCACCATCTCCCCTCATCGAGCACTGGTGCTGCAGAGGCACCCCATGGGAATGGGAACAGGAGGAAGCGGCACAGGGATCAGCCTGACCCTTGCCCAGCACACCATTGCATTTTCAGCCTAATGCACCGCTGCCTTTGGAAAGACTCCCCCAGCCTTCAAAACAGCAGTCTGTCTCCTCATCCCAGAAGACTTTTTTTTCCCCAGTAATCCATGTGCAACTAGTCTATTCTTGAACACCAGACAAGCAGCATTAGCACTCCCAGAGACAGAACCCAGCCATGGGACTTGTCTGCACTCACACGTTTATCACGCAGTGCTCGACTTATCCCAGGGACCAGTCAGACCCAGGGAAAATGCAAAAGCAAGGATCAAAACCAAGCTGGCCTCACAGAATATGTGCCCAGATGCTTCTTAAACAGAGGGCCCTGGACCACAGATGCACAACCTCTATTATTGTTTCAATCTCTAACTGCAGGGTTTTGAGCTTTTGCTGTTAGAAAAAGATGTGGCTGTAATTGCCCTGCCCTTTCACTCTTTCTCTGAAACTCTCAGATATCCAAAACAAGCTGCTGGGAGCTTAGAACAAACTAATTGGTGGAAGTCACACTGAAAATGTGTTGTAGGGTACAGCATCCCCACCTCAGTATCCTTAATTACAGAATCACCCTGGTTCTCTGGCCAGAAGTGCTGATTTCAGCACCCATTTAGTACCATTCCTGCCTGACCTTACCCAGCAATGCAGATAACACTGGACAGTGATACCTGCCCTAAGGCTGACTGACATTTCCCATTACAAGAACCCACCTTGCAATGAAAGCGAAAGTTTGTTTGGCTTGAACTGGCGGTGACATTTTCTATGACAGTTGTTCTTTCATTAGAAGACTTTCCCTCCCAAGTCCCAGCACCTGCAAACAAACAGGCCACTGCAAAGGCAATTTGAAAAAAGGTTTGACCTTTCAGCCACAAGTCTTCTGGCTTTGGTTAGCTCCAGCTAGGGCTTTAATCACATCTTATCATTTCATGCTCTGTGTGCTATGTGCCAGATTTTACTTTTAAGGAAGAAATGCTGGCATATGTTGTTGCTTAATCGACGTGTATGGGAAAATAGCCATTAGGGAAAGCCTACAGAACAGGGTATTTTTAAAATGAACTTGTGTTGTGGGAAAACATATGCCCCACACAAATTCACCAATGCTCAGTAATGAAATAGCCACATTTATACAGGATGTGTACTGCCTGTTGTATACCACTTTTAACAACCATATGTCCTGATACATCCAGGCATACCAAAGCACCTTAAACTCCTGGGGAAAAACCCTCTGCTGGAGTAAATGGCCCTGGCTCCATGCACAGCCTGTTTCAGCACCTGTGGCAGGAGCTCAGCTCTCTGTCTGCCTTTGGGCCCCAGGACTGGGTAGGTCGCTGGCATGAATCAGCACCTCCCACCAGCAGCCGTGTGGGAGGGAAAATAAAAATGCTGTCGGAGTTAGCAGCAGAGAGGCCACTGACACCAAACATCCTGGAGGAGCAGCTCCCAGCCGAGGGAATGACTTAACACCAGCAGGATTTGTCAAGGGTGATAAAAGAGCTTGGATCAAGCATTTATGTAAGGTTCAGTCTGGGACTGGAGGCAGCACTCAGAACCTGCCAAACCTGAGCCCCAAGGTCACTCCAGGGGCTGGTGTGCACAGGCAGGGCCTTAGAGCCTGCAGCAGTACCCTGGGGATGCTGGTCCAGCTCAGGTGCAAAATACCCAACCCAAAGCACACACACCTCTACCAGACCTCGGGTGGGATTTGGATCTGGGCTGTGCAGCAGGGAAACCCCTAGGGCACGGCTGTCAAGTCCTCACCATGTCCTCTGTTCCTCCTGCTTGGCAATGGCGGATCAATTTTGGCCTTGCTTGTCTTACCTATGGGACTAATTCCCTGTCTTTTACTTCACTTACACACTTTGCTTGAAGATCTTGTGGGATCTTGTATACCCAGAGCCCTGAATGGTGGTGTGGTTTTTCAGGTGCCGTCCTAAGTTAGGCTCAGAGAGCTGTGCTGCTCGGCTGTGAGCCTTGAACAAGCAGAAGGAAAAAAACCATCGGATTTGTTCTGCAGTGTAAGCCACCAAATGCCTTTGGAAAAGCAGCCTCCACACACAGGGGGATGGAGAGAGGTGACAGCAGTTGGCTTTGGCAGCAGAGGGGACAACCACCAGTGTTGGGGAGGGCAGCAAGTCGGGGAGATGGGAGAGCTGAAACCCCAGAAGTGTCAAAACTAAATCAAGTGCAAGCCAGGGAAAGAGGATGGCACTTCACTTCTCAGGGAAAAACCTCAGTTTCTCCGAGATTATTGCACAGGCTGGAAAGAAATGGACAGAACACGGGACATTTCTGTGAGGGCTTCATACCACTCTTGGTACTTGCTATGCAAAAAGACTGTCTTTTTACCTTGAGGAAAACATGGATAGTCATATCCATGATCCACTGGAAGTGAGCAGCGAACAGAAGAACTGCAGGCACTCCTGATTCTGAGGGGTGCAAACTTCTCAAAAGACTGCATGTTTCAGTAGCACAGAGATTACCATGTCCTCTGCAAGATGCCAGCCAAGATTTGTAGATATGAGTTATAATCCAAATTTTTCAGCAGCATCCAGTCTGTTCTGCCTACGTTGGTCTTTAAAATTGAAGTTTCATGCTCTCCTCTGCCAGTATCTCTCTTCATGCTCTTTCAGCAGCCACCTATTCTTTATTTTGTCATTGCTTGCATCTCATTACCTAAAGAGTTCAAGAGTAATGAGTCTCTTTTCTTGCTGCACCAGAAATTTCTAATGAGAAAACTGTGCTGTTAAAGGCCATTGTGCAGCCCCATCAGCCAGAGGAGCTGGAGCAGGAGCTCTCTGGAGGTGCCTCAGCTCCCCTCTGGGCCCTGGGGTGAAGCAGCATCATCTCCCTACAGAGGGACCCCAGATTAACTTCCTGTGTGGACACACACCTTCCAAAATAAGACTGCCTCATTTTCCCATCGTTGAAAACACTTAACAACAAGTGAATAGCTATTCCCTCAATGTTTTCTGTATCTCATTCCAAAAATGGATAAAACGATGGCAGCTCAGGTAAATGAGGCCTCGGGAGGAGCATCCTGTGCACACCCCAGAGGGGCTCCAGGCAGACACCTCATGTTTTGCTGTGAGTGGTGAAACCCACGTCTGTCTCTAGGGCTACTCCAGGGTCAGACTAGAGTCAATCAGTGCTTCTTTTCCATCAAAACCCAGTAGGGATGTCTCAGACATCAGCAGCAGCAGGTCTCTCCTAAAGAGCAGGAACTTCCTATTTTGCTGCAGGTTTTCTTTGTGGGAATTGAACATCTTCGGCTTTCTTCTGTTTAAAAAAAAAAGTTTGAATAGGAGACCAGATGGTTTTAGAGCTAATTCAAAGCACTGACCAATTCATCAACAAACTAAATATAGCAACTAAAGGGATTCAGATGCAGACCTCTGATTTCTTCGTCTCTCTCTTCATGGGCGTTTATTTCCCGTAAAATGGCAGTTAAAAGGTTTTGCCCAGCAACTAATTTAACTATGTGGAACAGCAGAAATGCTGGCAAAAAATTAAAAGCAACATCATCTGATTCACCTTGAAGACCTTCTTTCTTCACTGTACGACCTCAGCAACAGCTCCCTACATCTGTCAGTACCAATGCCCTTGTGGCTGTGACAGATCCGTCCATGGGGGCTCAGCAATGTGAGCTCGCAGGGAGGCCAGTGGTGCTGCTGTAACTACTGACAGCACACTCAGGAGCATGTTTGCTTTTCCCAGCTGTATCTATGGCTAAACTAGCTGATATTACCTTTTTCTGTAGTTTTTGCCAGCAGGATGCTTTCATCTGGATGTTGATACACAAGCACCTGTGGATTTATTTGCTACTACAGAAATGATGCTGCATGCTCAACTCTTTTTCCCCCTAGCGCCATTAACTTGAGTGGCTGGCGGAACAGCTGAAGGTATTATTTGGTGTACCCTCCAGCACACGCACAACACCTCTGCCAGAAAAACAAGCAAGCAACACACCAAGCAGGACCACCACCAAGCCAGGAAACTAAACCCAGGCAATTCCAATATGAATCTATTTGCAGAGAGAGATTACACCAAGTCCTAAGACTTTGGCCATAACTCGCAGCCAGCTGAGCCTCCTCCTGCTCTGACTGAAGTCAGCAGCCAAATTTCCATTGCCTTTGCTGGAAACACCTGCAGAGCACAGCCACTGTGCCAATCTGCCAGGGCAGCAAGGCAGGAACAGCAGTCCCTTGTGGGACTACAGCAGGAAATCTGACATGCAGGAATACAAAAACCCACTCTGAGATCTGGCCAGCGTGGAGAGGGAGTAGATGAATAGTCTCAGCAGCTGGGCTGGCAAACACTGGATATCAAACACCAAAACTGGTGTGAGCAGTGTGGCTGTACTGGAGTAACTACATTGATGGTGACCTCTGAGAACCCAACCACCCTTTCTTCCTTTCTTCTATGCCCATCTGCTGTCCCCTTAAACACATCCCTTCCTCTGGCACTCTGTGCTTTCTTGCTCAGACCCACACTGGAGAATGGCCTCCCCAGTGAGCAACAACATCACTACAGTAAACAACTCTTGCAGTGGACAGGCCAGTGGGTGGAAAATAAGCACGAAGACATTTATCTGCCCAGCAGAGGCAGTAAAGCAGCAAAGAAGCCACTGAGCCAGGAGGTTTCCAAGAGAAAAACCTTTAAGTGGTTGTGTGTGGGTTCATTGCTCTGTTGCTGACTGACATCAGCCTCTTTGGGCTCAGAGAGATCCATTTCATTTTAAAGGGAATGTTTCCCCAGGGATCTCATTAGCACCATCATGAAAGACAGCAAGGAACTGAAGGTTGTTGGGGGGGTGATGGTGGGGAGGTAAACAGGACAGAAGCACTGTCAGAGAACATGCTCAGAAGCTGTATTTTTTCTTTCTCAAGCACACACACAATTTTTCTGTTGGAAAAACTCACCTGGCATTGCAATCATGATCTGTGGGGTCATATGTCTGTATGTAAAAACCCAGAGTTAACAGGCACCCCACGGAGGCAAATGTGTTACAGTATCAGCCAAGTACAGAACAGCATCTTAATTTTCCCTCTGTAGGGCTGGGGCACAGTGTGCCAAGGTCATTCAAACAGTCTGTTTGGGATGGACAGCCATGGCACTTGGACAGCCATGCCTACACAGGGGCTGAATTTGGGCTGGACCACTGCTAAGCTGGGGTAAGGATGTAGGTCATCCTACATCCTTAAAAGCCTGGTAGGTATAAATTATCCTCTTTGATCTCCCAGCAACAAACACGGCATCACCCATCCCAAGCAGTTACATGGGGACCACAGATGCTCCTTATGCAGTGCTGCCCTGCAGAGCAAGGTGCAAGGACTGCTCTGGGTAAAGCCCTCCATGGAGTATCTGGTGTTGAAGGTAGTGCTTGGAGAAAAAAGTCTTTCTAAGAAAGTCACCTGTTTCTGGAGTGAAAGCAAAGCTTCAACGACAGAAACAAACCAGTGTCTTGTTCACTTCTTGTGTGGCCCATCAGGGCTATGTTCTGCCTGTGTTTGTTTCAAGAGGAACTGCAGGACGTCATCCGAGAGTCCAGGTGTCCTCCTGTTTTCCAACAAGACTTCTCCTTCAGCTGGCTCTGAAAAGCAAGCAGAAGTGGGATGGTTTGGAAAGATCTTACAACCATCTCTGTTCAAGACCAACTGTGCCATTTGCAGGCAACGTGACACATATTTTGTTCCATCCTTTTGTTCAAGTTCTGAAATCTTCTGTGACAGACACAGTGAGGCAGCCTCATAGGTCGGATCCTTTCTCTCTGGCTGCTTTTGGCAATACATTTTGTAGAAGCCATCCAGAGATTCCCTGATGCTGGGATCTTCTGCACTGTCACGTTCATATATCCATGAGAACACAGCATCATTAAGTTCAGAGGGCTCACACAGCCCTGCTTTTGGGTAACATCTCACGTCTGCTTCCTCAGAGCCTTCAGCAGAACAGTCGACAGGAGCTGCAGATGATGTATTGCTCTCTCCTGCAAGCACAGGATCAATGAAACTCATTAGTCACCAGGTCATCCCTGTGGCAAAGTCTTTTTCTGTCTCACTCCCACCGTAGTCTGGCAAACAGGCTTTTTGCAGGAGCAAACCAAGTACTGCTCTGAACACAGCTGGGCTGCCACAGAGCTGTCCTGCACACACTGATGTCAGATGGGCTGATTTGGGGACCTCACAGTTGTCCCAGCCTTGACACTCTGCAGTGGCTGGACCTACTTGGTGGTACAGACCTCCTGGCTCCTCCCAGTTAAACTTCCAAAGAGGTGGAAATTAGGATCTGCTGCTGCTGGAGATGACAGCTGTCCCACAGGGAAGTCTGGTTTGCAGCTGAGACAGGTCTGCATCTGTTTCAGTCTTCTCCCCTCATCCCTAGGTCCAATCCTTACCTTTTCATGGTTCTCAATTTTACCCCTACAGCACAGTGTGCAGTCCTGACCTCCAGCTTTCAGCCAGATTCACAGTCTCCAAAACAACACTGTTCCGGTGACTGCACAGAGTTTCAGAATGGGGACTGCAAGGGGACTCTGTGCTTCCTCATGAAGTCCCACTTCTGCAGCCCTGCTGCACTAAACGCTCTCCCCATACCCTGATGGAAATTCTATGGATAAAGTTTATGTAAAGGCCAAGGATTCATTCTTGCCTAGCTCTTCTCCTCCTTCCTTGCTGACCCACACCTCTGGAAAACAGTCAGGGCTGTGGTTTTCTCCTGCTTCAATGCAATTGAGGGGGATGCTTTGCACTAATTAATACAGCACAACAGAGACACTTGGCAATGACAAGACCAGGACAATCAGCAGGCTTCTCTAGTAGGAAGAGCCTCCATAAGGAGACCTTGAACTGGGCTCTGGTACCCAGGTAGTGCCTCTGACTGCAATCTCCTCTCCAAGCCCACTGCGCCAGACCGTTTGCCAAGCACCTGACTCACCGACAAGGAAATTTTCCAGGGCTCAGCCAGAGGCTGCACAGCCGTCATCTGCAAGTTACATAAGCAGGATGCAGGCAGTCAGAAAACAGCTTGGTCTTTTCTAATTCTGTGAAATGTGAAGCAGAATGCAGTGCTTCATTTTGGTAAGAGGAGACCACGTTCAAAGGGAATCTCAGTGTGGTGGCAGAAGGCTGTTTTTTCTCTCCTGGTACACAAAGAGCCACCCTTCCCTTCCTGAGCAGAGATTCATTAAAATGAAATTAAGATGTCTGTGCAGCCACACTGTACCTCATCTCTTTCTTCCTACCCCTGCTTCCTATCTTTGATCTTTCTTTTCAATTTCACTTCATCTCCGATTACGCAATTTTAAATAGAACTTTCCCTCCCCTTGCAACATGTCACTTCCAATGCAGTACAAAGTAAAGCTTGGTGGCCTTCTTTTAACAGCGATCTGTGCCATCAGAATAGTAAATCAGAGAACAGGTCCATTTTTCCTTAGGAATCTCTCAGCCTATGCTAAGTTAGAACTGAAGCCGCATACATCTCTGATAATTCAATTAAGTGGCACTTGCACTCGGACTCCCGTGGCAATTGCAGACCCCTGTGTCGTGCTGGCTTTTTGCTACCTCCTGCTCACGGCCACGTTTTGTGACAGAGCAGCAGCTGCCTCCAACTACAGATATCAAGCCTGCATGGCTCAGGAAAAGAAAAACTCTGTTGGTTTCATGTCATCAGGGGAGACTTTTGCAATGCTGCTCTGCCTTTCTCCTACACTCTTAGTTTGGATATTAGGAAAAATTTCTTCACAGAAAGGGTTACCAAGCACTGAAAGAGGCTGCCCAGGGAAGTGGTTGAGTCACCATCTCTGGAGGTGCTTAAACACGTGTAGATGTGGCACTTGGGGACATGGTTCAGCGGTGGACTCAGCAGTGTGAGGTTTATAGTTGGACTCAATGATTTTAAAGGTCTTTTCCAACTTCAATGATTCTACTGCACTTCATTCCACGGTCAGTATGGCCCTTAAAGCAGGCATCCTCTGTTGAAGCACAGCCCACCAAAGAAGTGACCAGTAAGTGTCTCAGGGGTATATTTGGGGGTTTCGTTAGTCAGAACGTGCTCAATTATTATTACTGGGAGAATTTTCTTTCAGTTACTGATTCAAATTCATGTCTCTCAATTTTCCAACAGTAGGTCCTATCCTCTTAGCAGATTACTTTTTCAGCAAAGCCTTCTAAATGCATGATGTCCAGCAGGGTTGGATGCCCCAGCCCTGGGAGTGTTCAGAGCCAGGCTAGATAAGGCCTTGAGCCTTAAGGGTGTTGGGACTACATGGTCTTTAAGGTCCATTCCAACTCCTTAGCATTCTGTGATTCTGTGACATGAAAAGCTGGATGCAGGATTCCCAGAACCAATCTATACCTCAGAAAGTTGTGCCTTTCCTCAGCCTTCCTGACAATTTTCCAATACATTCTCAAACTGTGTGCCAAGACTGATGTTTGAAAATACACCCAAACCTTTTCCTCCCTAAAAGACATCAGTTAAGGCACAGATCCTACCTGGACACCCTCTAAAGAGCTGGTACTGCTGTTGAAAGGTGGAAATCTCCTGAATGATTTATAAACCACAGGGAGCAAGCACAGTAGCTGGATGCCTGCAGGGTCCAGAAAGAGCTTCTCAGCTGGGGCACAGAAAGAGCACACAAGCACATGTTGTAGGCCAGCCAACATGCTGCTAAAAGCAAAGACAGCATTCAGCTCATCAATCCCCTTGCCTCTCCATGCACCTGCACCCCTCAGGAAAGCTGGGATTCTCTGCTAACACACAGCAGTGTTGCTTCAAAGCCTAGACCTCTCTAGCCACCTCTCAACAGCAGGGAAAATGTAGTTTTATAAATTCCTTTGTAAAATCTTTCCATGGCGAACTTAACACCACAGTTGTCACACCCCCTTGTGTTGGCTTGGCCCAACACCTACAGGAGTCAATGCAAAGATGAGCAAGGCTGAAAACTCTCACTTTGCCTGCAACAGAAATTCATCACCAGAGAATCTGGCTCATCATTTTTTGCTATTTTCACTCATTTAAATTACCAAGTATTAAAGGGGGGGGAAAGCCAACAGAAAAGCCCCAGAAAACTGAAACAGTAATTATTAGTGTCTATTTCATTCTCACATGATGGATAATCACGAGTAAGAATGTATATTTCATCTGCTCCTCCACTCCATCCTAATTGAAGTTCAGCATTTGCAGCTAAGTAGTAAAAGAGCTGGGGGCAGATAAAAGGATATTCTTGTGTTTATAAACCTGCTGATGAAAACTTAAAAGCTCCATCTGGAACAGGCACATAACCCTACTGCCTGAAGCACATAACCAAATGCTGCTTTGTACCTGGGCCACTTTCAGTGAGGCAACAATGCAGCAATATTATTATTTGCACTTAGACAAAATGTGGCTGAGTTTCTGTATAACTGTGTTCAAGCACAGTGAAGTTCTCAGAGATTGTATTATTTCTCTTACCCCATCAACCTGTCAGGATCGACCTGGGGTGACTGCAATCATCCACAAGAAAGGATCCCTAATTTTGTAGTTGCCATGAAGCGCTAAAACGAGTAAACACAGATGCTGTCCCTGAGAGTTCCTCCAGCCCTCACACTGCTCATAGAAAATCCCTTCTTGCCTCTCCATCAGACATGTCCATATGGCATGGGAAGGCTCAAGGAGAGGTGATACTACTTGGACTAGAGCAAAGTTCCCAGCTGACACCCAATCTTTGCCAATTCACATGAGTTCAGGGATGCATCCATCTGCACAGGAGGCAAGAACAGGTCCCATGTCACACCTGAACCACCTGATCCTTACATGTGTTGAGCACTTGAGAGAGCTGATGCATAGAAAAGCATATTTTGGGTTTTTTTCTTTTCACCTGGCTGATTTCCAGTGGGAGGGCATGCATCATCATGGGAATGAAATTCCACTCTGCTGAGGGAAGAAAGAAGAAATTTTGGGAGAATTTGGCAGGAGCACTTTAGCTTGCCTGTAATCATGTACCTGAGGACTCAGAAATTTCAAAGCTAGACATTTTGGGACCAAATTCTATTACCCTTGCTTGCATTAAGAACATTTCCTCTGATTACAACAGTTAAAAACCAACATGTGAGCTGCTAATCACATTCCTTTACATGAGCTGAAATATATTTGCATTGTAGGAATTTTATTAACAACATTTAAATTGGAATAACACCAAAAAGACAAGTATCAAGAAAACAAGCATCAGTCTGCTAAGTACTGCTAAGTACTATCACTTTGAGTAAATGACAGATCCTAAAGCCTCTGGTGTACAGTATCAAAGAATTGTAGAGATTACAGCTTTTCTGCCTTGCAGAAAACAGCTGTTGTCTTCCTGCGCGAAGGCAAAATGAAATTTCCAACGACATTATCATTCAAGAAGACTGCTATAAGCAAAGCAAATTTGTGCCTTGTGGGTATTTAAATTGTGAACTGAAAGTGAAAATAAGAATATAATTAGCCTTGCTACCTTGCTGTCTTCCCTGAAGACACACAAACCAGCTTCTTCCTGTTGTCATCCGCAGTAGGCTGTAGCTCTCAAGATGGGATCTGTGATACTCTGCTTCACACATGACATAACCAGCTATATTCTTCATCCCCCAGCCCACAGGAAAGGCACACGGGCCTGTGTCTGACTGCTGAGTGCTGGCCAAGAGCTCTGCAAATGCCGGTGTTCTGTCAGACCCAGAGAAAGTGAGGGTGGAGAAAGTGAGGGTGGGCAAAAGGCAGCGAGAAGGGAGGAATTTGGGGACTGGAGTAGGAAGGGGAGACAGTGACAGAGGAATAGCACTGGGTATAGCCTACTACTGAGTCAGGCTCTCTGTTTTCTTCTATCTGCTGCACATTTGTGGTGTGAAAAGTTGTGTGTGGGGGGTTAATTTGCGTGGAATAAGACGTAAGCAGTTATTTTAGGGAAGCATAAAAACTCTTCTGTTTCAGTCTAACTCCCTTAGGAATCTGAAATTCAAGAAAAATAAAAAGGCTGGCAAATGGTAAATTGCTCTTGAGATGCAATATGCAGGCACAGTGCATTCCCCTAGACACTTTTCCAAATGTCACACTGGTATTAAACTCTGCTCTGCTCCAAGAGCTCACATCTGATGCCTGCTGCGCCATGCTTTTAATACAGCTGGGAAACTCAGCTCAATGAAAGCTTTCACAGAACACACTGGTTAAACACACTGGATTTAATAAACCACAGAGAAAGTCAGCTGCAGTATGAACTACAAATTAACACTCCTTATCTGCTGAAGGCCAGGAAATAAACACCACTGCCATCTCACAGATCTGTTCCTAAGCAACCAGGCCCCATGGGCCAGGGCAATAGGTATGGGCAGAAGCAGGAGCAGATCACAAACACCATCACTTACAGCTGTGCCCCAAGAGCCTGATGATGGTGATACATCCTTAGCCAAGCCCCAGAGCAATGGGATTTGGATGTAACTGCTTGTGAACAGCTGCTATAAGCGCAAGAGCGTACAGGGACTTCATTGCAAAGATCACAGGTGTCTTTGAAGGGATGGGCAACAACAGAACAGTGGGGTGCCTGAGATTTCTTTTGCACAAAGTAACTCCTTCCCTTGGAGCTCATAATCATTCTAAAAATACAAACAGTAAAGTTAAGAACTCTTCAAATAGGTATACTTAGAGTGATTTAATTTATATGATTCTGCAAAAAACCCAGTAAAAAAACCTACAGCATCCTATTTGTCTCAAATTGTGATTTTAAGAACATTGCTTAAGATCTAAGGTTAAAGATTCTATTATCAAGAGTACTATTTCTTTGAAACATAAATAATAATTTAAAGAAGTTTACACACCTGAAAACTGACAATTAAAGTTATTATCCAGCAGATGAGGGCATCAAGGGGCTTTATTAAACTGCGACTGCTTTCCTGTTACATACACAGCCTTGGGAACTCAGCCACACTCACCATGTCTGTGTAGCAGTAAAGGCACCAATTTCCCAAAGGAAACTCTTGAGGCTTGTTTCTAAGGCTTCTTCAGCTAATGGCTCAGCTTCTAATCAGGCATTAGGAGAGTACAGGGAAGCGACAGTAAGAACACCACTGTGCAAGCTCACAGGCACAGACACAGCAATGCTGTGCTAGAGCTCCCTCTCCTTACCCACAGCCACACACCTCAATGGCTTTCAAGCTCTGACAGACAAGATCCAACACAAGCATCCCCAAGCCAAGCCTCTGCCGTCTCTGTTGGTAAAAATCAGAACTGTCCACCCATGTCAAGTCTCTTAACACAATAACCACAGCACTGCTCTGCCCACAGGGAGGACTCAGCCTCTGAATCAGATTTGACCTCTGTCTTCCTGTGAGCAGGAGGATTTTTTAGTAAAATTATGGATTTTTTCTTCTTTTAATCTGTAACTTGCAATACTGGGTTTTTATATATGGAATATAATTTAGCTGCAAATAATATTTGTCTTTAAGTTCATTCTATTTCAGAATAAAAGCAAAAGTCTGGTGCTTGAAACAGCTGAGAAACCATCCTGCCTACCTGATTTTCACAGTTCAAGATTTGTAAAACTTTTACAGAGGAAATCTGTCTCCTATGGTGCCTGAAGAAGCTTTCTCACTTTAGTTACATTGCACAGCTGAAGCAAATGGTAGTTGTTTCTGTTTTACATTTTTTTCCTGCCTAGAAATTGTAAATTCCAGTCTTGTCTATTCTCTTTTTTTCCCCCGGCTAATTCCATAAAGACTTAGCTCTTCATGAACTGTTAGCTTTCGGACCCAAGAAGCATTTCCTAAGGAGCCCTATTTTACTACAAGGGATGAAACTCCAGAATTCAGAAAAGCATTTTCTGTACCCACCTCTTCAGCTAAGGACTGAGAAAGACCCTTGGGAACCGGAGTCATCCAAGGAGACCTCTCCTAGAGAGGAAGAGGGACTGAAGACAACATTCTTCACAGTTTTAAGGTAAAAGACAAGCAGGGAGAAATCCTTCCTGTTTCTGGCAAGGCTCGTGAAGGAAAGATACTGAACCTTTAGACATTTTGCTGATGTGGTCATTCAGAACTGATAAAGCTGTGAGCTGAAATTAAAAGTGAACTTGAAATTCTATCTGGACAAGAATCAGTGATCATAGCCAAAGTCTAGCAAAGAAAAAATCTGGAAGAATTATTAAATCCCATTCCTCAGGGCTTTAACAACCCCTCTGCTAGAGGCAAGAATGGGACCCAACAGGCAGCACATTGAATGCTGCAAACACCATTTTGAGGATGGGGCTGACATAAAAAGAGGAAAACTGCCACTTATTCTGAAATATTCAGTAATGGCCACTGGCAATGGCAGGAAACAGCCTCAGATTACAAGAATTATTGAGCAAGACAATATCACTCTATTTGCAATTATTGAAAAGAAAACCCAAAGCAGAATCCTTTCTTGATATATGAAATAGTTTGTCTTTCATTCAGTTACACATTTTCAGCCATCAAGTGGACGAACAATCTTCAGCTAATGCCTTTGGCAAGAATAAGCAGACAGCTCTCACTGGAGACCAATTGCTCAAGGCTCAACATTGGTTTACAAAAGTTCTACCTTCTGCTTCTCCTTGGAGAGTGACATGTATGACAGTTTGCCTGGAAAAACAGGATGTGATGCTACTCATACAGCTAAAACAGAAGGCGAAGAGCCTGCCACGACAGTGTTTCCTTAGTGAGAAGAGATTAGAAGACTAACACAGCAAAATATTTGTTTCATTTACAGATTGTGTGAATTTGGAAAAGGAGATGGGGTGAGCGGTTGTTCAGTGCAGTCTGCCTTCCCTTGCCATTATGGCATTTGAAGTCCAATTAATTACAATGTTAACACCCACAAACACACACAGAGTTTACACTGAAGAGATTCACAGGCATTTCAGCCCTGCTTCCAACCAGCTCTGCACACCATGGACACAACTGACATGAGAATCACAGGCAGAAATGCAGTTTCTTGACCAAGAAAATACTCCAAAGCAAGGTATTTTTCAAGCATCCCTCTAGACTCGTAGGTAAAATTATACTACTTGTAAATACTTTTGAGAACAAGAGAGTTATGACCTCTAATACTGTCATTACTCATCTTCATGGAAGGTCTTGCACTTGGAGACCTGAATCCTGATGTGGAGTTGATGCCTGGGTACCATGGATCCCCTGCCGTAAAACAGCTGCTGTGGAAAAGGGAAAACGCTCTAAAACCTGCAGAGGTAGCAAACGGGGTCAAATAAGGCTAATGAAGGTGAAAGCTGACTTAAATACAACTTCCTCCAAGTCTTTACCCCCTCCAACCTGCACACTTGTATGTCTCCTAGTCAAGTGCATCTGTTTGAGTTTGTTCCAACTTTTTACCAACTTACAATTAAGTTCAGATCCCAAACTGGTGGATTGATTTTCAGGAGTGCTGAATACACAGATGCTCTTACCCAAATTTAAAAGAAGACACAGAGATTTTAGTTCTTTGGAAAACAATCCCATCTAAGCTTTAATTTTACTAATTCTTCAGCAACAGATCACTGCAAGTTGTACAGCAGAAAAACAAGAGAGGTACCTTGTGGTTATCAGATTTTAAGGTCCTGATTTTTGATTTCTGTCTAAGGCCAAAAGCATGAGTGTGGGAATACTGCAAGAGATGCTTACATATGGACTGAATCCCTCTAGATGGGAGTGAAACAGCTGAATGTGTGCAGTCTGTACTTCCTCAGATCAAAGGTCTTTACCTCCAGTCAGGATTGATCTTTCACAAAGAACAAGAGGAACATTTGCAGAGATGGTTTCCTGAATTTACCAGGAATAAGATGGCTTTGAAACCATGCACCTTGTCTGTGTCATGCTCCTGAAAATATGCTGCATGTCAGACAAACACAGAAAGGCTTGCTCTTCTTTTAGAAGCAGGAGTAGAAAACAACAACAACAAAGAAATAATCTTAAAAAGCACTGGCAAATAGCAGGTACGAAGATAAAGAAAACTACCGATATTCTGGTGAAAATTTGCAGGCAGAGTGAGGCATTTTTCCAGTCTCCCTGCAGGCCTGATGTGGCTGTGGGCACCGAACAGGCTGTGCAGAGATGTGCCAGCCTCCAGTGCCTTGGCACAGAAAGAACAGACCCACATCCTCTCCAGCCATGGGGGTTGTGAGATCACACAGCTCAGGGCTTTCTTCTTCTGCACTGCCAATGGGAGCTCGTGCATCAGACATTGATTAAAAAAATGAAAAAACAGACGGAAAAATAAGAATGGAAGCAAGATACCAATCATCACCTATCAGCTTTCCACAGGCTAATAAATGAAATATCCTGACATTGAAGAAATCAGTGTCAGATACATCAAATAGTTATCAAGGAAATTTTCAAGAGACAGAAAACACAAACTGAACAGACTACAATGAAAAGCAAACAAGATATACAAGTTTAATAACTTGGGAGATATTTTCTCATCACTAGTCTGTGACATTTTGGCTTGCTGCTTTAAAAGTACACTGAATAAACATTTGAGCCATCTAGTTTAGCTGCAGCATTACTAAAAATCAAGTAATGAATAGAAGTTGGATTAGGCAATAGGCATATTTATAAACCATTCACAAGTGCTGGAGGCCTGAGAACCACAAGGGCTTTTGCTTAATTATCTACATGCTGTTTTGAGAACCATGGAAAACCTCTTCCATCAGAACGAGCTTGAGAGAAAACTGGGCTTTGAACAGAATTGTTTTGCCATTTAATCCACCAGCTTTCCACAGGAATTGCTCTGTTGCTAATAAACCAAACACTGGAAAACTGAAATTGGAAATGGTTATTACTTAAGAAGGATATTGGGAGCGAATCCTTAGGCCCTGAACAGGCTGCACTCGCCCACTCACCTTTTCTTAGGTCATGTCATGGCTGTGATATTCTCTATGCTTCTGAATGGACTGAGAAAACCCAAAGAATGGAGGAGAAAGAAGGTCCTTGAAAAGGAGTATGACTTTAGAAACTAAAAAGAAGAAAAAGCACTGAGCAAGAAAGCCTCCATCCCCATCTCCTCACTTTGTCCTCTCAGCCAGTCACGAGAAAGGCTTGGCAATGCAAGCATTTCCCAGCTTTGTCCTCAAAGGGCAAACAGTCACTCTAGACTTGTTTACATCCCTTTACCTGGCTCTACAGCCTATTGGTCCTGCTTTTTATGAACACTTCATAGCCATGAGCAGATATGGGTGCACCCAACCCTCTCAGTTCTGCCCCAAATCAAACATTTCACCCAAATTAATTGTGGCAATAACTCTGGGTCAACTATGAAGGCAAGTGAGTGCCCAAATCCTGTTTATAAAGCAAACAGAAGTTATGCTGCCTGTCCCATATTATTATCACACAGCAATTCTCCATCAGGATGGCTCTCCTAGGAGGCTGCACACACTTCATCAGGAAAGAGCCTGGTGCTGTGTCTGAAGCACTTGCTCAGAGCTTTTTAGTAACTCCTTCAACTACTGACGAACTGTGGTTAGTGATAGTTACTGCAACCAAATACTTGTGAACAGAAAAATTAATTAATTCCTGCAAAATAAAGTGAATAGAAGGGACAGATAAACCAGAGCAAGTCAGGGCAATTGCAGTGTTCCTTTATTAAAGGAAACATTTTTCACGCACCTTAGGCCCTAAGATTGCCTAACTGAAAATACCTACTTCATTCCAAAATAATCACACAAGTAGCAAGGCAGGGGAAGAGATAAAACTTTTAAAAACTTAACCCATCTGATATTTGCATGTATAAATACTTTTATCACTTACAAACAGTAAAGAACCACTCCCCAACTCTTTTTCAATGTGATGCGGGATTGTTTGTATGACTTTTAGCAAAGCAGGGAGATGAATAATGTTCGTGTTTGTTTAGAATTTGTTCTCTGAGTAGGGGCTAGAGAGACTACAGTAGCAGATATGGGGAAACACCAGCAAGTTCAGAATTCACATCTTATTGATCAGACTCCCAAAATTCCACGGCTCTTTTTTTTAAAATGTGAAGCAACCTATGTAAATGGGGCATTTAGCAATTCCCATTGCAATTCCCATTACTCTTTTGTCACCTGGATGAGAATACAGGCGCAACCACATTTAAAAACGCCAATGAATCAATGACGACTCACCGCTGATAAACTGCGGTAAACAATAATACAAATATAATTAATAGTACTAATCATATCAACAGGGTCATTCACCTGTTCAAAGGAAAAAACAAATACTTAACATAATGAATGCCTGAAAATCTACATTTTAAGTCAATGATAAAATTGGGTAAGTATGATATGTGTAGGATAAAAAACAGGTCATTAACAGTGAAGGTAGATTCCATTTTTCAAATAAAAATGGGCAGTTTCATATATCTAAGCTGGAGATGCTCCTGACAGCTGTGTTCCAGTACAAGCTAAAGTCTCCCGGTTCTTATTTGAGATTGGTTGGTGGGTGGGATTTGACAGCCCACATAATTTAGCAGATCACACCTTGGGGTAATTTCCTTTCAACTTTTTTTGATCTCAAAAAGTTCGTGATTAGCTCAAGAATCTTGTTTTAAAAGGCCTAAAAAGAATATAATTCAAACAGATTGGA
The DNA here is from genome assembly GCA_013397895.1 of Origma solitaria. NCBI lineage: Eukaryota > Metazoa > Chordata > Aves > Passeriformes > Acanthizidae > Origma > Origma solitaria. The sequence continues at coordinate 458,634 of VZRL01001653.1, read as the reverse complement.
TTATGTGATTGTAGCAAATGCATCAGTTTTATTTCTAAATAAAACAGGGAATTCTGAAACAAAGGCTTCAGTGAACCTTTTCAGCTCAAGTTTTGGGGTTGGTCTTCAAAGCCTAGTCAGTAGGGTTTTTTAGATCACATGTGGACAGTGTGATGACATAAGCAGTTAATTTGTGTTCCACTACCGTGACAACCTGCTTTCTTAATCTTTCATTGCCTCACAAGCCATCCAAAAGCCTCAGTACCTTTGCAGGAGGACACTTCTGCACAGAATATACACACCTGAGCCTCTTAAAGAAGGTGCAGCTGCACACACAAGAGCGAAACAGAAAATGCTCATATTCAAAAGTGATTTGGACTTGAACATTATTAAATTACAAAAAAGGGGGCTATTTGCATTTTCCATTAATTAAATTAAGTCAGGAACAGGTGTCAGAAAATAAAATTGACATTCAGGAGATCCCTCAGCTTTGAGGTTTTAAAACCTCTATGTTCACAGCACAAGAGTTTTTTATTCCCTTCACTCTACAAACAAATTCACTCCCCACTTTTTCACATTCTTCCACTTCCCCTTGGCCACGGTCACTGCTGAAGTTTAGTCGTGACTCTTAAGACAATGGGAAATGTATCTGATGCTTCCTTGAGCTGGAAAAATGTTTAATGCATTAAGGGCACAAAAAAAAATTTGGTGCCCTTGAGTAAGCAATTGAATCAGGATAAAATAAAGGTCACTGAGAATTAAAGTAAAACAAATATCTGCCTGCCTGCATGGAGGCTTAGTGCCCTCTCTGCAGCTACTGACACTCATTCTTTATAATAAAAATATTAGAGGACAGTCTGCCCCAGCACAGCCTTGAAACAGTTCAGAGATTAAGGTATTCCCACAGAGGTGGAGACAAAAAATGTATTTTAGTGACAAAGCACTTGTGATCTGATGCCAAAATCTAAGCACAAGCAGAGCACAAAGCGAGGCCATCCTAAAGAAGGCATGCAAGGTTAATCATGGAGTGTGATCTCACTTCTTTCGAAGAGTGTATCATCGCTGCCATGTACTACAGAGTTTAAAAGACCTTGGGTTTTTTGGGGGGGTTTGGGATATTTTTTCAACCTTTGGCTCAACAGTGAAGGCTCATTCATGCTCCTGCCAAACTGTGAGGACAAGACAGCACGGGAAAAGCTGTTTAAAATCTGCTCATGGTCAACGAAACAGACACTACAGGCAGCACAGAGTCAATCTGAAGACAGCAAAGGAGTGGTCTGTTCTGGAGCAGCAGGGATTGTGCCAAGCAGGGAAAAAGACATTATTTGCTACCTTGCAGAGAGAAATTAGGTGCCAGTGTTGGTGGCTGCTTTCTAAGATCCACTGCCCATCTCAGAGGGGCCCTCTCTGCCTTCAGGCATTTAGTGCCCACATCTCACTGCCTTTGAGAGATCCATGTTTATTTCCTCAACTACATTATAGAATTTTTCCTCATGTTGCAAAAAATTAATTTAAAGGAAACTCAAAATAAATACAAATAATGGCATTTCTCATGATTGTACAGAGCCCTAAGCTTTTAAAATGCATTTTACATGAGATGAGACAAAAGGATTCTAAACTCTTTAGCAAAAACCATCCCAAGGGAAAAAAAGTGATTGAAAAGAAATTACATCGTGGCTACAAGTAAATTATATTACAGACAGCTAGTTGTCCAACAGGAACACTTTGGACTGTGATACACACCAAAATAAATCTAATTACCCCTAAAAATCAGAGAATCTGTAGGTTTACCTAAAAAACAGGAAATGAGCTTTTAATTGTTTTTGTTGCAGACACAAACAAAAGACACTGATTAACTTACTGGGCTCAAGAGAGGTACTTATTTTGCAGCAGATGCATCTGTAAGAGCAATTCTGTGACAGCTCCAGATTTAATCTGCCTTTGTTTTATGAAGAACATCTGCACAAATTACTTTTTCCCTCACATTTTAAGTTTTGAGGTGAACTCTGCTCAGACAGAATGCAAAACTCAATTATAGCCCAGTATCAGGCTGATACTGATGCTAGAGACACATACTACAGACGAAATCTAATGAAAAGCCCCTAGCTAAAATCAGAATTTAATTTCCTTTTAAAAAAACCCCAAACACTCCCCAGCTTTGTAAAAATATTAAAAATATTATGAAAAAAGATGAACAGATTACTGAGCACATATGAAAGGGAGAATATTTGAAAAGTTTCTTGCCAGCTAGGAAACGAGCTAGGAAGTATTTTAATAAAATACTCTCTTACAGCTAATGTGCTATTTCATTCTGCAATATCATCCCAAGAGCAGAACATCTAGGTAACAATATTCTGAAATACTCTATAGCCACAGACTTGAAGAAGTGTTTAGCAAGAGATGCCAACATCTCCATATTAACTTTCCGATGCTGTTTCACTGATCACTGCTGACTAGAGCAAGGCTCCAACTCTTTTCCAAGAATCTGTCCCCACGCACCTACACCAGCCCTCATCTGCAGTGCATTTAGTGCCTGGAGCTCTGTGAAGATAGAAGAAATGCCTTAGGTTTTATTTATTCCAATTAATCCACTGAATGAACTACACCCTCCACATCAAGTGGAAGGGCCCTGAACAGTAGGATTTCAGGAGGCACCCAGAGAGTTAGAAGCCATACAAAATGCAGCTATGAGGATTCCCTTCCACGTTATCCAGGGTGTCACATGTTGGCATCCAGCCCCAAGAGAGCTCTTTGTATCAAGGTACAGCTGAGGTGTAGCAGACAGTTTATTGCATTGCTGTAGGTTTTTGTCTTTAAAGCAGGACTTAACATGCACCAAAGTACATTTTGGACAGGGACATGTTTTGAAGACTGCATTGAGCTTTAGGGAATACTCACATGAATGTTAATGAGACTAGAGATGTTCCCACAAACACTCACAGAGGAAGAACACGGATGGTTTTGGGAAAAGTGTTACAGAAAAAGACAAAGCAAGAGTTAAATCAGCACAGTCACTTCTGTCGCTTCACTAGTCACTACAGCAAGAGCAATCAGGGATACTATGGTGTCCTGAAGAAGAATAAAATCCACATAAACACAGTGGTCCCTCAGAAAGAAGCAGAAACAACTGTTTTCAAATTGGCAATCAACAGTGTTTTGCAAAAGGAGAACCCCAGACACATTACCAGATGTAACAGCTTGAAAACAGCAGCGAAGCCTGACTATTTTCTCATGCAATAATCAAGTGTTGGAACCAGATTGCTGCAGCAAGCTAATAACCTATTGGCTGAGAAAAGCCACAGAGGTCTGTTTGAGAGGTGAGGAGAAAGGGAGGGCCCAGCTATTGCCTGGCAAGGCTTCAAAAAGCTTGGAAGGTTCAAGTAAATACCTTCACTGAGGCTGCTAAACCAAAGAAAGCCTCCTGTCTTCTCTCAAATTTGACCACCCTACTGTTTTGAGATCACTCTTGCCTTAATACCTGCACCAAGATCCCACAGGAACCGAGATGAACAGGATCTAGTGGCACATAGAGCTGTAATATTTCTAAGGAGGCCAAATTTGGCTCTGGCTCCAATAGTACAGCCCTGAAATAATGCATTTCTTTCCATAGCTTTGCTGCAAGAGCATCTGGCTAAATTTAATCCCTACACTTTTGTTTAGTACCGGTTTGGAAAGGCAGATTCTGGTTGTAGTCAATAGCTGAGAGACTTCTGCCAGATTCTCTCTGAAGCATTTCCTTCTGAAACCATCTTACTCTTCAGAAGTGGTTAAACTGGTTGGTTTGTTTGTTTACGTAATGGGAGGATCAAGAGTGGGGAAACCATCAGTATAATCCCAGAAAGCACAGGCTTCCACACTTGAACACACTGGCATCTAGAAACAACACAGTGGCTTTGTTCTGCGATAGAGGGAGAAAGATTTTGGCAAATTAAGGATGTAACAAAGCAGTTTATTAGACTGAAGTATTAAAACTAGACACATGCACTTTTGAAAGATGGATTATTGCCTGAAAGACACCATTAGGTTTTATATCCCCTCATTCTACGACCAACTCTTCAGCAGCTGTAGAGATAGCAGGCAATTAACCCATAATTGAAGGTTCATCCACAAATATTTCATTGCCAGGTACTGCTAATAAAAAAGAAATTCTGAAGAATTTTGTGCACGTATGTGAGAATAGCACAGGCAAACCCAGCATTTTGTTTTCTGCATGAAGGATCTCATTTGCCAACAACACATGATCACCCTCTTTCACCACCTGGCCTAACTCATCTTGCTGGGTTTGCAGCTCACAGTTGCTAATTATGGAGCGTGACGCTTTCATTCTGAATATCAGATCCAACTATCAACCTCATTTTTGCTTTAATCTTCTGCAAAAGAATGATTCCTCAAAATAAAAAAAATCCCAGCTAGAGTGACATCAGAAATAAATCACTGTCTCCATTAACCATCAGCAGGTTGTTGAAAGCAATAGGTGATTTCTTAACAATGCAAACATATTTCCCTTTATATTCCAAGGTCGCTGGGCTTAAGAATACTAATATTTCCTTCCATTCAATCTAACCCAGGCATGAAACCCACTGGCACAAATTCAGTGTCTCAGCCACTGGAGCTAACTTTACTTTTGGAATGCTGTCATAGGCTCTGCAGATGATTCACATGCACACAAATGCGATTGGACAAGTGCCTCATACAAAAGAATAATTAGCAGCTATAACAAACATCCTACCACGAAGCACTGGTGCAGCACGAAATGGATCTTCTCCAGTTATTTTATTTTGCAACTTCTGCTGCCTTCATTATATTTTAATTAAGACTGCATCAGGAGAAAAATTAACCTAGAAATAACCTCATTAGACATCCAGAGAAGCAGCAATGTAGAGCAATGTTAAATTCAGCTGGGATTGCAGATGGTCGCTCTGTAAATCAGGTTCTGCTTCAATTCAGCACTTCAGCAGAAAGTTAATCCTTTGAAGAAAATGCTACTGAATTGTAAAATATCATGAAACAGATCCCACTTGTGCTGCACCATGACCAGGAGTAGAGATGATACATTTCTTTGCAATCTTAATAGACTGTTTAAATAGACTTATTAGACTGTTTAATAGACTGTTTTAAACAATAACTGTTTAAATCATTGAATCCAAAGCAATTTTGTGTTGTGAACAGTACAGAAGGACTCAGGCTAGGCACTGGGTCAGCATACTAAGGATGAGTATTCCTTACATCTGTACAAGTTACTGTATTTTTGATGTATACTATCTGTGGGTTATTCATTAACAAAGTAAAATACCACTGCAAAATTTGCACATACACAATTATAACCTAAGCTGTAGACCCCAAAAAAGTTTGTGCCCTCCTTCACCTCTGCCTTGCCTGCTTCTCTATTGCAACAATCCCCTCCTGCTTCTGCTTTTGGGCATGTTATCCAAGGATTTCTTTTCAGGTAACAAGTGCTTAAGAGGTACAGATTAGTGAAGGCAGGAGTTGTACCTACAACAGCATTGGTATCAGCTTTGCCACCTGCAGAACAGGAATACTCTTTTCTAAAAGGGAAAGGAAGGAGGTACTAAGCAGGATCAGAGCAGTTTCTAGTCTAGTATGTTCCCTCCACGTGGGGACTGTTCTAGGTGGCAATGTTGTGGTGGGTATACGTAGGTGTGATCTGACACTTGAAATCAGACAGTGATTAGTAAAAGCCTTGAAACACCATCCTTTGTATTCAATATCTCAGCAACATTGGTATCAGCAAGAACTATTGACTGATCTTGCTCTTATTATCCAAATCAGTGCATAGTCCCCTTTCCTTCACTGCTAAGCCCTGAGCCTCAATGATTTCCTGTTGCACTAAGTTTTATAATCTAATTACCTGAAGTGCCTGATTTTGATTCTACTGCCTTTCTTTTTCCTTGTCTTCCGATAGACACAGAATCAACATTCAGATTCCTCTTGAGATCATTACTGGTTTAAATTTAATTTTAAAAATAGAAAAAAGAAAGGTTTGTATCATTCTTTGAGATAGAAATACACATATAAAACAGACCACTGTGAAAGTACCAAAGCCTCCATTCATCCAGAAGACATTACAGTATATCTGTTTTCCTGTGCTTACTCCTGGTTGTTTTTGTCTCGTATTTTCAGATTAAAAAAAAAAACCAAAATTAAACCCAACAAACTAACTAAAAAAACAACAACAGAAAACCACACACACACAAAATCCTGAAACTTTTCCTGTCAGGCATCGCAGCCTTTATAAAGCTGGGATCTCCTTCAGTGCTAACTTGCATCATGTTATTACTTAGAGCAGTATAGAACAGTCTGTAGGCACTTATGGAAGGTAGGAACACAAATGGTTTACCTTCTTCAAAACCCAAATAAGTTTTGGAATAAGATAACCTCTCTTAACATAGGCAGTGCTACGTTTATAAAATACAGTGAACTTGCAAAACTCAAGCCACCACTTGTGTTCACCTCTACCCAGTGTAAACATACAGCAGAGCATAGCCAGAAATCCCTCAGTAGGCTGAAAAGAACAGCAAGCAGCACATAGTATTAAATATTGTCACTTGCTTGCCAGTGCTTATTGCAGCAATAAATAACCAGCTGCCTACCACCCTTCACAGAGGAACCCTTAGCATGGGAGCTCATTGCAAAGGCAGCAGCACTGCTCAGCCTGATACCATTCCATCTGTCTGGGAGGAGATATCCTAGGCATAGGGATGAGCACGCATAAGCCAGCCAAGAGGCTCAGCTACTATGGAATTCACAACATAAAACACAAAGATGGGAGGGCAGTGGGGTGAGGGGTTGTTAAACTCATGAAATGAAGGAAGAGATCAGACACAGGAGGGCTCCAGGACAAAACTTCATGTACTACAACCCACACTGATGCTGAATCACTGGCCTGTGTTGTTTTGTTTCAAAAAATATTGCAGATGATGAAGTGTGCTGTATCTTATACTTGCAGTCTGCTACTAAGGGGCTATGAGTCACTATTTTTTATGCTGCAGCCTCATCAGTTGCACACCAGTGAGCTCAGTGAAGTAAACCAGAGAAAGAGGCAAGAAAAACGAAGCCTGAATTAAGACAGAGAACTAATTTAAATTCAGAGCCAGATGTCCCACAGGTAAGTGGTGATAGGAGTCCAAGCTCTAAGGCTTTAGGAATATTTCAACTCGACTCAATCCATCTAGTGTGGCAAGCCAGATGTTACAGAGTGGAGGCCAGAAGACATTGAGAGCAGCACATGAATGTAAAGGCAGGGACTAAATAACTACACACAAATCCAGGAAAAACTCCACAATCTTGGGATTAATCCAGGCCACGTCACTGCAGAGAGAAAGGACCTGCAGACAGAAGATGGTAAGGGCAGGCAGCAGTGCTAAGTCCTACATCCTCAACACAGCTATGGAGCATCCTCTTCAACACTCCAGGCACTGGATCCCCCCTGAGCTCTGCTCAGGCATAGGGAACAAAGGCATCCTGCCCACAGCCTCCTGCTCAGTTTACTCTAAATGTGCCATGGCAAAATTGAGTGGGAACAATTGCATCCTTTCACAGCAGCAAGTCTGGCCTCTACACTAAGCAGCATCCTGGGAGCACAGCAAGGAATACAGCTTCACATTTAAACAGCACCAGCAGAACTTTTTTGCTCTCCTCCCTGCCACTAGGCACAGAGGATTCCCTGAAATGTATTCTTCTGCTGCCAGTTCACAGCAGCTCCTAAAGAAGCTTCAAATTCAGGGAATAAATTCAGAGGCAATAAGAGACCACAGCAATCAGGGCAGATGTATGTTGTTTTCTGTTGTTGTACTTCAACAACTGCCAGTGCAGAGCCTTTTGGGTCCAATAAACTCCAGATGATTTTTCTACCACACAGTCACAGGCTACATCTGAAAAAAACATTTAAATGACGGAGAGGTAAATGTAAGGAAAGCTTTCCAGTGAAAACAAAAAAGTCAGGCAGTGCATAAATGATCACCGGCACCCAAAATTAGGGTTCTCCAAGGCATTTTGTGTATCAGGACAGGTGAATCTGATAAATGAAAAGACAAAACCTCTACATTTAGAATGTGACCAGGAAAAAAAAGTAAAAATCTTACTAATAGAGGAATGAAAACAAGAGGTTTTAAAGAGACTTGAGGAGTGGCATTTCTGATTTACGTGTTGTATACAACCAGAGTATTAAATTGCCCTCTAAAGCACAAACACCACTCATAACTGGACTGGCACTGAGATGTCCCAGAGCATCTGAACAAATGTGTGAAGCTCAGTGTTTATTGGAAGCTCTGTATCTTCATTTACCTGGGCTTTCTGCCTCGAGTACAGCTGCATTTCAGGTCAATGCAACTGCACTTCTTCCCCAATGCTGATACTAACAGGGGTGATGCCACAGCACCATGTACCAAAGAAATATCCTGGCACAGCTTGGCTCTCCAAGCCAATCTGCCCTTTGTCATTGTGCTGCCCTAGCCTGACATCCCCCATTATTTAAACTGCCATTTTTAAGGCACTTTCACAGATCTTTACCACCCACACATAAGTGATGTAGCTGAGACACCAAGGCAGGCTCTGCAGACAGCAGGGAAGGGTAATGCTGGTTTTACATAATGATGCTGTCACAGGCATTCCATGTTTTCCCACTTGCTGGCTGCTCAATACAGATACCCCACGATCTTGGGTCATTCTTGAATCATCTCCACTGCAACAAGACCATAATACCAAGCTGCAAAGAGCAACTCTATTATATAAGAAAGGAAACAACATACTGGGAGTCCCACACAAAATCTAACATAGATAAAAAGATGCCATGAACACATGTCCAGGTAACAAGGACAGCCACAGCCCTCTGCAGCTTTCCACAGTTATTTCAATTACTTAAGGATTCATGGCATGTACTTCCATTTCTCCCCAAGAAAAAATAAAGCACTTTGTGGAGGTGTTTCAGCTCTCCAAAGTAAATAGAACAATTCATTCACACAGGAGAATGTCTCACAACTGCTATTACTGCATTATTGTAGCACTTTGTTAGAAAAATGACTACCCTCACTTACAGGCCTCAGGATTGCTTTGCAGCTTCTCTCCTCCAGCTGTTAAGGAAAACTGGGAGTTACATTGAAATTGTTTCCTACAAAAGATGACTCTTTTCCTTAAAAGCAGAATGAAAAATGGCACAAGTCTAACATGGACACTCTACAGAAGGGTCTGCAGGAGCCATAGTCCAACACCTCTGTGTTCCCATTCTGTACTATAGTCTGTCCCTTGTGTAACTCTCTTTTAACACAAACTCCTTGCACAGTTTTAAAGCTAAAAACACATCCTAAAGGTTTTGTGTTCTTTTTTTTTTTAAGGAAACCAAACCTTTTCCTCCACAGTACTGAAGTGAACTTCTTCCTTCACCTCTCAACATTTCAAACATTGAGCACTGACTGCTCACACATATATTGAAATCTGGTTCACATTATCCTTGTTTAGACACAAGTGCACACAAATTCACCACTACAGCAGGAAAGCAGGGGACATTCTCCCACCACTCTGCACACTGCTTGGTGGAATACTTTATGGACACCTGGACCCAACACAACACAAATACTCTAATCAATAGTTACTTCTCAATGGTAAGAAGCGCCTAGAAATTCAGCACACAAAAATGTCACTTGCCTGAAAAAGAGGAAATGTTTTGAAGTTAACATGGTAACCCAAGGTGATGGGTAAAGAGCTCACATACACATGCAGAATATTCTCTGCATCAATTCAGATGTCATTGCTATCCACCTTCCCATACCCTTCCAGGCTCACAGTTACATCAGGGACTGCTCCCAGAGCTCCTGAGCTTCAAAATAATGACAAAACTAACCAAAACCTCTTAGCTAGTGATTAAACAACAAAACCCCTTTCACACAGGATTTCTGGCCTCTTGCTCAAGCTGACAGTTTAATTTCCTCTTTCCCTTTGTTGAATCCTTCACTTTCACTCAACCCATATCCTTTCTATTGGCACTTCAGCAGCTTTGCAAAGCCACAATAATGCTAAAGGGAACAGATGAGCAGAAGCAGATGAGGATCTCTACAAGATCAGCCTGTCCTTTCAATTCCAATTGTGACAAGGAAAGGGCTCAAAGCCAGCACCTGAGTGAGAAGCAGGTGGTAAAAGCAGACCCTGGGCAAGATGGCACTGATGAGTCCAAACAAGGCATTTATTTATCCCTTTCAGAAAAGAATGGAACTTGAAGAATTTCCTCTATAGCTTTGCACTAAAATAACCGCCCCAGGAAAATAAGAATCTCTGATCTGCCTGCCTGAAACAAGTCAGACCTCCTGGCTTGCAGCACTCAGTATATTCCCTGCAGCCATACATAGAAAAATAGAAGAGCACCAACCCCAGTGTGTGAAACTGCTGTCATGGCCATTACAGCATTCGGGAGTCGTGCTCTGGAGGGACTAACAAGAAATGATATCCATTTGCTGAAATATTGTCCTATGCCATGCATCTCATGCTGGCTACCCAAACACACAGTCCTGTTAACACAGTCTTTCCCTGAAAATTCTGGAGCCCAACTAAAGGCAATTTACAGGCAAATTTGTTTCAGATAGGAGTTCAGCGTAGTGAAGACAGCCATCCCATGTGCACCTCTGTTTTACAGGGTGACTATTCAGTAACTACTCTGCTGCCTCCAGCAGCATCAGCTGAGTGCCAACATCCAGCTGCTCCAGGATAGATCCACCTCCACTGATGACTTCCAGAGGCAAGGAACAGAGATCATTGTTTTGAAAAAGCTGAGTAGGACTACAAAAGCAGCTTCAAGCACAGAAGAAACTTTGCACTACATATGTGATAAACGAATATTTAAGGAATGGGGAAGCTCAGGGAAGCACACATAAAGGAGGAACCCAAGCAAGGAGCAGCTTTTCAGCCATGTCTGCACTGTATTTTGCTTCTTCACAGAGCCAGTAGTATCCGGCTTCCCAAAGACACCCCCATCCCAGCCTGATATCAGTCTGTGTCTTGGTCAGGAAAAATTCCTGAGGTCTTCTTGTACTAGCTTAGAAATTGTTCTTTGTTCCCATAATATTTAACGGCATCATAGCAGTTGCAAATGATGGCTGAATTTGTGTATTACTTCCCTGTAAAACACATATTTGAACAGCTTCTGTTCCCAATTATAATTTTCCATCTCAAAGAACTCCACATCTGCACTTCAGAGAATGAAAAATTATTCATAAAGAATTGAACAAACTCTTGTCCATTCTTGCCCATTGAACAAATTCTTGACATTTATTCACAGGATTTAATTCCTTCTTATTTAAGTGATTAATGCTCACTGGCAAGACAAAACAGCACTGGCCTGGTAAGATAAAACAGCATTGGCATAAACACATACAAAGCTGCCTCACAGCTACCTTAGGAACAATTGTCATAATGACATTACTGCAGTCTGAATTAGATTAGGTCACAGCAATGGACAAACACTGATAGCTGTGGTGAGAGAACTAAAAACCCGGGATGGAATGACACTTTAGATAAAGGTAGGGAAGAAATGGCCCACAGGGACTCTTCCACCCCAGTGACAGGGCAAGGTGATAGTAAAAGACCCTAGTCCCACAAGTGGGCAGACAGAACCCTATGCACCTCACAGGTCCCACTGCCTGGCACTGAGGGTGTGGTGGTGTGACCCTGGCTGGATGCCCCCAAAGCCACACTCCCCTCCACAACTGTACAGGAGTGAGGAAATGCAACAAAAAGTTCATGAGTTGAAATAAGGACAGGGAGAGATCACTCAACGAATACCATCATGGTAGGCTAAGCCTGTGGAAATTAAATTAATTTATTACCAATCAAAATCAGAGCAGGGTAGTAAGAAGCAAAACAAATTCTCCTTCCCAAGAGACCAACTCTCAAGCTCCCCTTTATGCAGAGAACCACAGAATCCTCAGACAACTTCAGTGTATAAGTACAACTCCTTGTCTCTTGCTGAAGCGTTTTCTCTGTAGCTGATTTCTAATTAATTAATGCTTTAGTACAAACTGTTCACTTTCATAGAACACAGAGGTACTCTGAAGCATTAAAGTCTAAAAGGCAAGGCACACGTCTCAGTTTTTCCCCTTACTGATGTATGCACAGTGCTCTAATTCTCCTAAAAAAGGACTAGTTTTCTCCATCAGACTGTGAAGAAAAAAGCACTGCCTTTTTCAATTTTAGGATTTATTTTTGTTTGGATACTTTATGTAGCACATCCCTGAAAAATTAATTTACGACATATCTAAGTGACCTTCAGTGACCCTGTGGTGCCCAGTGCTTTATTTCGTGTGTTGTGCAGTTTCCCTGTACTCCTTGTACAACTCCAACCCTGCATTTTCATCCAGTATCCAACACAACTGGGCCACAAAGAGATGCCTGCAGAGTTCCTGATGCCAAACTCACTAGAGCCATGGAGTCACCCACCAAAGAGCCTGCCCATCACTTCAGTGGAGCTGCATGATTTCAAGTCCACTGCCCCACTGGATCACACCATCTACATAAAATTAACAGCATTTGAAACATTTTATCTTTCTTTTTCTCTTGACATGACTCGAGCCTAAGAAAAATCTAGTATTTTGGTCATACTTGAGAGTGTACTCGATTAAAAATAATCACTTAAAAAAACCCACCAGACCTCTAAATTCTAAGCACGCCAGGCTGGTGGAATCAGAAATGGGTAACAATGAGCACTAGAGGGCAGCAGGAAACAAACCAAAACCGGTAAAAATCCACCAATTCCCAAAACAGGGACCATGCTCTCCATTAAGGCCGAGGTAGTTAAGCACTGTGCTTAACCAATTTCAAACCAATTCATTGGTTTAAAAAAAAAAAAAAATTCTGATGTTGTTTGGGACCACAGTTCAAACTGAAGTGAGTTCAAATGTTAACTTCCTGCAGTCAGAGCAGACTCTTCACATCACAAAGCACCTTTGAACAGCACACTCCACCTACAGAGCAAACCAAAAAGTGAAATATTCTCAGTGTGATCTATATCTTTTAGGCAAAGGGAGACTATCAGAAGTTTCTGTATCTAACCATGGCAGCCTGGAGTGTATGTATGAGCCCTTTTTAGCTCAGCTTCGGCTCGGTCTGAAAGTAATTTAAAATATCACACATATTTTGGAATTACAGAGTTACACAGACCTCTTAAAGAGACTATATACAAAGGTGTTTAGCCAGATAAAAAAAGCCATTTTGTAAATTTGGCAACTTTAGGTAGCAATGGTAGCTCAGACAGCCAAGCTGTATTTTCTATCCCAAGCAATGAGCTCTGAGTTCTGCGCTGAACTGAACCTCCCAGCTCCCACCAAGAGCCAGCCCTGAAGGGCTGCTCCTGACGTGACAAAACACACTCCTTTCATTTTCAGCCTCTACGTCAACACTTGTGAGCAACTCCCATACAGGAAAAGCACAGAGTTCTTCAGTAAACACAACCCCACTTCTGCAAAACACATTAAGCAACTCTTGACAGGCCAGAGGATCGGGTAGAAAGGAGAGAGCATTTAAGGACAAGTCAGAATGCATGCAACAACATTAGCATCACTCCTCTGTTGCTAATAAAATACACAGCATCCCACTGCAAAACCAGGCATGTAAATTCATGGGGAATAGGTAGCATTTTTTTCAGAGGAATCCCAACTGCTGTAGAACTGACAGGTGTGTTAACAGGCTGAAAATCTCTGCTTTGTTTTAACATAGGTGCTTGGTTGACTGAAAACCCAGAAAGCAACTGAACAGTCAAAAAATCATGCCTTTTACTCTAAAACTGTGATAATCCTGTGATCAGATCTCCTCTTGATCTGAGTGGCAAGTTCATTTAGCAGTGCCATGGCCCAGGCTCACTGATTTACCTGAAGGCAGGAAGTCTCCAGTGAAATGGTCTGCTCCATTTTCCCCAAGCTCTCAGGACACATTCCAAATGGACTGTTTTTGAAGAAAGCCTACAAGACCCCACACAGATCAGAGAGAACCTACAGCCTGGCTACCCACAAGAGAGAAGAAATTAATAGACCAACACTACATTTTTCAGAAACCACCATCCTGGAAAGGCTGTAACCCTATGTGAAAGCCAGGACACATTGCAGAACATTGGGTCTTGGCTCTACTTGTGCTGCTGCAAGGAAGATGAGCTGTCCCCACTTCATCCACACAAATATTCACAGGGATGCCCAGAAAGCTGAGCCAGTTTCCTGAGCTGACTTCTCACGTGGCTACCTGTGTATCAACACTAAGGATCAACTAGGAATAATAAGCACAGTTAGGAGCAGCCTGGGACTCTCACTGCACTACAGAGGTCAGGGAAGTTCATGGAAAATAACTAAAGGTAAGCCTGGGCTCAGACTTGGAAACAAACTGCAGGAACAGCTGTAGAGCTTTTGGAAAGGCCAAGGTTGAACACCTCTATCCTCCCAAGCTGGCTTTAATTAACTCTGCTTTAAAAAAAAAAAAAGTTAGCCAGCTTTTAGATACTTACAAGTCTCATCCAGCCCACAGGCAACTCTGTCTTCCTTCATTACCTGTCGTGGGTTTGACCCTGGCTAAATGCCAGGCACCTACGACGTTTGCTTTCTATGCTCTCTCCTGCTGCAGCTATGCAGAGGAGAGGAAAAACTAACACAAAACACTGGACTCATGAGTTGAGATAAGATCACTGATAAGGGCCGCATGAGATTCAGGGCAAAAGCAGGCGGGAGACTTAAAGTTGCAAAGAAAAGTGATTTATTAATCTAACAGAGTCAGAGGATAAATTGGAGATAAAAATAAGCTCTTAAGACACCATTTCTTCACTCACCTCTCTTTTCCCTCTTAAGGCACCGCTTCTCAGCTCACCCCCTCCCTCCTTTCTAACTACCTAACAACTCCCAGGCAGGGGCAGGGTGTGGGGTTTTTCTTAGGTCAGTCCATCGCAATTCTTCTACTGCAGACACTGTTTCTCTATTTGCCCTCTCTCTCTATTCAACCAACAGATCTGGGCTAGGGCAAGGCATGTGGGTTTTCTTAATCAGTCCAAGGCCACAATTCGTCTGCTACAATCACTGCTTCTCTACTCACCCCTCTCCCTATTAAGGCCATTTCTCAGCTCACCCCCTCCCTCCTTCCTTCTAACCAACAGCTCCGGGGTGGGGGCAGGGTGTGGGGGTTTCCTTTGGTCAGGGTCAGTCCATCAGGGGGAAGAATCCTCTACTTAGCCATGGGGGTCCCTCCCACGAGAGACAGTCCTGTGCGAACTTCTTTGGCGTGGGTCCAATCTCACGAGCAGCCCCGCCCGATTGCTGCTGTCCGAGATTCTCTCCAGGCTGCAGAATTCCAAGCCGAGGCCAGGCTGTTTCCATCCCGGGAGCAAGGCCTTTCTCTCTCCTGCAAGGCCTTTGCAACTCTCAGTCTCTGGGACTCCCACTGGATCACAGCTTCCTGCAGGCATCATCTGCTCCTCTGGCGTGGGCACCTCCCCACAGCTGTGGGGGGTTCTCTGCATCCCCTGGACTCCATGGGCTGCAGGGGGACCACCTGCTCCCCCCATGGTCTTCACCACGGCTGGCAGAGGGTTTTCAGCTCCAGTGCCTAGAGCACCTCCTCCCCCGCCTTTCCACTGACCTTGGTGCTTCCATGTTGTTCTCCCTCACATATTTTTACCTCCTCCTCCTCCTCCTTCCCTGGCTAAAAAGAAGTGCATGCTCACATTGTTTTGATTTCTTCTTAAATATGTTTTCACAGAGGCGTAACTAACATCTCTAATTTGCCCAGGTTTTGCCAGCAGCATGTCCATCATTTTACAGCCATCAGAGACTGGCTCTGCTGGACATGGTGGAAAATTTCGAGAATCTTTACTCAGGACATGCAGGAGCCATCTTTGTACCCCACCCTGTTCACTGGCAAAAACTGGGCCAGGCAAAACTACCACATTACCCCATTTCCCCAGTATCATCCTCTCTCTCCTACTGTTATCCTTCTTTTATTTTCTCTGTTCCTGTAACACCCCATTTTCTTCCACTGGGTGATCCTGTCTACCCATCCATTTTCCTAAGGACACAGCTTTTCCGGTACTTTTCATTACAGAGAAAAAGCAATGAAGGCAGAGGCTACAGGACAAACAGGGAGAACCATCTCCCCAGTATAACTAGCCCTAGGCAGGGCCATGAAGGCAGATGGGACTGAGTTTTGCCCCTGTTTCAGACAGGCAGTCTCCCAAGCATGATTCCACAGCTGAACTCTCACATGCTGCCTCCAAATTTAGCAGAATTCCTCCAGGACTGCACTGGCAAAGCCAATTTGGCCAGGCCACAGAGCATGGGCAGAGCCCAGAGCCCTGTGCTCTACCAATTTGTAGAGCAAATTTGTTCTCTAACACTTATTTGGTTGCAATTTTTCCAGGTAAATAGTATTTTTCCACTGTACCTGGTATGCTGTGGCTCAGTGCCCTACAGGAAAAGTCACATTGCCAGTGATTTATTTCTTTGGAAACAACCTTTATTAGCTTCCTATGAAATATTAATCCAAATAATTCAAGGCTTTCCCACACA
Organism: Origma solitaria; assembly: GCA_013397895.1. NCBI lineage: Eukaryota > Metazoa > Chordata > Aves > Passeriformes > Acanthizidae > Origma > Origma solitaria. The sequence continues at coordinate 442,117 of VZRL01001653.1, read as the reverse complement.
TACACCTGAGTGCTGCCTGCCAAGTAAGAACTTTTGCTGGCAACTTTTCTTAATCCAGAGGACATAGTAAGGTGTTCCTGCTTTATTGTTCAACTGAGTGATGCAGATCAGAAAAATGATAACCAATTAATTTTTTAAAATTATTTTCCAGTATGGGATTAAAAAAGATGAAACACACTGAAGAGTTCACTGATCCCATTTAATTTTCTCAGTCTATCACCACTTGAACTCACTATGACAATAAGCTAAAAATATGAATGCTTGTTGCAAGAGCAGAACCCTCATTCCCACACAAATCATAAAACCACTCATTTATAAGCAATTTAAGAGATTTAGTAATATTTCTACAGCACTACTGGTTTCTTGCCTAGGGATGCCTGCTTTCAGAAGGCCCTGTTTCCATGGCTAATGGATACTATCTTCTGCTATTGAAAGTGATGGAGCCTCTCTAGACTCATAAGACCTGTTACTGGTGACTCAGGCACTAGGAATAACCCCATGACCATTTCCAGCTCCTGAGACACTGGTGGTGTGGTACTTTAGTCAGTCTCAGTCCAGTTCATGTGGCAGATGGCAGAAAACACAACCTGTCCTGAGAGTCTGTTTCATTCCCAAGGAAGCTGCCACATTCTCAGAGAGCTAATGGCCTTTTGGAAATGCTTTTGAATCACTAAGGAAGATCGTCATCCATCTGCACTCTTTTGGTCATGGTGTGGGGGTGCAGCCTACAGCAACTCCCACTCTCCTCACTTACACAGTGCAGCTCTCAATGTCTCAAAACAAACAAGCAATGGAGCTTCACTTTCCCAAGATATATTTGACAGAACTTGCTTTTCCAAGAGATCTGACATGGGCAGAGTGTTTTTAAAACCATCTTCCTGTCTCTCTTCTGCCCTAGTGACGAAACTCAGTGGCTTGGAACACTGAAGTTGCATCAAAAGAGAGAGTTTAAGTGAGTCTGTATATTGGTTTGATGCTGTTATGAGGAGAAAAGAACCAAGATGTTCAGAGCATGAATTGGTCACGCTGTGACACTTGGGTTATTTCACTACCAGGAGCACAGCGAGCATCCCCCAGTTATTGCCAAGTGGTTTCAGTTGTGAGCAGTCTCTACAAACGCAAGCAAGGAGAGGGTTCAAGGGCCTAATCTGCCCTCGTCAGCACACCTGCAATCCACACTGACACCAGGGGGTGTCGGGGACAGCAAGGAGGCAGGATGTAGCCTCTCAGCATACCTTGGTACTGAGCTTCAGTTGCATATTCCACACGTGCACCACAAACAACTTGCCCGGTGCTGTCATTTCTGTGTATGTCGCTCCCACTAAGCCTCAGACATTCCTGGGACTGCCAAGTGGTCATGCAGTTATTCCATGTGTCCCATTCAACAGAGCAATCAAGGCCAGCTGCCCTGGGCCACACTAAATGGTGTTTGAGCAACACATCCCAGGAACTGCCTCACAGCTCCCAGGATTGCTTCATACCTTCGACACAGGGCTTGTGAAACCTGAGTAGACAAATGCCTTCCAGGCTGTCTCACTATCAGAGGAACTTCCCCATCCTCCTCTCCCATGACAGCGGAAAAGGCTTGCTCAGGACATTCCTTGTAGTGGTGGTCATTACTCTTATGCACCAAAATAAAGCAAAACCTCCAACCAGACACACTATTGCTAGTGCAGCGTGGACCATGGAATGTGACACATGTTGTGGTTTAAAGCAGAGGTTAACAGCAGAAGATTCCCATCATTATTAACATCAGACGTGTGACTGCCTGGCCTGCATAACAAAACCAAAGCAAGGCTTGGTCTCTACTGTTGGCAGATTTCATTACAGTTCTGAATGTCCCACACCTAGAGCTGAAGGCAACTGCATAGGCAAGCAGTCAATATTAGCTGAGTGAGATCAGTTGGTACATCCCACTGCTTACCTGTTTAACATGAAAATAGTGAAATTCCCACTCAAAGAAACTCACTTGTTGAATTTCAAGCTAATTTCTTGGAAGCAGGCCACAGAAAACCACTTTAGAATAAGAAGAGGAGCCAAACCCTACTTTTACACTACTCAAGATGCTAAAGCAACCAGAAATGTTGCCAGTGATGTTTCACCTGCTCAGATGTCTTGACAAATCCTCTCCACACATTATCTGCTGACCAGAGCTTATTATATTAAATATAATTACTAGAACCTTCATTCCAGCTAGCATGAATATATGGCAAATAGTGCCACAGGGCCAGCAAATTTTGATGTCACATTTCTTGCCACCTGTACCTTATCTTCTCAGATATACCATTTATACCATTACTCCCAAGAATCTGAAGTAGTGGCTGACCTAAAATGCTACTTCTGCAGAAACCAGTCCTCTTTCAAGTGAGGAAACTGCCATCTCATAAGAGTTGAACTGATGCAGTCCTCACCACACTATTGCCATTAGCACACGCAAAGACTCAGTTATTATTACTAAAGTAATGGCGTAATGAGACCACAACCTGAGCTTGTGATGAGCACACAAAAAAGTAAGGAAAAGATAAAAAAACTCTTCCTACTGACTATGGTAATTTAAGACAGTATTTACCACTGTCTCTGTTAGTAGTCCTTCTGAGAACACATTAAGTGTGTTGCAAAATGTTAGCAGCTGACAGCACCCCCTGAGCTCCTCTCCTGTGTCCCATCAACCCAGAGTTCCCACTGTATCTGTCAGGCCGGAGCAGACTGTAGTTGTGGTAAGCTGTGTTTTATGACAGGCAGATGCACCAGTACCAGATTGCAGTGAATCAGTCAAACGACACACTGCCTACACAGATAAAGCACTGGCTAAAGAAAAAGCATGTGGAGAAGCAGAAGCTGTTACCTGTGGGCGGAGAAGGAAAAACATCCCCAGAAGAATAAAGCTCTTCACTGTTTTCAGAGCTGTGTGGAGGCAGAAAGTGCTCTGCTAGGTCACAAACAGAGGGGAGGTCCAAAACACTGCTCTCCGAGGTGCAACTTGGTGACGTCTCCTTTCCTTCCATGGTCCCACTGCAGACATAAATGAGACTCAGATGGGTTTTTAGAGCATGAAAATCTAAGCAGAAGTCAACACAAATAATCTGGCTTTTTTGTACTGCTTTGTGAGCTGAGATGAGCTGTTCTAATAAAATCATACTTCAATTAAGAAAATAAAAACAAATTTAAAGATGTAAAGAAGGAACAACAGCAAACTCCATAGGTAACAGCCCTCAGCCTTAAGTAGGATAACTAGGAGTCCACAATAAATCCACAATAAATTTCCTAGAGGCCTCCCAGGAAGTACAGACTCAGGTTCCAAAACTAGGAAGCCATGGAGTATACTCCCTTCAAGGTATCTCATGTGTGCCATTTAAAAGGAAACATGTTCTACAGGGTCCTTTTCCACTGATGTTGCTGCAAGCCTGAAGTTAAACACACCCCTCCTGGCTATGTCTACCAGTGGAAAGAAAAAGCATCTTAAAACTTGGTAGCCTCAATTTTACAGGGTGTGGAGACACCAGGGCTGTGCTGTGTAACCTACGCAGACTACTTTGGAAAGCTTTGGTTGAAGCATCCTCACATCCCAACATCCTCCTGTCAAGCTTCCTCAACCAGTCCACCACCACAGAGGGAAAGAACACACAGCTGAGTGGAGAGCAAGACAGGGCTGGTGCCATCTAGCTCCACATCAATGGCTACAGTGAATGGGCAACTCTTTTGGAGAGGATGGAACTAAAGTGTTCCAGTCCAGCAGCTCCAAGCACAGTCACGAGTGTCTGGGACAGCAGAGGAGTGAGATGCGAAAAACTTGGTGGGACAGGAGCTCCTCCTACTTTGGTAAAGAGTGACAGGACAGAGGAAGGGATCTGGTGGTCAGGCAATGGCCAGTGACCCTTCAGGCTCACATTTATCTTCTCATCTGTAAAACTAAGAAGACAAGTTCTTGTCCTGGGGGTATTATCAGTAAGGAATGTGACAGCCACACTGAGCAAAGAATCCCCAGAAGGCATTAGTACTGTGAAATAAAATAAATACCCCCATGCAGATTTTTTTTAGAAAACCATCATTCCTTAGGTGCTTCTGTGCTGAGTAAACGTTTAGCTAAGTGTTGGAGGTTGGGGAGTTTTTCTCCATTCTGTTCCTAGGGAACAATAATGAGCAGGTACTGAAGAGACAAAAGATGTAGCTGGGGTGGGGTGAGGGGAGGAGAGCACCTGGCACTGGTAGCTTCACTTGCACGCTGGGCATCGGAGGGCACAGCTGAGCTCCTGTTTTTGCTGCGAGAGGGTTCTCTGTGACCGCCAGAGCCCAGCTCTGCGTTACCTTTTCTTCCTTGCTGGGTGAGCCTCTGTTTGGGAAAGCACGGGATTCCAACCCTCTTTCCCCCTCCGAGAGCGCACATCACCCCAGCTGCCTCCAGCTGCTGCTTCGGAGGAGCCTGGCTGTCGCTGCCCCGCGCCCCCACCTGCCGGAACGCACCAGGGCTTTTTGCCACGGCTGCGGAGTTCCTGCCACCTTTTGCCCGCTGGCCCAGCCAGCCCTGCTGTTCCAGTTTGAGGCTCTGAGCTCCCTGTCCAGTTGCCCAGTCCGCTTTGCTGCCCACCCTGCCCTGCTG
>VZRL01001653.1:407672-437297 GCA_013397895.1 Origma solitaria | reverse complement strand
CTGCCCAGCCTGCCCTGCTGCCCAGCCCGCCCTGCTGTCCACGCCATCCCGCTGCCCAGCCCATTCTGCTGCCCACCCCGCCCTGCTGCCCACCCCACCCACTACCCAGGTGAGACAGGGAGCGGCCCTCGCTCCACAGGGCCCCCTGTGGGAGTAGGGAGCCATCGCCCCCACCTTGCCCAGCCGGGAGCTGCTGGCTGTGACCGTGACTGCACCAAAGCGACAGTGCCTGGCGGCCCAGGGACATCTGCCACCGGGTTTCTGGATTTGTTTGTTATTGCTGCTGTTGTTGTTGCTCATTGGCCTCATTACATATACTAGTAAAGAACTCTTATTCCTTTTCCCATATCTTTGCCTGCAAGCCCTTGACTTCAAAGTTATAATAATTTGGAGGGAAGGGGGATCATATTCCCTATTCTAAGGGAGGTTCCCACCTTCCTTAGCAGACACCTGTCTTTCAAACCAAGACACTAAGATAAACCTCTGACCTTTGCAAAATGCTGGGCAACTCACTAAGGAGGAGAGAGGAGATGTTGGCTGTGATACCAGAGAAGAGCAGCTGCCTTGCCTTGGAGGGACAAGGTCTGTGCACACACAGAAAGGTCTCAAGAAAAAGACAGTGGAAGGTTAAAAACAAAACAAAGTACACATCCTTCTTCCCTCCAACAGTCACTGCAGAAGGAAGCTTCTTCTCCATAGCTCTTCATGTACCAAAATATAAATTATCCGTGCATAAGGAACACACAGAAGGAAAAACTTTCCTCAAATATTTTGTTCATGATGTGTGCTACTTTAAAGTACAAAGAGTATTTTAGAGAACTAAACTGCCTATTCCTGTCCTTGGTCTGGGGAAAAAAACAAACCAAAAAACCCAAAAACCCACACTAAAAAGCTCAATGAATTCTATCCCTCCCCAAGGGCAAGTGGCAGATTACAGCAATAAGGAGCTGCTGGTGTGATACCACAGTAACTTAAGGCTGTTATTGATGGGAGCTGCAGTGGCCCTGGATGTCTCTGCCAATTGCCTTGTCTTGCCATAACAGGACTAACATGTGCAACCATGTTTTGATCACGTTTAGATAAAACAAAGAAGCCTTAACAAAAAAACAACAACCAAACAAAAAACAAACAATAAAAACAACAACAAAAAGTTTCCTTTTGGATTAGCTCCCTCCAGTCCTTCTAAGTCAAGTACACAGCAGTCCTACCCCCAAAACTGATGGTGAGACCACAAGTGATGGTGTTTGTGAGGAAAAGCTCAGCCCTGGGCCTTCAGGCATATGAAGGAGATTGATTCACTGTTACCTCTGTGCCATACCTGGTAAGAATAATGATGTGCAAACAGTCCCTTTGGACAAAGTCCAGGAGCAAACAGTCTGTTACTGCTTCAGGATTCCCTTATTCTTCCTTCATGGTTTATCAACCCCACTGGCTGGAATGAAACAAACAGGTCAGTTAGACGTTTTGCACCAGCTGATCTGGCAGATGGACAGGGTGACCTTTCAAAGTACATACGCTAGCCAAAGTCCACAGCCAGTCATCACATATACCACTGTTTGTTGGGTCTGGTACAGAGAAAACGTTTTTTCTAGGAATCAGAAACAGCACATCTAGTTATGCCCTTGAACTTTTGACAGTAGTGGAGACCTCCCAGAAAGGGACTGGTTCATTCTAGAAATAAAGCCAGAATTTTCTTTACAAGAGGCTGCCAGATGGGCTCTTTATTCAAAACCCATCAAGCAGAGAAGCAAGTTATAGCTGGCAACTTTCCCTTCCTCTTGAGGAGAGCAGGTTATTCCCCCAACAGGTTTATCTAGCACTATCTTGGTATCAACAGCCTGTTCTGTCAAACCTTAGCCAAGAAACGTGCTTTAAGAGGGCCACAAAACCCAAGAGTATGAAGGCTCACAAAACCCAAATCCTGTTTCCTCTGCCACTACGTCAATTATTTTCAGTGAGCAATCAGGACAGACGTAGTTTCACACAGAAACCGAATTTTTTTCCAGGCCACCCTCACGTGGTGGCACTGCACAGCTGCCAGGAATGTCCCAAAGGCCTGTCCTGGACACGCTTGCCTGCTTGGCAGCATTGCTGCAGAATGTGATGGACACAGAAGGGTGTGAGCCTCTGGCCTTACCGGCTGCCCTGCTCAGCGGGCTCGGGGGATGCAGGGGAGGGGCTTCTCTTCCTCCCGGCCTCGTTTCCTTCCCCTTTTCCTGCAGGCAATATTCACGCGTTATTTCAAAAACCACTCCATTCGCAGTGAAGGGCAAAAAGAGCGACACAGGGCATGGAGCGGGCCAAACCCGCAGCACCCCGCGGCCTCGCCATGGCTGCTGCGCCCACCCTCTCACCGCCTTCTGCGGGGAAATGCCGCTGCAGCAGCCCAAGAGCCGCCAGATGTCGGGGGAAGGGGCGAATAAGGGGAAAGCCAAAAGCAGGGCAGGGCTGCCCTGGGCCGGGCCGCACTCGCACAGCCGCGCCTCGGGCCCTCCACGCCGCTAGCGGGCCCAGCAAGGGCCCTCCCGCCCCGAGGCCGCCGAAGGGCGAGGAGAAGCGGGCAGAAGCCTCTGGGCTAGGGGCAGGCTTGACCGGAGTGCCCCGAGCAGGGCGCTGCGGGGCCAGGAGGGCTGGCGATGACACGGACCCGGGGAAAGGCGGCAGCGGCAGCCGCACCTTCCTGGGCCGGGCCGCCGAGCGCGGCTGCGCAGGCCCCGGGCCCGCCCCCGCGGGGCCGCGGGTGGGAAGGGGGCGGGATGGCTTTCAAAATGTTTCCAGTTGGGTTTTCCTCAAAACACGATTAGCTCGGGTTTATCAGTCTGAATGCGGAGGCGAGAGGTTTTAGAGAGGTGGCGCTATTCCGCGCCTGGCACACGGGATGCTGTCTCGGGTTGCTTAGCACTTGGTCGCTTTACACCGCCGCCCTACGAAGGTGCAGCCTGGAAAAGCCCCGAGCAGGGGTGCAAACATCACAGAGTGGGCTGAGAAAAAAACAACACTATTCCCACCCGGGACATAAGCAGGTGGGGAGGCTGCGAGCCTTCCTCCGAGGGCTTATGGAGCTCGTGGAGATGTGCACCGAGGACGCCCATGTGCTCCCACCGAGGAGTTTTAACAGGCGGCAGAGCGGGAGCTTCGCAAGCCCTGCTGAGCAGCAGGATACAAACCACACTCAGTTTGGGACATCGCATCGCTTCGGCACCTGGCACGATCGGTGTGTGCTGCCACAGCCACAACTGGCGTGGCGACAAGTGAGTTATTAAAATGCAGATATAGATCTAATATCGATATCCACCTGAGACGGACAAAGACTCTCTAACTTGTTAAGGTTAGAAAGCGTATGTTTATTTCAGCGCCGGAGAACTGCAGGGATAGCTCCCAAATGTACAGCTCCGAAGTAACAATGCAACACAGAACTTATTTATCTATAACAATAGTGCATATTTAAAATACATATTCATAGCATATGCACCTCCCATTCCCCGCTTCGTATGGAAATTAACAAAAAGTCATTAAGTGTCATAAAATGAGACAATTTCACACTCGTGGGTTGAGGTAGATGTCGTTTATTACAAAAGCCCACGAGGTCCGGAATATCCCGAGGTAAAAAAAAAAAGAGAAAACAAAAAGCACAAAAAGAAGGTCCCGGTACGGTAATGAGACTCCCCCGGCTACCGGCTGGCTGCCGAAGAAAGGAGATCCTCAAGGCCGGGTGGTGAACTTAAGCTAGCCTTAAGTTCAAAGAAAATTTTAAGCATAAGCCCCTGAAAGGGGTAAGAGGCCCAGCACCCGACCCAATCTCTACCTCACTGCTATTCAGCGAGGAGAGACACCAGGCACCCTGCACAGACCCACGTCTGCTGATGTTGGTGGCAGAGGGACCCAGCTCGCTCCTGAGGCTGGTCAAATTTGGGTTTTTATAAGGTTTTTTGATGGGCTGGTCTGAATTAGTATCTCCGCCTTCCTGCCTGCTGGTGATTGGGAGTACTAATTAATGAGGTGGACCTCCCCTGCCAATAGATGGCTCGTGTCTAGGGGTAGTTTGCAAAGGCGGGAAGGTTCCTCATTAGTATTCCACTTGCAGGGGGCGGAGAGATGCGATTCTTCTATTTTTAGATTGGGTGGTGCAGTGTGCCTTTAGTATTGGGATGGGTGATGGGCTTAAAGATATTAAACACAACATGAAAACCGAGNTAACTTTACAACTTCTACTCAACAGTTTCTTTTTAACTTTATAACTTCTACTCCTCCACTGCAACTCCAAACACCACCCCCTTCAAAACATCCCCAACCAAGTTCTCTTTCTTTCAACCTTATAATCTACAACTCCATTAAAGTCCCAATTTTCTAATTTTATTTAACAGGCACCATAGCAATGGCCAACTCGAATATGCGAAAAATCACTCATTTTACTTATAACATTAAGCATGCCCAGTTCCTGCAATGGAATTGGGTCGGTGGTCGTTGAGTCTGAGGGCTGCTTTGGATGAAGTAATATGGGTCTTCATCAGTGTGACCTTCTTACTTCGTTGGTTTTTGACAATACATTTGACCCTGGAAAACTCCCAATGCTCTCTTCTATTGCTTCTGAGTAGGTTGCATCTGGGCAAAATTTGTAACTGTCTAGGCTCTCCTTTGAACTTCTTTTCTTAAGATTATTAATTGTCTGTTCTAAGCACACCTGAGTAAATATCAAATAATCAAAGGGCTACTCTGCATTTAATCATTAATTTCTTTCTAGCTAAGTTCTGCGTCTTTTTCTATTCTAGTTGATTTTAACAGAACTAACTTTTATCTAAAATCTCTACATTTAAGTGTCTAAAAGAAAACCCTTATGTTTCACAAGGACATTTATGGAGGACTGACACAGACATCCTGGCCCTCTTTAACGGGGCTGCAGGGACACGTGCTGAATACTTCTCCAGCGAAGAGAATACAGTGCAGTGCCGCCTGACAGCGTGTGCATGGCACAGCCAGACATCCCAGGACAGAGGTCAAGGATCCGCCCTGTTATCGTCTGGGCAGGCAGTCGGGAGGAAAACTGCTGGCTGACCTGCCGGGAAGAAGTGGTGCCAGGGGAGAGAGAGCTGGCTGTCCTTTTTCACACGCATGCTGTGAGACTGGGAAGGAGCTGGGAGTTTTTTCCAAAAGCCTTTGGACTTAAGAGTTACTGAGGGCAAACGGATGTATTTTGGAGGAAGTCACTAAAGGGAAGAAAATTAATTTGAAGTCCTGTGGCTGCCAAGAGGGCTTTGTTTTTCTCCCAGGTGAGCTGGTTTGAGCTGGGAAAGGTCTCCACAGCAGTGATTCTGCCTTGCCCTTACAGTCTCTCTCAAGCCAGGCCTGGGCATTTGGGGTCACTACAGAAGTAGAAATGTGAACCTAGCTACACCCTGAGCTGTAACTAAAACTGGATTCTGCCCTAGTGCTAGACTACCATCATATCTGTCCTCAAGAACTACCCATCCCACTGGAAAGTTCTGTAACTGGGAAGGCAGCACCCCGGCATTTCATTTCCTTGCAGGGAGTGGGACTGGAGCTGAGCTGTGGAATGCAAAACATCAGCAGATCTGCTTTATTTAGCTCTGGAGCACATGCAATATTACAGCATCCAGAAAACAGCTATCTCTGTGATTTCACCCCACTGGATCATGCCAAGTCTCTGCCACTAGAAAAGCTCTGGCAGTGGGGAACGCCACTTGCTCCTGGAAAAGCAAGGCGTTCCAGCAAACAGAACTGCCAAGGAAGCTGTAGTACTTATTAACAAACATACACAGCTTACCAGTTTCTATTGGTCATGCTAGGTGGACAGCCAAATCTTTGAACTTCATTTCCCTCCTCTCTCTCACCAGAATGGGGAGGTCCTGCAGTGCTGGCACCCCCACCATTGTAGTCTACACATTGTAATCTTTATTCTTTATGAACTCCATTATCAGCAAAAAGATTAAGTTTGCCTGTAGTATTTAGGGCAAGTCTCTAAGTGTGTACTACGCTCCCTTTTATCAGTGTCTAATGTTAGCACATGATAAAACTATACCAGTAGTCATGTCTGAAGCTGGTTAAAGTGGAAGGTATGTGAGTGGCAGGAAACTCAGAATTAAACCCCACACTTGACATTTACCTAAGATCAGACTACTGAGAATCGTAACTGGGGAAAAGGAAATACGTTTTCTGACTATTGCAGCTCTGTCACAATGAGATTTTTCAGTGTTGACAGTCTCAGGGCCAGATTGCACAAGCTGTGCAATTTCATGTCATTGAAGCTAATATGTATCTGCCAATTTACCATCTTAAATAATTAATACATAACATGAAGAAAAAAACCTCTGTCTTCACAAACAGTAGACCTTGCGAGTTCATGTCTTTTCAGTCCTTTCCCACTGTCACACCACAGGGGAGCCTGCCTACTTCCTTCTTTCCTACACAATAGCTCAGAGTTAATTTAGTACATGAAAACAGAATAGCAGTTGAATGAATAGAAGCTAATCCAGGAAGTGGGCTGAAGGGATGCTAAGGAGATGTGAACAAGGTTGATTTTTATACTGCTGAATTTACAGAGATTGTTCTGTTGATTAACAGAAATTATTAAACCAAAGTTTGTAGTCTATACTTCAGTGTTTTCAGTTAACTCCTCATTATGAACAAGTCCTTTTTTTCTCAGAACTAAAAGCAAGAAAGAATATCAGTATATTTAAAGATATTATTTACATGCATTTTACTTCTCAGCTCAAGACAGTGTTACTAAAACAGACAGAGGTTTAGGCTCCATCCTAGATTCCCATTCTGAATCTTTCCCCAAGAATTACAGACAGTGTTTTAGTGGCCTTTGCTCTGGAAAATCCTCTTGCGGTTACCCCAGGAATGAGGGTTTTTAGACTTCAGGCCAGTGTGAGTGAGAAACAGCTTTTCAAACCCACAAGATGAGAAAAAGCAACTGACAACTCATCTCCACTGCTTCCAGACCAGTGAGGTTTGCTCACAATGCTGCAAATAGGAAAAAGCAGAAGGCGGCTGTAAGGAAAGCTCTTTTCCACCACCCCACTATTGCATAAAATGTAAGACACCTGGCTTTCTCAAGTAACATTTTGCATGATCATCATTCCTTCACCTAGAGTCGCGTCCTTTATGTGCACACAACTGTACAGCATTGAAAGTAGAAACAAAACACATTAAAAGCTGTATTATCCACCCTGATTCCTACCAAGGCCAGACCCAGGTTAGCATACTTATGGGTATATACTTGCTTACTTGGGAAAAAAAAAAAGAGGCTAATTACGCTAAAACTCATTGGTTTATCCATCTGTGTTAGCTGATCAGATAACGAGTACTGTAGTCCCTTCAAATTGCTAAAGTTAACTTTCAGGACCACATAAAAAGACGTTGTGTGTTTCATGTTCCGCCACATCAAAGGCAATCATTCAAAACAGCAAACCTCCCTCTAAAGGGTCAGTGCCACTTAAACTGAAATACCCTTCCTTGTCATTACTCTCTCAAAGCAGATAACTGCAGGGGTAAGGCCTTTCAGAGTTTGGACTGAGCTATCACAGAGAACTGATTGCTGATTCAGGTTCCTGGTTAACACTAGGGTTAACATACAAGCTATTCTACCTGTCTTTCTAATTTATAAGATTATCTACCTATCTTTCTCACCAACAGTCAAGCAGGCATCTCCCAAGCTCCTTCAACCCCATAAACTCTACTCTGGTAACGACTTCTCTTCAAGACAGATGAAGTTTATGAGCAGCAAGCAAGTCATCTGCATTACAAAAAGTGGGTCAGCCAGGCAATGAAAAACATTCTTGGCCTCTTCCCTGGCCATAAGACAAGTATTGCTTTTTGCTTCCTCCTTCAGTAACGAGAGGTTTAAGCCTTTTGCTTGCTGCAGTCAGTACCCTGAGGTACAGGAAGCTTCAAAGACCAAATGTTATTTTCTGCTGTACCACATGCCAGTAAATTGACTTCTATTTTTTTTTTAAATGAATCCCTTGCTGTGGCTGTGACCTGCTTTTTCTGGTATCTGAGTTTTTAAGGTGTCACTTCTAAACTAAACAAGAAATCGTGGTAGCCAGCTCATGTTTTAATGTCTTGGAATTTTGTGATTTCAGGAGAAACTGGCTCTCTCTTCAGAAAGTAGTTTACTGTGGCAAAGGCTTGACAATGAGAATGTTGGGGATGTTTCAGTACAAGCAGGAGCAGGATTTTTTTTTCTTACAATTCTGTACCAAATCCCATCTCTCTCCTTCGAGATCCTCTGCTAGAATGGGTGCATAAGCTTGCCTTCTAGGGCTCTGATTGATATTACCTCCCCTCTTTTTTGGGCTATCTCCTTTGCATCTGCTGCTGCTTGAACCCACTTTGAATGAAAGCTTTTTAAGACCTAACACTATAATTCTTGTTCTGTACAAGATTTCAGCACTGTGGGTCCTGACCTAGGGCCTTGTGGGGTCTCATTTGCTCCCTTCTGCATCACAATTCACTAAAATAAAACAAAAGCATTATGTGACTCAAGGGTAGGCATGAAGCACACTGTAACTGAGCTCTCATGATGCACCTAAACACAACTTGGGTCTCACTTAACTAGAATTGTATTTCCTTCTGCCAGACTTCTCTTGCACTGCATTTCTGTTTAAGTCTGCACACCCACACCATTGCATTCCTGCTAGCCAGGAGTTTTGCACATCCCAGTCGCTCTGCCTGGCTGTGACACAGCTGTAGCCCAAGGCAATCCTGCACTTTGCAGTCGTGATGAACAATGCGTGTAAAGCAGAGACATTTGGAGTACCTAAGCTCATGTCTCAGTCTCCCTTTGGGGCAGAATAACCCTTTAACCATTGGTTAGTTCTCTGCTGTTTGTCTCCTTTCACTCTTGAAGCAAGTGATCAACAGTGTATTCAGCTTCTCAGTCACTCTACACACCAGCCAGCAACTGGACTCCTTTAACTCTGGCAGGGAGCATGTGTCTGAGTTTCCAGTTCTTGTGTTCCTGGGATCTGGGTGGAAACTGGACGTTCATCCATCTATACACACATAAATACCCACCAAGGATATGTCATGTTCTCATGCTGTTGAGCCTTTAGGGAATTTCCAAAAGATGCTTCCAGCCTCACTTGAAGTAAACAGTCACAGGAGAACAGTCACAGTCTGGCTTCTTGCCTGGATCTTCCAGTGCCTGATATAGCATGGAAGTACAAGAAGAAGTGTCAATTGCAGTAATTATGCATTTCACTAGAAGACCTCCAATGTTTAAGAGCTGAGCTCACTCTATTGGCTTTCTACACTGCTAGGGTGTCTCCCCTGACCAGTAGCAGACTTCTGTTACCACAAGCACACCAGCTCTGAGATCATTGCCCATCAACCTGCCAGGTCGCATCTAAGAGTTCAAAAGTAACTTGAGATGAGCACATCCACACTGGCCCTGTTTTTCCTAGAAGCCAGTTCAAAGTAAAGAATCAGGACTTTCATCTAAAGGGCTGGTGTTTTGCAGGTGGGGTTATGATGAACAATAGTGAAACTGAAGGGCGGAGGTCGTAGAGTGCTCAAGGAAGTCGCCCTCTGCTCTCACACAGTGTTACCTGCTCCCTCTGCAGCTCTCCACTATATTGTTTCAGGGAGCCTCTAACTAGTTTTTGCAGTTATGAGCTTATAATTTTACTTTGAGTTCCCCCTCATAGGACATAGATTTGACAATGGCTTTGGTATTAATTTTGCCCACCAGTACTAGGAGAGCATCTTTACAACTTAAAAGGCAGACTCCATTCTGATCCCATTCAGTTTTCTGATTTGAGATGACAGTCTTATTGCCTGCCCCATATATTGTGGTGGGGTAAGTTGGGGTTTTTGTGTGTTTTGGAGTAGTTACACATTTTCCCATAACTTCTGGATAAAGTCTGTCTCTCTGTAAGGGTAGTTCAAGAAATATCTACTTCTAATACCTGCATTCTGTGTGAGTCACAGCTAAAGGACAAAAGTCCACCAAAAGTCAGGCTTGTATCAGTACTCCTACATGAGAGGGACACTGTTGAGTTGTAGCTCTCTGCAGAGACATGCTGCTCATGGAAAGTGGCAAGAATATGCTCAGAGAAATGTTGGCTTCCAACTATTCTCCAGGAATCCACCAGGGCAGGGCAGGGCAGGGCAGGGCAAGACAGGGCTCCTTCCTGAGCTGTGAAATGCTCACAAAGTCCTGCTGGTTTCCCTGGAAGGCCTGGCAGTTATACCAGAACAAAAGGAAAAGGTTCTCTTCACTGCTTGGGGCTATTCAGCAGTAAGGGAGTGGGTTTGGGCTTTCCTTTTCTGAGCTGTCAGCAGAGTAGAAGTGCGATGGAAATTGTCCCCCAGGCTGGAGATCAAGAGGGAAGCAAAGCTAAACCTGGCAGAGTGATATCCTAATGCATAAACTGATCTCCCCCTCAGCCTGGTTGACTATCCACATGAGCTGCCCTGTTCCAGTGTCACCAACACTGTGAACATGCTGTTGTGCAATGAATCTACATGACCGCCTCAGAAGGAAGAGCAAACTGTCAGTCTTGCCTCCCACTTCAATACTCACAGTTCAAAAACCCCCAATGCTACTGAAAGATTTAAGCCAATAATGTTCTTTGTTTAAAGAGGTTGGAGCCCTTTGTTGATGGCTTTGGAGTACTGTTGCTGGTGTCCTTCTAGTTGCATTTATCCATGACCTCCCACAAGTATGGAGAGTCCATCCTTTAGGAATATGAGGAGCCATGCAGCGTGCAGGGCTGGCACTGCTGCAGACCAGCCTGCTTTTCCATTCCCAGTGCTCACACAGCTTGGGAGAAGGAAACAGAAGCCCTGGGCTTGCGCTGAGGCAGGAGACACAAGACCTCTGCTCTGCTGGAGCACAATTTCATACACTGTATTCCTGAGTCAGCTGAAGACAACATTGAATTCCTTGGAGAAAAGCATCAGACTAAGATTGCCTTAAACTCTGCATGTGAGCAGATTCAGGAGAGACCCTGCCTCTGGCCTAAGGTTTATTTATTGCCCAAAGGCAAAGACACTTTTCAGATAGAGAGCTGTTCTTAGTCTCCAATGTAAGCTCCTTAACCACTCTTCTGGAGTGCTCCCTCCCTAATCTTTTATTTTTAGATTAGCTATTTTTAAGAGGTTGCTTGCTGCCTACTTAGAGGTTTTTGATGCTCATATTTCTCAGCACTGAACACTGTTTTATTTGCAGTTACATTACACCAGTTTTTTGTCTACTGCCTGGATCACAGAATTTGACCTTGGTAGGCATGGGAACAGAGACCTCTAATTAAAAAACTCAAACTACTAAAAGAAAAAAAAAATTTTAAAAAAATCAAAGCTGCAATGACTCAGTCAGTGGTTCACATTACACTGAGAACAGAGCAGATTCTCAGGGTGCAGACCTCTTTTCCAAGGGTGATGCAATCTGCAAGTCCCGACCTCTCAGCACTTTTAAAACCTAGGTGCAATGCATAGAATTTGACAATGTATTTCAGGGCTGTTACACTGACAGACATTTCTCTTGTATTTTCAGTTGTAACTTTGAACTTTCAATTTTTCCCCCTAAAAAGCAGGGGAGGGGAGAGCAGAGAGAACCCTGATTCCCTCAGAAAAAAATGTGAGTTTGCTGATGGACATCTACCAACTGCAGTGACCCACTGGACCAGCATCCCCAGCTCCCAGTGCCAGCCACCCCTTTTCAGAGTCACGCAAGCCACTTCCATGACTTTCCCTCCTGTCATCACTGCCAGTTTCCCATTGCCCCCAGCTCAGATGGATGGCCCTACAAGATCTTGCAAGGAGCTCCCTGGCTCCACAAAACCTTTCCTCTGCATGGGCAGCTCTTCTGCAACCAGGTTCAGCTCATGCGAAAAAGGCTTGGATGAAGCATGGCTAACTGTAGTGGGAGGCTCCTCAGCCTGGGGAATTTCTGTGCCCCTTTATATAAAAAAGGAAAGATAAGTGTGCCTAGCTATGGATACCATTGTAGTTTTAGTAAGGGATCACTGGGTGATTGGGAATGAAGTTTGTCACCCTTTGTTCACCCCAGGAGGCCATCCCAAGTGCTCTGTAACACAGGTGTGTGTTTTGCTGAAGTTTCTATCAGCTGTCACCAAGTCCCTGACCTCAAGACAGCAACAGACCCAAACCCAGATGATCAAAGTCAAATGTTTCCAAGTCACATGATGACACTGAACAGATAAGAAGTATTGAATTTTTGGAATGCAGACAGGTAAGCTTAGCAGCTTTTTGCTAATCATCTCTGGGAAAAACAGTTTACAAGGAGGGCTTCTGATGCATGACCACAGCATCAATGATGAATCTCTGTGAAAAAATCCCTATTCCCCAGCTATACCAAAGAGAAAACTGAAAAGGCTTGATTTTACCCCAGAAGCTCCAGCTGGTCCTATTTCTCTGACCCAAGTTATTCAGTGCCCCACATCATGGGGCAGATGCTGCCCATAGCAATTTTTTGCTGCAACTGAAAGATTCAAGCCAGGAGTACATCCCAAATAGCAGCATTGGTACAGACAAGCAAGCCAAGAGATTTGTAGCGTATTTTTGAAGAGCAATGAGGAGCTGACCAGTAACTGCACTTAGGCCTCCAAATCACTGCTGAAGCGTGTATGTAACCAGCACAATTTTTTTTTTAAATGCAAAAAGCAAGGACTGAAATGGTTTCTACACAGTATCCATTTTTACTTTCATACCATAGTTTCTTCTTACTAGAGCTCATGTACCTTTCTTTCTTCATTTATCTTGTGGTAGAAAGTACTTGTTTGCTCCTCCAGCTGGAGTTTTCATACACACACAGCAGCTCAAGTGCCTTGAAGCTGGGAGAGGCTGACCAGTTCTGACTTTGGCCACATGGAATCCTGTGACTTCCTTTCCAGTGTCATAATGTTGCTTAGAAAGAACTCAGCCTCCCATTCTACTTCATTAATTGGTTGTACCTGCTATGGCAAAACTGTCACAATCAAAACTGTGCATGTCTGTAGCTTAGAAGCACCAAACAGATATTTTTACCTCCATTTGACCTTTTAAATCAGAAATTAGAGCAATAGTATATTTAACATTTTAGTGGGATCTGTCACTGAATACAAAGAACAGCTGCTCTGTCACCATTGGGGGAACCTGGAGTTACTAAATAAGAGCAACTTCCCATAGATTGGAAAGAAATCTTGTCATTTTCGAGTACAGCACGTTCCATGCTACAGAAATTAAAACAGCTACGTGTTCCTTGTGAGATCATTGTTCTGGCAATAGATACATCTTCCCTTCCTCCATTTCCTCTTCCTTGGAGTTTACACGACAAGAATTCCACCTTCCCTCATAAACATCATGTCTGTTGATGCTTCCCTCCCCCTCTTAAACTCTGCATAGGCATTTGCTTAGCAATTCCCTGGCACTACTTCCAGTTTCCATAGCAAAGGATGTTAAATGAGGTTGTAATCACAAACTCAAGGAACTGCTGAGGACTGAAAGTCAATAAAACCACACATGAAGCAGCACAAAAATGCAAAATATCCTTGGAATATCCCTGCTGGGAACTCCCTGAAAGATGGTGGGAAAATATTCCCTTTAGAAATCCTGTCCCAAGTAGAGCATCTAGAGTCTATGAGACACTGAGCTAAAAATGCCAGAGTAGATCTGATGTCCCAAACTGTCACAGGTAGAGCAGGAAACAGATCACAGCCAAATCTGCACCTTCTGCTGTAAAATGGCCAGGGATGAAACAGCACAGAGAGGGCCAAAATAGGGCAAGCTGGTCCTGCTGGCTGGCAGTGATGTCTGCTCCAGAAGCCACATAGGCAGCTGCCTTGTGCCAACAAGTGAGCCAAGGATGGACTTCCACAGCCCAAAAGGAGCTGTGGAAGCTGCCAGAAAACTCCTTGCACTGGAGGCTCTCAATTGATACCCCTAGCAGCCCAAACTTGCCCTTCCCACCTGAGGTGCAGAGGGACAGAAACTCACCATCCAGAGACTGGTCCTTGTTCCTGTTGTCTGGCACTATCTCTCAGCAGGAAAAGTGTTACCTCATTCAGGATACTAATTCATTCATTTGAGACTTTTTAGCGCTAATGGTACATTCAGGCGTTCCTGAATCATGTCATGTGCAGTGGATTTTTATATTAGCACTAATAACAATTACTCATCCAGTTCCCAAGATGCAGGATTCATCTGAATTTCCCCCTTGAAAATACACTCTTTGTGCTGTGGGAGCCTTTAAAATTAGGGATAAGGTTCAATCTTCCCAAACCAAGGACTAGCATACAACTGCTCCCTTGTAACACATGCAGCTTCTGTAGTGCTCCAATTTCTTCCTCAAAGGCCTAGCATGCTTTAAATTAAATTACTCTGCCTTCCCTGCTCCCCACCACCCCAAAAAATAATTGAGATATTGTTTACATGGTCTCTTGCTCATTTAGCTTTTAGGTTGTACATGCTGTCTTCTTTCAGTAAGACTCAAAACAGTCATTTTTACTTCCCTGCCAAGAAATAACTGACCACTGATTCATCACATTGAATGCCAGAGACTCAGCATCTGACATATTAGCTATTTTTAAAAATACATTTAAATACAATTTTTAGACCAAATTTTGTCCAGAATAGTCTCTAAATAATATGCTACACACCTCTGGGGATGGTATTCCATTTCTGGAGGTAATACAACTTCTCCATTACTGCAGCCTTGAGCAGTTCTAGACGTTAATGTCACAAGTCAGCACAAACTTTAAGCATGTACATCTGCCTATGTTCTGACAGACTTAGATAAGATTTGGACAGGGACCGTATGGGTTTTAATCAACACTTGGGCTTTCACATTGATTTTTAACTAGCACAGAAAGTCAGGTTCACTGGCCACAAGGAGCCTATGTCTTTAGCTCATTCCTTCCCCTGCCCCCCACGACAACATTAAAAGTGGGCAAATATGTGTCTGCTCATAGCTTTAGTGGATGCCCTGCTGCAAGGAGTGTTTTTACACCACAGAACTGTCCTTCCAGCTGCCCTGTGTCTGGACAAAGGCCAGAGGGGTTGCTTGTTGGTGGAACTGCCCAGGAATCAGCTGCCATTTGGGTTTTCCTTCCTCCCACTGTGTGGTCAGACCTGCAGTTACAAATCCACAGGCTCTGCCCTCTGACCCTGCAGGTCTTCCTGCAGCAAATGCCAATGGAGAGATTGTCATACCATGAGTGTTTGGCTGGAAGTGACCTTTGGAAGTTACTCTCTATCCCATCCTCCTGGATGATTGCCAATACTAAATCAGGTCTGCTGTGGCTTTATGCAGCAGAAACTTGAACCCCCTCTGAGGACAGAGGCTCCCCCAATCCCTCTGGTGATCTGCCCCAGGGCTGCACATCTTCCCCATGATGAAGTTTTTCCCCAGCATCCAACCTAAATGTCCCAAGCCTCAATTTGTGATCTTTGCCTCTTGTTACGCCATCTGCCACCACCAAGGAGAGTTTGGCTCTGTCATCTTTTCAACAGTCCAAGAGACTGGTGGCTACTATTACATTGTCCATTTGCCTCATGGTCAAGCCAGTACTTTGCTGTCGGCACTAAAGATGTGACATTCATCACAAAGGAGGTCACCAACAAGATGCTGTTGGATGGTTGTGACCACTTGGCACCTCTCAGCTGAAGCTGCCAGTATTTGCAAACAAGCCACGTACCATCCACTCCAGTGGGTGTGTTACACAATCATGTGCCTTGAGTCAGAGTGCCAAGGGCAAGATTCTCTGCCAGGAATCTCTAAGCAGCGGCTCCTTCAGTTCCCCTGCATCTCTTGTGAAGGGATAGGAGATCACAGAGCCTTGAGCTCAGAGGTTCATCAAACTTCACCATGTAAATAAAAAACACAAAATCTGTAATAAAGACAAGAAACATCACTGAAGGATGTTTCTTTCCAGGACAAGGCTCAGCCATATTCATAGAAATCTTGTGCAAGGACATGCCAAAAGAGACTGCTGTGGAGCTAAATCCAAACAAGCGTCACAGTCCAGTGTCCAGGAAGTGCCCACGTGGGCATAATTGTCATCACTCAGTGCTCCCCAGTTTTAGTGACAGAGCTCAATTCCAATACATTCTATATTCAGTACAGAAGGGGAAAGGGAACAGCATCAACATTTAAAATAAGAACAAAATAGATCACTGAAGGTGAGCAGCCTAGCTTCCTTACAAGCCAGCACCTAAGTCCTTTAGGCTCTTCTTTGAAAGCCATTGGTCGCTTATTTAGGACAAAATCAAAGCAGCAAGAAGCAAAAGCCTCCCCCATGCCAAAAGCTACACACAAACACTGATCAACTCCTAAAGACTGCGGCACCTGGCTCTTCCTTCTCTTGCATGTGCAAACCTGCCTCCCCAACCCAAATCAGGTGCTGGAGACAGGGCCACAGCTCATTAATCCTTTCCAGCCCTGATGTTCTTCAAATGCCTTATTTACATGTTCCTGCAGAAAAAGGAGAAAATAGGTATTTGGTGTGTCCTCCAGTTGGAGGTTTTAATTGGATTCAGAAAGGTTTAAACATTCCCCATGCAGGATCGGGCTGCATTTTATGGAGAAATCAGATCCCAAGGGTGTGTAATTCCTGCCTCCCAGAAAGCAGGTGCCTCAGGCTTCCAGCTAAACATTACGTTGTGATTTGCAGAGGATGAATTTTATGAGGTTTTAGTGAAGTGACCTAGAAAAGGCTGTGAGGCTCCACTAGAAGAGTGCATATGCAAGCACTTATCTCTGGATACCTAAACAAGGATGTGATCAGCTGCCAGATAGGAGTTTGCTTCAGTGATTCATTGATTTGCAGTGACTCAAACAGAGCTGCTTGTTTTGTGAGTCAACGTTTCACAACATTTGGGTGCAAGATCTGACTCCCAACGATCGTGATGTTGTTTATGGAAAGGAAGAGATTCTTACAAGACTGGAGTTCACCTGATACACTAATTCTAAAATGGTATCTTTCTGTGACTTTCTAACAGCAATAATTCTAACTGCACTTTGCCGGCTGAGAGGAAGGTGTTGCAATGCTGAGGAATGGGTGAAGGATGGGATGGTTTGACTGCACTACTGTCAGCTTGGTAAATTAATTTAATGTCCTTGCACCTCATATTCCTGCTTGTGAAACTGGAGGGAACTATAACCTCACTTCTTCCACAATGTGGAATTGCAGAGGACCCCAATTTTCGGAGATGCGGAAAAATCTGCTTTTATAGGGAGAATTTGCAGATGATCAGTGAGTTTAATCATCTTTTATTTCCCAAAGAAACAAAAAGATTAAATAAAATCCTGAAGTATTTTATTTTCAGTAATAGGAAAATAAAACAAGAGTTACTAATCTGATACATGTATGATTAAAACAGATTTGAGAAGACAAAAGGGAGAAACACAGAGATAGTTACAGTTTGGTTAAAACAGCAGAGCTTGTATTTCCCATTACATGCCATGAGCTGAGCTCAGCAATAAACACGGGGCTTGGTTTGAGAAAGGATCTTTTCTTTTTCTAACTCAGGTGTGTTCACAAAGAAAAATATATGTTTGCCTTGGGAATTACTTATTTCTGGTGAGTTCACTAAATTCTTCTAGGTTGCCAATTGAAGTGGTCTGGATCACATGGGAAGACTCATTACTTGACCGGTAATACGGGCATGAAAAGATCCATAACTGACTGATGTCAGCTTCCCCCCAATTTCCACTTAAGCAAAGCTTTAAACTAGGTCAGAGCATTAATTAACTTTTGTATGAAATCTCTCCTCAGCCCATCCAGCTTCCCATTGGCTAGTTAATTAAAATCAGCACCATTATTTGGCTGCTACTTTGCAGCAAGAAAAAAAGAAAAGCTACTAATTATCCACCGGGGGAATAAATTAATTAGGTTACTATGTGTTAATGCTCAGCAGCTCTGGTAGCTAGAAGCCAGAGTCCTTTCTGTCCTGCCTGGGTTTCTGGAAGGTAACTGGGTCACAGGAACATGTGCCTTGGCTCCAGCCTTCGCTGTACTTCCGCTTAACAAGTCTTTGTTGAAGATAATCTCCTTAAAATAGAGGCTGTTTCTTCCTGCTTTCTTGTTGGAAACCGGCGCCCTGAGCACCTTACAAGGACCTTGGAAAAGTTTGGCCTCTTGCTGGCAATGAGCTGGGCTTTGCATGCATGGAGCAGCTTCCAGAAAGGCACGGTTTCTCATGAGGCTTGCTGGCTCCTGCACTGCAGGCTCCTGCACAGGTGTGACCGAGATGCCTATTGCTCACGGGTATTGTCACATCGAGTTAACACCCATCACACCTTGCCAGTGTGGAGCTGGCAACTTCTCCGCAGCAACATTTAGGAAAGAATCTGATTCCTATTTTGGGAAAGGTCTGTGCCACTCAACTGGCAAAAAAGTTGCTCAGTAGTTCTTTAAAAGAGAATCCAATGCCAATAAAATGTCACTTATATCCTGACTAGTGAATTTATACTATGAAAATGCAATTTCATGCATTGGATGTATGAAGAAGAGCTGAAGAGATCAAACAAGATAATGGCCAAGGTGGTAAAATTAGACAGACTATGGCAGATAGGCTGAACTAGGGATTAAAAGGACAGAGGTTCTCCCCTAACTGGCCACCAGAATAGTTTCCCTGTAAGTGAAGAACTTGTCTGTGTTGCACCAGAAAACTCCTGGCATTTGAAGCTGTGCATTTTGTGCTGACAATACACTTAAGTCCTGAAACTAAGCACCATTTTCTTAGTCCTTCACATTACGCTGGCAGTATCCATAGGGATGTGCCTTTGTGCACCATCTCTGGGACAGGGCCACAGACTCGCAATCAAATCCTGTAATTTTGTCTTGGCAAAGCCTTTCCCACTGATAACTGAATTCCTAATGCCAACAGTCCTTCTTCCTCCTCTGTAGGGAGAATTACTGGCAACTTTTCTTAAGCCAGCCTTCATACCCCATGATTCCTTTGCTACCTCTATCCAAGATAGCAAAGGCACTTTGGTACTTCTGCTATTGTTAAAAGTGCCAAATCTGATGCAGTATTTTGTCTGGGAAAATAATAAGAGTCATGTCTATTCTTTGCAATCTGAGTATGATTAAAGACAAATGAGGCTACTTCCAAACTCTCAGCTCTCATGAACTCTTCACCTGTTTTCCAATTTTAGGATTTGATCTTTCAGATTTTATCTGTATCTATCTGACGTTTATCTTTATCTATAGTTTGTGCAAGATGTAATCATACCATGAGATAAAGAAGACAAAATGATTACACACTTTAGAAGGAAAAAACACAGTTATAAAACACTGATTATCCTAGAACTTGTTCTCATAACACAATAGTTGAAAGGCAGTGTCTGATGTAAACAATGACAATTACTTCCTCTTGCCTTTTGAATTCTGGCAGTTGTAGTAAAAGTGGTATTTAACTGCTCGTAAAGTAGTTTTGCACACTGAGATATAAAGCAGCCAAAGATCAGAAAACAGAGTTAAGACCTCAAATGTTCAGAATTTGAAGGGATACACACTTATATTGCTCCTGTAGGTTTTGCTGACCTGGGATGAGGACTTCCCCCATGCCAGTTTCTACAATGGTCCCGACCCTTGCTCTCCTTTAAAGAGGCATTCAGTGGAGAAGTCACTAATTCAGTGATGGATACAGACGCTGGATCAGGTCGTTAGCAAATAAAAAAATCACTTCTTGAGTTGGGGACCACTGAGTGTAGTGTAGGGGATGTGGGCACATGTTTTCCAGCTAATAATTTATTCACATGAATAATTCTCCACTGTTCAGTCCTACTGAACACAGGGATTACAACACAATTAAGGGCAGGAGGATGAAACCCCGAGATAAAATGAAGAGTAAACAAAGGATGATATTAAAGCTATTAATTAACGTTTACAAATAGGCAGATAATGAAGTCAGGATGGCCATGAGTCACGAAGCTTCACTGCTTCCGGAGCTTATGAGCAAAACTGTTCTCAGTACAAAGCCACAGTGCCATTTTTAAATATAGCTACTATCCATAAACTGAGGCTGTGACCTATCGGTGACTGGGCAACTAAAGGTGACAATGTCACCCAGGCATAAAATATCAATAGGAGCTCAGTGTTTTCAGTTCAAGTCATTCTCCCTGCTATCCTCTCAGCTAGTGATAATTTTGCTTTTTATTTTTTAACATGCCTAATTTCTTTTGCTCAGTATCCTGATAAAATCAAGGTTTACTTGACAAGGCAGGGTGTTTATATTTTCCTACTTTCCAGTACATTTTAAATCCATACACTGGTTTTGGACTACATTAACAAAGTGGCAAGGCCATGGGAAAATT
Organism: Origma solitaria; assembly: GCA_013397895.1. Lineage (NCBI taxonomy): Eukaryota > Metazoa > Chordata > Aves > Passeriformes > Acanthizidae > Origma > Origma solitaria. The sequence goes on along the minus strand of VZRL01001653.1, from coordinate 417,010 downwards.
CATCATGGGTCTGTCCCATGTCACTTGCAAGCCAGATTCCCAGCACCTGAAGGGATGGATGCAGGATTTGCTGACTATCTTTATTCCTATTTTTACTGTATTAAAATATCTATTTTATTATGCCACTTGTTCTTGGGATTTTCTTATTGAGATCTGGAAAAGCCGTGCACCATCTTGCCCTCACCCTCCCATGGGTGCAGAACAAGATCTTGGTGATGAAGGACAGAAGGTGCACAGGCAGGACAGGAGAGACAGAGCTCATGTGCCACTTCTGAAGGAAAATCTGCAGCACAAAATTAGTCTTTAAAACACACAAGTGGGTAAGAGATGCTGACAAAAACTGTTCAACTCCATAATCTGTAATATTTAATTTTAAAACAATTTTTTAAAAGGTGCTGCAAATCAGTTAATAAATATAAAACCAACTCTGAGCGGTGCAGGCATTTCGTGCAGGTGCATCAGTTGCAAAACCAAGATATTTTTGTTTTGTTTCTATAGTACTTTGAAAAATGCTTTCCTGATTGAAACAAAAAGGATTTTCTGAATACTTATTTTTGTAGAAACATCTGCTGTGTGGGAAGTTATTTGACGAAACAAACGATACCTCTTTATTTCTTTTAGAAAATATTAAATGTCTGTATCATGTTGCAAAACAAAGCAAAGAGAAATAAACAGGAAATAAGTGACTGAGTAGTCACAACATTTTAAGGTCAGTTCCCCTTGCTTTGGAGTTAAATTGTACCCTTTCCCAACGTGTATTTTTTTTCAAGGATGTTTTTATCCCGCTCTTTTTTATTTTTTCCAGGAACCTTATAACACCCATTCCCTAGAAGACTCCTCATTTTACTCACCATCTAAGAATCTCCACAGATTTTGACTGCACGCACATGGTCCTGAGACCTGCCCAAAAAGAGAAACACACTGAATGATCACATTTGTTTCTCGTCTGATTCTTAGATTTATGGATCTGAAAGACCTTATTGTGGCCTTGCAATACTTAAAGGAGGCTTAAAAGAAACATGGAGAGACCTTTTACCAGGGCCTATAATAACAGGGCACATGCAAATGGTTTTAAACTGAACGAGGGTAGATTTTGATTGGATATAAAGAATTAGTGAGGTACTGGAGCAAGCTTCCCAGAAAAAATGTGGATGCCCATCCCTGGAAGTGTTCAAGGCCAAATTGAGTGGGGCTCTGAGAACCCTGATCTAGTGGAAGGTGACCCTGCCCATGGCAGGATAAGATGGTCTGCGAAGGTCCTTTCCAACACAAACCACACTATGATTCTGTGTTCTTTAAAGCTTCCTTCCAACTCAAACCATTCTGTAACCCTAATTGCAGTGAACAGAAGTGAGTATTTAGTATCCAAAAAAGTGTTTTGAGTTTCATATTATCCTTTTACACAACTTATGTTTTGAGCCCACAGGATACTGGAACTCTGGTTTAATAATGCTAAAAACTGGTTCAGTTCTTAAGGGCTATAACTATTTGTGGATCAATAATTTGAAGGAAAACAGCAGAAATAATTATAACTGCATCTTGGTCTAGAAGAGAGCAGGAAAACACCACAGGCATGCCATTTACACTGAGATGGCTTCTGTGCTCTCACTTTACTCCTCAGTGCTTCATATTCATCTGCACTTCAGAAATACAAAAGTTTTGTAATATAGTGCCTAACTGGCCATAATTCAATTCTATCAGAATTTTAAGGCAAATACTTTTTCACCTTGGAAGTAGGTGGGGACTGTTTCTGGAGCAGCCTCTCTGCAACACAGCCTGAGCCCAAGGCAATTGCTAACAAAATTGGTGGCTGCCTCAGATCACCTCCCTGCAAATCAGAGAGAGTTTTTTGCAGCCCAGAGAAATGCAAGGTGCAACAAAGAGATACTTTCTGCCACCACAAAACTGTGCCCCCTTTCCTGCCAATAGCATCCACAAGGAACCTGCTGCATTTTGTGGAATGCTGGTCTGGGTTCAGGATGACCAGAGCCAACCTGTGACTGCAGCACTGTCCTTCCTCACTGAGAGCCTTCCCCACAGATTCTGTAAATCATTATTTCACCCAGGTCCTCAGCAGGGTCAGGTCCCTGGAGCACGAGCTGCAACACAGCACGGAGGTTTTGCCCTTCTGCAGTTTTTCCAGCAAAAAGCAGTTTCCCTGGATTGTGAGCAGCAGCTGAGCTCTGCAGCTGCAATCTCGCTGGCAGAGCTGCCAGCACCACCAGGACAGAGGCTCACACATTTTAGTTAATCAGTCATTTATCTGTCTGGGGCCTGTCTGTGCTTTATCTGTGCTGCCCTTGCACACAGGCTTGGGATCAGGCCAGTGCTCCAGCACACTTGGATGTCTTTTGCTTCCGCGGCTGAAGGCAGCTGAGCAGGATTTTCAGTGCTTTTCTGTGGGGTTTTTTCCCATGTAAAAGACTGTTCACATCAACCAACAGGCTGGCTTTGAGTTCTCACTACCTCACACCAGTTACAGCCTAGACTTTGTAGCTCTTATTTTTCTGCCTTTAGTCCTGGTACTCTTTTATTTTTGGTGATAATATCCATCCAATACTCCAATAGATTGTATAGTGTTTCAAGAGTTTCTCTATACTTGTCTGAGGTGAACTTGATAAACCAGTTTCTGCTGTCACACAAATGCTACACATTGTTCAGCTGTACAATGTGTCTTTTATCACTGATCTTGCATTTTCATAATGTCGCTCTTAATTTTTAACACTTTGACAAAAATGTAAATGGAGAACTGTCAGACTCAGCAAAGGATGTTGTCATCTTCAAAGTTACACACACCTGTATCTATCCTCAGTGGAAATGAGAGTCCTTTCTTCTTCCCAGCAAAGACAGTAAGTCAGAATTGCTCCAAAAGCTTTCTTGGTTTGTATCTTATTAACCTTACTAATTTTTTTAAAATAGTTTTGGGGTTTTTTTTTGTATTTCCAGTGCTGTGGGCAGAATAGGAATGTTTTGTTTACAAGAATTACTGGCTGAGCATGACAGAGCCAAGAATACAGAATAGGTGTAAAGTAAGTGACACTTTCTCCCATCTTCCCTCAGAAGTCCACTTTGAGATGGCTCACCCTCTGTTTTAAACCTCAAGTGATAAATCTGCTTGAGCTGCTCTTCCTACAGCTCCGTTGTCACAAGTAGTTCCCTAAAAGCTGAGGACAACTCAACTTCTGCCTGCTATGTCCCCACTTGAACCAGCTACAACATTTATCCAACCTGATTTTGAATTGTTGCAGTCCACTGACCCAACACAGAACTAACCTCATTAAAAACAAACCAACCAACCAGCAACAAAACAAAACCCAAAGTAGAACCCCCTCACTTGCTGACAAAGAACTGTTCTAGCTCAGTTAAAGGTTAGACAACGGCCAGAGAGAGCACAGAGGGCAGGCAGGAGTGCAGGAGCTGGTGGATTAGAGCCAAAATGCTGCAGCCAGATGTTAGGCTGGCTTAAGGCACGGACACTTGCAACTTCTCTTCAGACTGACCTTTGGTCACAAGAAAGAAATTGTGTCTCGGATGTATGGCTGCATTCCCAGGAAGAACAGTGCAGTAAACCTGGAGGCAGTGCACAGGAATTGATACCTATTCAACAACCATAAAAAGGAAGAAATACCAGTTAGACAATCTGCACTTCTACAGACTTTCATGTCAATAACTGAAATGTAAAACACATTTCTCTGTCATTGGGAGTATATTTGGCAGATGGAGGAGAAATGCAAGTGATGAAGGACAGGAAAGGCTAACATTTTCCCCGATCACATTTGTCCCACTTACTTTCTCCATATCAGTGTATTCAGTACAGGTACACTTCAGGAAATGTTGAGTCTGGAAGTACAAAGATCCAATGGACAGCATGAAGCAAATTTCTGCCCCTGTTGGGCCCCTTGTGTTCACAGAGGTCACTGGGAACACCATTTTCCTTCTCCCCTATGAAAGACTGGGCACCACCACACAACTCCACACTGTAGCTACTCCTGACCTGCAGAATTCAAAGGAAGCACTTGCATCACTACTTATCTTACCTGGCAGGGCATAAAATTCAGCCTCATGTTTCATTTAAAACACAAATATGACCTTTGAAATGGGATTTTAAACCACACCAGAGTCAAACCTTCCTGCTGTCATAGGAAACTCTGTATGTCCTTATCTTAAAGTGTTCCTCCCCATTCCTAAGATTAAAGAAAAAGGAAAAAAGAAACAAACAACAACAAAAACATTATCTGTGGTGTATTCCACAACTGCTGTTCTTCATTTTCTGACCATTTTCCTTGTCTCTTTCACACTGAAATGGGTGCTGCTGGGGAAAGTAGCATAGGAGTACAGTTCTAGAGATAACAAGGTGGAGATAGTAACACAAGAAGATTTTGTGCAAGAACACAAGAGAATGGCTTGTAATTGGCATGTAGACAGAGCTAGGAGTTCACAGAATACCACAAACACATTCATATAAACAAAAATAAAACAAAGGTATGTATTTAACCTAAGTTTTATAAATACATATGCACACAAAAAAACTAAGTATGGAACTTTTTCTAGTTATATTAAAAACTAAAAAGTTTTCCATTTGCAATTGACTTTGGCCAGCTTCAATGTGTGCTTTGAATGTGTCATACTCAAGTTCTTTAAGTGTTTCACAAGCGAACAAACCCACCACCATCAAAAGCAACCAAAATAAAAGACACTGAAACCAAATTAAAACATTCACAAAACTAAACCCCCAAATTTATACCTTTCATTCAGAAACAATAAACCAGCTCAGATCAAGAAGCAAATCATGCTGACACCCTCAAGACTAGATCATAGTATGTCTTATTTCAAATCAAAATCCGATGTCTGCAATATTGTATTGGCACCTGGAGTTTTGTGGGGTTTTTTTGGAAAACTTTCTGTTGTAATGCTGTCTACTACTGATGTCAAATTATACATAAAAATTAACAGTGTTTGAAAGTGACTGAATTTTCAGCAGGAGGAAGTGAAACTCTTCTTTTTCCTGTTATAAATTTGATTATTGTTAATAGTAGCCATAAGAAGGTTTTATTTTATATTTATGATACTTTATGTTTGTTACTTTGTTACTTTATATTTAGTGATGCTCTCATTGGCAACCTTGCAAAGCTCTAGAGAACATGACAAAAATATTAATTCTCATGGAAGGATGTCTTAACTTTCCCTGCCACCTAAAAATTGGGACTGGGAGGACAAGAGGGAGAGCAGAGAAAAAGAACCAAAATTGGGAGAAAATACCCCAAACAATCCATAAATCAAGTGTGCCAGTCATAGAATGGTTTTGGCTGTGAGTCCTTCCAGGGATGGAACATCCACAACTTCCTTGACTATCCAGTGTCCTGTCAACCTCCAAGTAAAGAATTCCTTCCCAACATCTAGTCTAAACCTCCCCTCTTTCTGTTTAAAACCATTCCCTCATCACTAAACACCCTTGTAAAAAGTCCCTCTCCAGCTTCCTTGCAGCCTCTTTAGGGAGTCCAAAGTCCCTAAAGGAAAGGGACTCTGAAGTCCCCTTGGAACCTTCTTTTCTCCAGGCTGAGTAACTCCAGTTCTCTCATCCTGTCTCCCTAGCAGAGGTCCTCCAGCCCTCTGAACATCTTCATAGCCTTCTCTGGATGTGTTCCAACAGGAACTTCTTCATTCTCACGTTGGGGACCCCAGAGCTGGACACAGCACACCCACGTGGGGTCTCACCAAAGTGGAGGGGCAGAGTCACCTCCCTCAACCTGCCGGTTCACCCTGCTTTTAATGCCAAATTGCTAACTCCTCCACAGATAGAAATATATTATTCTGTATTACAGGATACATCACAGAAAAAATGGCATGGCACAATGGGAATTTTTTTCTCATGTGAAAGGATTATTTCACATCATTCTCCATGAGACTGGGAGGCCTTTGCCATGCTGACAGCATTGCTCTGTCTTGCAATTTTTGTTCTTTCTTGGTATTTTTCTTGTCTCTCAGCATCACTTTTCTTTAGTGCCTAGAAATCATCCAGATTTCACATTAGCTAGTGATACAGCAATATTCTCAGTGCCAGAGAAAAGGTCAGAAGTGCATTTTCAAGTATAAGTGATCCTACAAAAAGTTTAAAGAACATTAATTTGCCACTGCATATCCAACACTATGCCTTCATTTGCACAATTTCACCAGCAATTTTTATTCACAATTTCCCACCAGACCCAGAACAACTGCAGAAAAATTGAGTGCAGTAAAATAAGGAGTGCAATTCATCTGAAAATGCAGCTTTCATCAGCACTGGTGTCAGTGAAACCAGATCCCTGGAACTCATAATGCGTGCTATGAAAGAGGAAGCACAGCTGTAAGTTGATGTTCACAATCTTCATAGCTACTTGTAGTATCAATGAAGCCTGATTATAGGTTGAATCTATAGTTCTGGCAGCTGAAGAAAATATTACATTGGCTACAGAAATGGACATAAAACCTTGAAGGCATTTTCTAGTGCCTTTTTAGTATAGGTTTGCTGGCGTACTGTATACATCAGCCTCAACCACTTATTACCTGCACTTGGGCAAGTATTTGTCTCATTATTTATAAAAACCACTGCAGTCCCATTGGGTTTCACATCTCAGCCACTACAGCCTCAGTGCTGCTTAGATCTTCCACCCAGAGCTCATAACACCTCCAAGCAGCTTCGTTCCATATTGTCATGGTAGGGAGCAAGATATAGTTATAGGGCAGATTCCCCATGAACGTTTTCCCATCTTCTTTTGGCTCTTTCACTGCTGCTCAGAGACTTCATCACAACAGTGTCATTGCCACAACAAAGACAGAACAATTTACCCTCTGTTTAAGTGCTAGCAATTCTCATTAACCCATTAATTCCTACTGAATAAGAAAACATGCTTTCCAATATGTGCCATGTGGTTTAAATACAGTTTCTGTTTGCCCACGGGAAACAGATCTTTTAACCTTGCCTCTCTGGATCTCTCTGGGACTTTTGCAAACAGCACCTTGATTCAATGCTGGTTTTATGATATAAAACCCCATTTCCTCTGCTTTGGGTTGTTTCTTTATGGTTTTTTTGTTTTGTTGGGTGCTTTTCTTTTTTCCTATGTAAACAAGAAAAGGAGACCAATCTTAACTTTTTGGACAGATGTTTAAGAAGAGCCCTATAAACTGATGCACATGCTCTAATTACAGTACAGTTTTATAACATCTTAACGAGCAGCTGAGACTTGTCTGCTGAGTCACAGGAAAGTATGACCTTATCTGACCCAACCATATTGAAGCAACTTCTTAAGCATAAGGAGGAGGAAAAAAAAAAAGGAATTCTGGTAATCTTAATTAAATGTAGACTTTTTTCAGGTTAAGTCAACACAAAACAGTATTTTCCATCCCACCCTTTTCATACTTGCTCTACACTGATGTAGATCTTTAATAAAATGAACACATTGAATCTATTTAGGGCCTAAATTGTAATTTTTAGCTAGAGTGAATTATTGAAGGAAATGCAATAATAGTTTGACAAAATAAAGGCATTTTTTGGACATTATCACTAGGACTGAATGAGACCACATGTTATAATTCTAGTTTCTTACAAAAGAATAATGTTACAATTTTATAATATGACTGGCATGACATAAAATTTTTGAAAAGTTTTACACAACTAACCATGTTTGAAAGTGTTCAATTCTATCCTAGTTTTACAACAAATTCTTTGAACTAAGAAATCTTAAAAACAGGGAAGAAAGAACAAGTGGACAATTGCTTTTCTAAGCACTGTTTTCTCTAAAGCTTCTTCATCCCGTTTCTTCACTCAGTAGTGAATACACCTGTAGAAGTGACGGCTCCTAATGTTTTCCTAAATACCAAGGGCTGGTAAGCAGAGTAGTACACATATGTGTCTAACAATGGAATCATTTTCCACCAACCCTCCCTCCTCCTTACCCAGAGGAATTCCTCTTATCTTTTTCACTTCAAAATGAGCTGCTTTCAGCTATGAATTTCCTTTTACTGCATGCCTCCCCCTACCTTTCTTTCCTTGAAGCAGACTACTCTGGACTTGCAACACTAACATACAGACCTCAGCATTTTAGAACATTACACACTTTTCTTTTCATTTCACACTTTTTATAATCAAATATTAACATTAGCTTTCTCTACAACATCCAGGGCTGTGTCACAAATTACTTATAAACAGGGCTAGATTTACAGGGCATGAATGAATGAAAAATAGTCCTCTATTTAAATGGCAGATAGAAGGACAACACAGAGCAGCATTCCCAAAATAGCACTAACTTCCAACACAAGAACAGGATAAATGGTTTCTCTGCATAGAATGAGGAACTGATGAAATTATCACAAATTCATAGCTCAGCTACAAAACAGGGCATAACAAAACCAGAAAAAACCAGTTTCCCTTTATCTGCTAATATATTATTGGGTGAATTTCAGTGGGCTACCCTTATTGTCATAAAATCAGGCCTCAGGAAGGCCACAAGGTTGTAGTCCCCAACACAATACTACCTTTTAGTGCAGTAAGTCTCCCCAGGGTCTTCACACAATGGCCTCATCTAGCCTGAAACAAAGGTACCACACACTCTGCCTGCAGCTTCAAAACTCCAGAATGGGCATTCCCACTTTGGTTTGTCTTGGTGCCATTGCTTTCAAGATGAGTGACAGCCCTTTGGTTCATGTGACTGGGCATGGGGGCAACCAGACATGGACAGAAGAAGAGGCAGAGCCTGAACAAGAGCAGGGGTGTACTTAGGGGCCGTAAGACAAAGATGTGCAAAGCAGGGCACACTAACTCCTACCAACTCACGTTTCAGTGGGTGACAGGCTGAAGCCTGGTGGCAGGGCCGGGACACCTGCACAGGTAGGGCCTTAGGAAAGCACACACAGGAACAGGTAGCCACCATCAAAGCCAGAGAAACCAAACCGTTTGAAGAAAGGCATAGTGCCGACCCCTTTAGACCCCAAAAAAAGCCATCGTATACTTGGTGCCATAGGCTCACTGCCAGCTTAAGTCGTTGCAAACCTTACGGAAGCAGGGCTACGAGTCCTTAGGGCAGCCCTTCCTCTCCGAGGCTGGGTACGGAGAACACGGACTGAGGTGGGGTGACCTCGCAGAGTATGCGGATGGTAGCAGAAGCCTGACTCGACTCGACTCACCTCACCTAAGCCATTACCGAGCCCTCACGACCACCCTCCCCACCGCCTCGCACCTCCGCGAGGCCACGCCGCCTCAGCTCCCAGCCTTTCAAGGGAACGGCGCGGGCCCCACCCGCCCGGCCCTGATTGGCTGCGGCGGGAGGGGCGGGGCCCAGCCGCGCGAGCGCTGCGTCAGCCGG
>VZRL01001653.1:359293-406282 GCA_013397895.1 Origma solitaria | reverse complement strand
GGGGGTGCGCGCTGCGCTGCTCTTTGTCTCGGCTCTGAGCTAAAGGGAAACAGCGATGATGCTACCGGCCCGTGATTTGATGTTATTGATCGCATAGGCGCTAGTGAGGCAGCTCTAGATTAATCTGAACTTTAAAAGTTAATCTGTTACCTGCGCCCTAACCAGACACAGGAGGCGCAGATTCATTCTTCCATTTTTCTCTTTTTCCTTTTAAATTAATGGCTTGTCTTTTTAGTGTTTTAATTTATCAAAGCGTGCAATGTTAGATGGAGGTTAGCCTTCAACATATTTTAAATGTTAATGGTAGAGTGAAATAGTTGGTAAGTAGAATTATTTTTTATCATATATATTTCTATTCTGGCACTGCTTCCTGTGAAATAACTATATAAGATATTAAAAAAAATAGGAGAGTGCTGTTAGTCTTGAATAGACACTGGTAGTCTAAGCTGCCACATAATTAATCTACCAGTAAAGCACGTTGCTCCTCGACAGAATGGATCCAGGCTTTGGAAACCCCTTAAAAAAGTGGTTTGTTGAGAGCTGGGGGGAGCATTACACATTTTATTTGTCCAAGTCATTCCTAAGTGAGGAATGTTAGTGTGATCACAGAGAGCTAAATTACTCCCTGCCTAAGATCTTGTCAGCCATACGTTAATAATGAACAACACTTCAGAAAAGAGGAATCAGACTGATGCTGTTCTGTCTCACTTACAAACATGCCCCAGCTGTTTCCTGTCTGTTTCAAGAACTTTGCAAAACTGCTGTGACATAGCTGAGGCAGAAGAGTCTGTCACATGGACAGGTATTTGCCAAATGCTGAAAACAATTAACTTATTGTTACTTAAAACAGATACATTGTATGTGAACAGATAGGGGTCTTGTGTTTGATTACTGGGGCTGACTTGGCCCTGCACATGGGTGGCTAAATTGGTACTGAAAATATTTTTCTCTATTGCTATGTATTAGTGTGATGTAATTTCAGAAGCATCACTTGGGCTTTGCTGCTTTCTAAATATCTACAGGTATAAGCCTGTTGGTAAAATTTCAGCCTTTGAATCAGAACAGCATGCCCAGATCTTCTGTGCAAGTTTATTTGCTGTCCAGTATTAGCACTGCAATGCAGAAGGAGAGACCTGGTGACTTTCTGGTCGTCCTTGCTCCTGCAGTCAAGGTGCAGCAGGGGGGAAGGGAGGGGGCAGGAAGAACCTTCTCCTTGTTTGTTTGAATGTGAAGAAATTGATGCTGTAATGCTGTTTCTAAAAATTTTCCTTCAGTTGTTAGAGGGAATGCCCTGACAAATATATCCTCTGACCCTGTTCTAAAATCCAGGTGTCATCAACTGTTGTTACATAATTTTCTTACATACCTCATTTGTTGCTTTAGATGTATTCTGTGATATCTGGTAACTTGTTAGGACCAACTACAAGCAACAAAATCTGTTCATCATACTACAAGATTAATCAGATACGACTTGTTGTCATTGAAATATTGCAGTCTGCATCTTAGGCTTGCATCTCTTCTTTGTTCAGCGCAGCAGCAGATCTGATGCATGCTGGATTTTGTATTGGTGTGTGTAGCACAGCTTTTAAGAAGGTAAAGTCTAAGCACCATTCCTTCTCCAGCAGTGCTTGGCAGTGTTCAAGTGCATGGTTCGTGAGGGAGACTGCAAGGGGTGCTCTGTGTCAGCCCTGCTGTGTCCTCCCAGCTGTCAAATGACTTGGCAGGGGCTGTGGCACCGTTCCCCTGCTTCAGCCTGGAGTTGGACTCTCCTTGGTGTTGATACATCTCTTAAGGTGGAGAATGTCAGCTTAGAATGACAAAAGTGAAAGCCAAAATACTCCAGCCTTCTAGTCCTTGCCCTTTTAATCTTTATATGCAAAAAATGGAGAGATACTTGGAAATATTTGAGCATGTTTACTTTTTGGATTGTGCACTTTCAGGACTGTGCACCATGATCTGTGATGAAATGTGTGCTAACATTATGAAAGAGCCTGTTTGTACATAGAGGGTGGTCGTGGGTTGACCTTGGCTGGGTGTCAGTTGCCCACCAAACAGCTCTGTCACTCCTCTCCTCAGGACATTGGGCAGGGGAAGGAAAATAAGATGGAAGAAGCCTCAGGGGTCGAGGTAGAGGCAGTTTAATAAAGCAAAAGCAAAGATCATGTATGAAGAAGAAAGGGGAAACAGAAGATTTTATTCTCTACTTCCCCATTAGGGAAGCAGGAATTCAGTATGTGTAGTGGTTCCTCTGGAAGACAAATGTCTTAAATAACAAATATCCTCCCTTCTTTAAGCTTTTTTTTTTCTTCTTTTAGGTTGGGGTTTTTTTTCCCTTCTTTTTTCTTTTTTTATCTATTTATCTCTGAGCAGACGACATATTATATGGAATGTCCCTTTGGTCAGTTTGGGTCAGCTGGCCTGGCTGTGTTTCCTCCCAGGATCTTGCCCACCCCCAGCCTTCTGGTGATAGTGAGGAATGTTGGAGAGACAGCATTGATGCTGTGTGAGCACAGCTGAAACTCTGCTGTGTTATCGACACCTTTCTAGCTGCCAGTACAAAGCAAAGCACTGTGAGGGCTGTTGTTGGGAAAATTAACTCCATCTCAGCCAGACCCGGTACAATGGGCTTTATTTTTCTGCAGCTGACTAAGCAAATTCAGTAATAGAGCAGGTAAAAGTATTCTTGCCATGAAAATCAGGTGTTTGAAAGTACTAAAATGTGTTCTAGGAGTTTTATGGTGCCTATATACTTTGTTGTTTCATTTTAGTTGTCTAATTGTCTTTGAAAAATCCAATTAAGTACCAATAAAATTTATTAGCTTAAAAAAAATCAGCCATTAAAAAGATACTCTGTAAGCTGTATTTTTTATCTCATTGGAAAAATCTGTGTTGTGTGTTATCCAGTCGTCTTCAAATATAATGTTACCCAAGAGAGTTTTGGGTTGATAGCTTTGCATTAAAAAAATGTACTCTTAGTTTATTAGATAGAGTTTGGTGGCATTTTGTGGGGAGAGAAGGGAAGAAATGTGACACTTTGGTGTGAGTCTGATAGTTCTTGGCTTTCCTACCAGCCCATTGCCAAATGCTGATTATCCTCAATGGGTATGTTGAGTGTAACCAGCCATTCTGTGGCCCTTACAGTCAACTTAGAATTGATAAAATCAGCTTTTCATTCAGATCTGTCAGGGTAGTTGCTTGAAGTGTTCCCTGCCTGATTTTGAAAGTCCTCTGTCCATACAACAAAGTTCAAGGCCTTCAGGCTTGTAAGTCTCCACAGTAAAAAAAAAAATCCATTGTACTTCAAGCTTGCCCTTGGACCATTAGAATCAGAGCCTCAAAATCTGTTCAAGTTGCTATTAAAAATATCACTTGTATTGGGTAGAGAGCAGGTAATCTGCCTTCATGGCTGCTATGAATGTTTATGACTCTGAAATTTGTTCAGTGTTTGTCAGCTAGGCTATTATATTCCACGATTGCCCCAAATTACTTGGTTTGTATTTATCTAAGCCTGAAAAACCATAAAAGATATGGTACAGCAAGCAGCCAGCACCTCTTAAATCACATTGGAAAGATTAGGGAAATTAAGGGTGCGGCAGAATAATCCATTAAAGCTGAAGGCTTGTGAAGGGTTTTAATATATCACCAGACCTGTAAGCCAGAAGGTTCAAATGAAAATCAAGCTTTTGAATTAATAAATAAAGTCCATGTCCTGGTATATTTTTGACTACAACCAAAAAATACTTTCATCTTTCCCGTCCATGATGACCTTTACTGCCTCATTTTAGAGGAAATCTGTGGTACTTCCTGATACTTTAGTAGTTGATTGTGTTATGTCATCTTTTCTTCCTTACCTACATTTTTAGAAGCTCTCGTTTAGAATCAGGGAGGGGAGAGTTTGGATTTCCTATTCTTTTCTTCCTATTAATTTTTTTTTTAGTGGAGTGCTGATGAGTATCTACCTGGATGATATGTCTTTCTCATGAGGAAAACTGAGATTCAAGTGTTCATTGCTTGCATGCATGTGGTTGTAGTCTGTAAGAGCTGACCAAAGAGCGGAAGGAAGTGGGACATTGGAGGAGGGGCAGTTGTTTGCACCCAGGTTAGCATTTGGATGCCTGTAGCTGCAGCAGATATGAATTCAGCTTTATTACTTTTGGACTCAGAGGTTGTTTAAAAAGGGTTGTTGCACAAGGATTTCTTGTTTGTGGATTTGCTCAATTGATTTTCTTAATATTTGCTGATTAGGAAGTGTTTATAATTTTTAATGTAACTGTTCTAATTTGTTTCAGGTCCCTTAAGCAGTTATGACATGACCCCTCTGAGCTGAGGATTCTTTGCATTCTCCTAAAAATCCATCTTTACAGGTGTGGAGAAATTATTTGCCAGCTTCTTTGGTTAAGCAGTGCTGAAAATCTGAAGGAAGGAACATCAGGTTTAAAAGATACCTGACACTTAGAGGTCTGAAGATTTGATTGTCTAAGGTTTCTTGCCATTCCCCTTTGGAAATTAAATTATTATCTCTTTTCAGGAACCATCAGTAACTAGACAGCTAAACTTAGGTTGGTGGGTTTTTCCCCCTTAAGTAAAATATATTTGTATCATGTCTTGAAAGCACAGAATTCTTTTATAAGTGAATCATAATATACAACATAGGTTTGATTCCTTAACAAAAAGCAGACCAAGTTTCTCCTTGCTGTGTGTTTGCATACAGTGCTCTGCTAGAAAAGATGTTTCTCCATAAATAGGGGTAGTACTTAGACCCTAAATGTGAATGTAAATACAATACCTGTACTGCAGTTCTGCTAGAAAAAACATGCCCTTGCTTGGTGATGTGGAATTTTTCTTTTCCTCATATACATCCCTTGGGTAGGTTGAGTTGGTCTTTGAGGTAAAATGCCTTTTGAGTAGAATTTTGACAATTTTACAAGGTCAGTTTATCAAAGTGTCCCTACGATTGGCTACTGCTATATAGAAAAATAAAATTATTTTGCTAGGCTGTTTAGAACAGTCCACAACTGTCTTGCAAGTAGGTACATAGAATTTTTACAAGATTGGCTAAAAGCTTTATAGGCTTCGGAGGATTTTAGATGATTCTCTAGGAACAGTTGGGTAGTTAGTTAATTTGCAGTAGGACAGACATGCTGGTTTATGTGGAGTTTAATTTTGAGTCATTGCATTTGTTTTGGAAATAGCATTTTTTTTTTACAAGGCAAAAGCATGTTCTTGCTTTGAGGAACTGGGTGTAGGCTTCAGCTTTCACTTTCCCGCTTTGTAGACTTTTGCAAGGCATTTTTGCCTGCTTCATTCCCCCTTTGGCTCTTCTGCCCTTTCAGTTAAAGGTTGTCCAAGCACGGGCAGTTGATGAACAGCCAAGCCCCTGACTACTCAGTGTCATCATAAATGCACACTAGTAATATATATCCTTCGTGTTAAACTGAGATTTTTTTTTTAGTCCCATTGGACCAGTTCCATGAGTCCGGTCTTAGTTTCAGCACTGAAACATGCTGTGCTTCTCCATCTATAAATAACTGCTAAAAATAAGTGCTAGAATGTGTCACTTAACATACAGGCCACCTAATGACACACTCGTGAGAAGGTTCATAAAGGGAGTGCCCTTCATGGAATTCCTGTTTATCAACTGTGCTTATTTCTAGCTTCAGTGGACTGGGATTTTAGCATTTGCAGAAATGTGACTTGTGAAAGATGAAAGCAGAATTGAATATGTGACCAGAAACTTTAATATTACTATTTTCTTGCTCTCCTTTTACCACTGAAAAATCATCTTCCTTGACATGGAGAAGGAAAATAAAGGAGGAGAAAAAGGAATGTAAAGTAAAGGCAGCTGTAGTTACAACAGGAATAGATTGAGAGTAGGAGAAGATCCAGAAGAAACAGTTCTGAAGGTTAAATATCTGCAATAATGCCCACAAGGAATGGGGTTTGATGATGAACATCCCCCCATGTGGTATCTGACTATCTTTTGCTTTCAAGGCATGTTTAGCTGTCCTGTGCCCTTTGAAGGCAAGGGCTTGTTGTAGAATTAATGAAAAGCAGATTTTTCTTTATTCTTGTTAGTTCTTCTTGATGTTATTATTAAAGCTGCTATTAAAAGATTGCTAACCATTGTACTGAAATAAAATGCTTTTTGTCCCGTTCAAAACCAGCAATAGTAATCTACGTGCTTGGTTAAAAAAAAAAGCAAAACAAAAACAGAGCACCCACAGAACAAAAAGCCTCCCACAGTGATGTAAAGAAATTGATTAACTGAAAACATTGCAAAGTTTATTCTGCATATAATTAGTATAATTATTTTGTAGCCCATGTCCAGATGTATATACTTGGGTGATGACAGTCTAGCAACATCCATAAGTGGACTTCGCTGTGACTACTGCTTTTATAAATAATACAAAAGGATATGATACATCAACAGTGTTTCTACTGTAATGACGAGAGTGGGATTCTGCCAGGTTTTCTTCTGTCAAGGTGTCATGTGTTGGAGGAGAAAATTGAAACAGGGTCAGTCCTCTAGCTTGCTGTCCTGGCTATAGGCAGCCCCTTCCTGCTGTGCTATTTTGAAGGCTGCTTGGTGCTGCTGGTGCTTCTTGTGAAAGGCTGGAAGTAGGGGAGCAGGGTCTACAGTGATGAACAAGTGACAGCTGAGAGCTGTCGTCTGTTATGGGTTGTTCCCCTTTTCCTTCAAGGTGATTGTGCTTCTCTGTGAAACCTTAATTGTTCTTGTGTTTTGGAGAGGATGCTGAGGAACTGTGTAGGTGAGGCAGAAGTTAGTGGTTGCCGAAGGTCATAATCTTAAATGTCTTAAAACCTTCTGAAAACCAAGTGGCCTTCTTGGAAGCAAAATTGATGGGTTTTGAAAAGTCTCAGCTAAAGACTGATAAATGCTGCCAGGTACTGATACTTGCATATGGTGTTTGATTTAGTAGTCTTTTTCTTGTGCCAGTGTTGCAGTAGTGCCTTCTTGCAGCTGGATGCTGCTTTCTGGGTCTGCAGGTTTTAAAGAGCTTTCTAGTTTTACTACTCTAACAGTAATATAGCAAGTAGCTTGCTTCCCTGTAAGTGGTGGGATTTATGTTTCCTCTTACTTAGGACAGCAACAAATGTAGTGATTGTTCCTCAAATTAGTATCTTTTTCCTCCCTCTATAGGAGATATCAACTATCCCAAGACGAAAGTTCTGCAGAAATGACCTCTTGTCAAGTCACTTTTGAAATAAGAGGAACTTCAGCACCAGGTACTCAAATCATGCTTTCTCCTTTTTGTGTGGTTTACCTGGGAGAAAATTTAATAGGAGAGTGTGCAGAGGCTGTCTTGTGTGTTTTCGTCAGAGATAAAAGAACGTATTAGTTCAAATATCAAAATAATAAATCATTGTGAAATATATAAGACATTTCACATATGAATTTGAAAATGAGAGTTGGGAAATATTTTTTGCCTCTTTCTCCAAGCAGTGATTTCATAATGTGCTAGAGATTTTGCTAACTGAAATGGTTATAATTGGTTTAAATATTCTCTCTAATATGTTTTTATTCCATGGAAAGGAGCATTTGTATTTTGAACCATGATATTTAGGCATGCACTGATGTGTTTGTTCTGTTTTTTATTCTCTTTGCATCCCTGTTGAAAGTTCTCACAAGATGTGACATCTATCAGGAGTTAAAGACAGAAAGAATATGTAGCTTAATTCAGTATTCTGTCTATGTGAAAAAAAAAGTATAAAAGAACTTCTGTAATCAAAGTGAGGAATGCAAGGTATTACATCAGGTAGAACATGAAAATTTGGTGTTGATAAATTGTGCATATTATGTTGACCTTCATCTTCAGGAACTTGGAAGGAAGGTGGTGTGGTTTAACCACAGCTGATGACTAAAGCCCACACAACTGCTCCCAACTTTTTGTGTACCCCCAGCCCCCTTCTCTGGTGGGGTGAGAACAGAAAAGGCCTTGATGCTGTGAGCACTGCCCAGCAGTAACTGAAATATCCCTCTGCTATCAACACTGCTTTCAGGACAAATTCAAAACACAGCCGCTACTAGCTATTGTGAAGAAAATTAACTCTACCCCAGCCCAAACCTGCGCAGAAGTTCACGAAAAAAGTAATGGATGGTTGCCTAACAGAAGCAGATGAATGTGGAAGCAGATTGGCAAAACTCCTGGGACAGGCGAATACCAGATGGCAGAAGTGTCTCCTGTAGTTGGCAGGGAAGAAAATGAAAGAAACATTTTACAAGTTTTGACATCTGCCCTGTGTTACACCTCTCCTGTGTTTTTTCCTAGTGATTTGACATTTGGGGACTGAAAACTGACACTCAGTGTGGACGTAAAGCTGTTAGTAAGGAGTAGAGTTTTTTATAGCATTCTGGAGAAAATTTTAAAATTAAGGAGTAAATTTACCTTAGCTCAAGTGGGATTATACAGCACTGGTGTATCTGTACAATGGAGTATTGCAAGCTGTACTCTATCTGTCCTGCTTACACTGTTGCTTCCGCAGTTGTGATGGCACTGTCACTAGCAAAGCTGACTTTGGATCTATAATTTCTTGTACTAATAATATCTGCAATGGAAAGTAGGATTAGTGACAATTAGATCCTGCCTCAGTGGCTGTTCACAAAGAATTATCTGGATATACTTACAGCATAAAGAGGTGACACAAAAGGTCGCTTCTGCTTAAGACAATATTGATATTGTTGGGTTTTTTATTATTATTGTTGGATCAGTGAGGCTATTGCAAGCTCTGAGTTGGGGCAGAGTGCTTGGATTAACCTTCTTTGCTGTAGCTGAAGGAGCTCTGCCAGGAGCAGCCTTGAATTCCATGACAAGGGGAGGGGAGAAGTTGATCACCCCTGAGGCTGAAACACAAACCCAGCCCAACCCCCACTGTGTTTAGAATTGCCTATGAGAAGACAGTTTATCGTGCATTTCACTTGTGGCTTTACTGGGATAATTCAAGCACTGTTTTACAAATCCTAATTCAGCCTTGGTGTAGTTGTTGAAGGGAGTATAGGAGTGGTCTGCACATATTCAAGTGTTGCCTTTTGTGTGTGGTACCTTCCTGAGAGGTGGTGGTCACTGGATGCTCACACATTTGTTTAAAATAGGAAGCCAGAGAACTCTTCTGTCCCACCTATTGAGGAATATAATTAGATCGCACTTCAAAGGTTGGCTGTGTGAGATGTTTTAAGTACTGCTATTTTAAAGGGATGGTAAAAGAATTTTAGCTTCTTTTTAATAGGAAAAGGGAATAATAGGAAATTTTCCTTTAATAGGAAAAGGGAAAGCACCTGGCATAGACAATTGTTTGCAGGGAATTGCATACTGATTACACTCATAATGCAGATTTTTGTCTGCATTTGTATCCATCCAGTAGGCTTGGGTTTTTTGGTTTTTGGGTTTTTTTTAATGAATTGCAGCAGAAGATTTTTTTTGAAAACGGACTGAAATTCAAGGTGTTATCTAAAATAATTTCGGTAAGGTGCTTTTAAAAACAAATTATCTTACTTTCTATCTTCTGTAGACTTTTTCCAACCCCTGGGTCCGCAGAGGTTTCTGTCATTAAATAGCTTGGTGGTATCCTAGTTTAACTGAAGAAGATGGATACAATTTTTGAGGCATAAGTACATTCTCAACACTGTTACTTTGGACTTTGAAGTGTTAGCTATGATGTGTGGCTTGGGAAAAAGTAATGTACACTTGTTGCATACAGCATGTCTTCTTTGTATCTTTGGATTATTGTATCTCCAACACTATTGCTATTGCTTTCTCACTTTGAGAACAGGAAATAACAGTCAGAGATGCTTGGTGATCAGATCTTTTCTGGTGCCTAATTAATCTTTAAAACTCCGTATTTTCTCATTCTGCAACAGCTTTTTATTTCTTTTATCTAAAAGTCTGGTAGAAGCCCTGTAAGGGCAGAATACTGATTTTTTTTTTTCTTTCCACTAGTATTTATCATTGTTTTTCTTACTCAGATCCATATAGATTTTATATTAAAAACAAGGGTAAGTTGAAATAGTAATTCTGGGATATCCCAAAATAAATTATACTGTTGTGACCTTTTGGATTCTGTGTGTATGTATGCAATAAGAAAAATGTGACAATTTCATGTGGATTTTTGTGTAGCAGTGTTACCTTTTTTTATCCAGTAAAACCTGAAAGCATAGCAGCAAAACTAACTTCATTTTTCTTGGAAATCAAATTAATTGGATATGTTGCCTTGGGAATAATGCTAGCAACCTGCTGTTTGTCTGTGCTTTCTAAATTGTTGGTGTGAATTTGAGAGAATATATACATATATTAAAAAATACAGAGTATCTAGGAAAAGAACTGTTATTTTGACATTACACATTTTACTGTGAGAATTTGCCTGCTACATTTCCTGAGATGTTTTGAACAGTATCACTTAAAACCAGTTTTGAAGCCAACCCTTTTAAGGACTGGGTTTATCAGTGGTCTCTCTCTCAGATCCTTAGGATGGTGAACAAAATGCTGTTGCAGTTTTGGGTGGGGTAAGATTCCTTTCTGAATGGACAGGAGGGATTTTAGATCAGTAATTCTGGTGTATGTATTTAAAATACTTGAAAGTTTGACTGCATAGGTTCTTTACTTTTTAATGCAATATAGGCGGGGTAGTGGTGATTGTGGTTCTTTTCTGTTTGGATTTTTTTAGGAGAGGTTTTTGCAATATGTGGGAGCTGCAGTGCTTTGGGAAATTGGAAACCCCAAGCGGCGGTGGTCCTCCACACTGAGGATACGTAAGTTGGTTGTGATTTTTGGTTTTGTTCTGTGGATTTTTTTTCTTCTTTTCTGTTTTTTTTTTTTTTAACTTGTTCTATTTGAAGTAGCTGGACTTCTGGAGCAATGAATTTATTCTGACTTGGAGTTCATAAACAAATTTATTCTGACTTTGTGCTACATGTACTGTTAGTAGAACCCCAGAATTTCTTGTGTTGCCCTTGAGCATTTTGAATGCTTAGGATTGTTTAAGCAAATGTTAAACTTGGGTATGCTTTTCTGGTTAAAGATGATGCTTCTGCTCTTGTGGCTTTCATGTCACTATTTTAGCTCTAGGTACTTAGAATAAGAAACTGCTTTGGGGCAACTCTCAGTCCCATGGCTGTGCAGCAGGTTATAGGGGATGTATAGGATAAAGAGAAAGTAAAGATTATAAGCAAGTTATTATTGTGCTGGAAAGTGATGGGAAGAAGATTATTTAAACTGAGAGTTGCATTAAAACTCTTAAAGAGGGGGAGGTGTGTATTTGCATGAGTATACATAAAGAAAGTTTAAATGCAGTACAAGAATTCAGTATCTTAAAATGGTGCCAGCTTATGGCAGCTCATGTGGTAAAGGCAAATAGGGCTTGCAGGCTGTTTTTGTAATTCTGTCAGTGACTTGCTGTGTCATCTTGGATGAGTCTCTGAATAACTTCATGTTTTCCCCATCTGTTAAATGGGGATGAGAATTCTCGCTCTCTTAGAGCACTTAAGATCTGTTGATCAAAGTGCAGTTTCAGTTCTAAGTACATCTCGTATTTTGTGCATGCATGGCTAAGGTACTTGGTAATAACTTTCCTTGCAACAATACTCAAGACTTTATTTTAGAATATCACTTAGACATATGTCTGAGGTGGCTGTTAGAGTGTATTTTTAAAATTTTGTTTTTGGTTGGTTGTTGGTTTTTTTTCTCCACAGTACAGCTGTGAAAACATGGAAAACTACCGTAGAGCTTCCTAGAGGAGTTCCTGTTCAGTATCGGTATTTTAAAGGATACTTTCTAGAACCTAAGGTATGTACAACCTTTCCTACTTTAAGTTGGCTCATCCCTAGTAAACATTCCCATACTTGAAATAAAAAAGGATTTCCTGAGTTAAACATAAGGTTTTTTAGAAATAAGTCTTAAATTGCAACATGTGAAACGTTAAAACACTTGTGGAAATAATCACAGTTCACTTTTGGAAATGCATGACCATATGCTGTTAACTTTAGTTATATTTTCTTCTTTCTTTTACTGGTGTTACTGTTCTAAAAATTTCAGTGGTAAAGAAATCCCTGACATTATTATAAAGCTTAAATAATATGGTGAAATTCTCATAGTTAGAATTGGAATTCCCAACAGAGCATGGATCTCAAGTGATCCATGGATGGAATGTGATGGTATGTATATATCTATAGCTTCCATCCTATATGATAGGATGGAAGCAAGTGATAGTAGGAGAAAAATGGTTAGTGTAGGAGGTGCATTAAAATTTGCCTGATCTACTACAGTTTTTAAAATTATTGAGTTTTTTTGGTGAAGCATGAGAAATATTAACCAGATTTTGTGCTGCATAATTAAGTTAATCGCTTGAAGTGAAAAGGTGAAACAAAGGATGAGGCATCCCATTGTTTTCTCTGTTTGTATATAGTTATTTGCACAGCTTGGAGGGAAAAAAACCACCCAAGAGACAGAGACAGATGTGTTTTTACAGATATTGATGTCAAAGTTGTGTATGACTCAAAGTTACGTAAGTTAGATTAAACTCTATCTGGCAGTGCACTGGTCTGTAAACATGGCACTAGGATGGGGAAAGCTCTTCAGATGGGTTGAGGCTGCATCCAGGAAAAAGTTAGGCTAAGTTGGGAAAACAAGCAGCTACTCTTGAACTGTTTTTCTTGATATCAAGTAATAACTCTAAGAAATTTAATGCTGCCTTTGCTGTCTTTCTTATTCTATTAGCATCCTGTAGCTATTCACCCTGGTCTTTAGTTCCTCATTGAAACTGGGATTATGAAGTCTGTAGCTAAATGTGCAGGAGTTACACAATCATCTCATCAATATCTTTTAAATATTCCTAATTACTGTCAAGAGCATGTAAGTTTTTGTCAGCCTTTTTTATCCCCTAAAAAATATTTGACTGAGGTGTCATTTCAGTGAAGGATACTAATTTCAAATGAAACACTCTTTTGTTTTTTTCATTGCAGCATATGAAATAGTCTGATCAGAAACTGGTATTTAAATAGGTGCTTTGAGGCAAAAGAAGGGAAGGCCAATAATAGACTTCTTTTGCTGAGGTCAAACTGAGGCCAAAAGTAGATCAATTCTTACAGTCTAGCAGCTCTGATGGGACTCCTACTTTTTTTTTTTTTTTTTTTGCAAATGCCCATAAGTTTAAATGTAAGCAAGAGCACACTCGAAAAAGCAGAGTTAGTGAGCAGAGATTGAGCCATAGACAATAGACAATACAATTTCTGTTTTACCATTTGCAAAAGTTTACCCTCTGTATTGGTGAGTGTGTTTCTTTGAGTAGGTGCTCTGTATCGTGCACACTTTATGTACCGTGTGATGCAGAGTCTGCCAAGGTAAGTATGAATTTTAAGCAATACCAGCATAAAGAGCTACTATATACAGAGAGCAGGAAAACAGGAAACCACTGTACAAAACAAAGTATGTGAATTCCTGGGTTACAGGGTTATCCCCTTTGTGGTGTCTGGCTTGTACCTGTTAAAAATAAAGTCTTCTGGAGAAAAGAAGTCCAGATACAATGTGTTCTCCCACTTTTTGTAAACTTTTTGAAGAACAATGAAAAAGTAATAGGAATATCATGTGCAGTGTAGTGCATGTGAGACAGTATATGGAGAATTTCAGCATTAAGGAAATGCTGCTAAGGAAAAGATATTTTTAAGTTAAATTATTCTGAATATTTTTATTTCAGTATTTTTTGCCTTAGGCATTGCATGTGATTAATCTCCTAAAGTTGACAAGCCTGCAGTATATGATCTCTGACAATTTTTTATATCAGTGTAATTTTATGTGTAGTTAAATAACAGTATCATCTTAACTATGTTTTCAAGTCTCAGTATATGATTTTGATATCACATGGTCAGTAAATCATGCTGAGGACAGATCCACCTGAAGTCAGTGTTCCCTTCTACAGCAACTATATCTGTGAAGATGCCCGAGTTGGACCGGGTGACAAAGATGGGGTGATACAGGTTTACACAGAGAAATGGCAGTTCCCAGATTATCCATAGTAGTGCTACAGGCTAGATGTGAAAATAGATAGAACACTTGACATTTTACTAAAAAAAAAAAATCTTTCTCACCTCCCTTTAAAAAGATCACCATTTGATCTTAACATTTTTTTACTTAAAAGACAGTATGACGTAATGGGAAGTCTTGTTTGTTTGCAGCAATGCCTGTTGGTGTTAATATAGTTGGGGTTATGTAAATAGAGCAGGTTTTTAAAAAAAAAGTACATGGAATTTTTGCATGAATACAAGTATATATACAAAGAACATTTTACTGTAAAATTGGTGCTAGGTCTTGGCTCCTGCATATCAAGACACTACCATTTTGTATTACATTTTGCTATTTTGATCTTAAGCACTTAAAAAGAAAAATAAATACACACACTTGATGAAACAAAACAGTAGCTTAAACTATTTCGCTTGAGGTTGTTCTTTCCTTAAACATAGTCTGGTACCAGTGAGCTCCCTGCAAGGATCTTCCTGGGTTTTATTCTACACTCACTTTCTGTTTATGAGGGGCAGACGTAGTGGGTTATGAGGGGATTTGTGAGACACACCAGAGCTCCCTGGGTTGGAATTTGTCTTCTGTATATCTTACGTTTTAGAAGAAATATTTTACATGCAATGTTTGCATGATGCATATTTGAAAACCTTAATAAAGAACACACCTTATTCTGTTAAGTTATGCTCTGTATTTGCTTTTTAAACTGTAGATAAGCATGCAAGTTCAGGGTTTTTTCTTTCAAGGCAAGTGTGAAAGAAGTAAGAAATCGATGCATGTAGCAGGACTTTAAAAACTGGATTGGAGAATGTTTTTCATACTTGCTGCTTAATTACAGAGGTTTCAAATGAGAGTTAAATTTACTTTTTGAAATATAAGTAAATAAATCCATTTAATGCTTGGACTGTAGTAATAAAGGTGAAACTAAGACCTAGACTCAGTAATTAATATCAGAATGCGTTAGAAAGGTTTTTTCTAGATTAAGAACCCATGGTTGTCCTGATAGTAACAAAAGCATTATTGTCTGCAGAGATAGCAGACTGTGTGTTGAACTGTTATTGGAAATACTAGAGCTGTAAAATCTCTATTGAGCTCAGCACTTCCTGCCAGGTGACTTTTATGTGCTGCTGCTTTGCAAGTTAGATATGATGGCTGAATGGCTTTAATTATTTAGTTTAGTGCTTAATTATTGTCTTTTACATGGTACTGAAATCCAGAGAGATTTTGGTCAGAAATGCAGCTTTAGCAATTAAGTATAATTTAGCTGTTTCATATTGTTGAAGCAGATTATTATTCTTGAAACATAGTTTTAATTAGCAAAGTGCACTTGGATAAATGTGTTTGTGTGGTGTTTTTAAGATTTGGTTTGGGTCCCCCCCCTAGTTCTCCCCATGCCTACTCTATTGTGCTGCCTTGAATCAAGAACTTTGGAACTGATCTCCTAAATTACCATTTAAACATCCACAGAAGTGTTTTCATTCTTTAATTGTACTGAGTACCCAAGCACTTCAAGCAGATGGTGCATCTGCTTTGAACTCTGAGCCATTATGCTAGATAGGCATTTTACCCTTAATTTCAAAAGTGTCTAATGAGTGCTGGGGAGGCCCCAGTTTCTCATAATGTAAGAGGACTTGATCTTTAAAGAAAGTTCTTGAATGTCCTTTAAAAGCTTTAAAATTGCATCAGATGTTCAGCTAATGAAGATCAAGCGATATAGTGTTTATGTTGGCTTTAAAAAAAAAGAAAATGAAAATGTCTGTATTAGCAGAAAAGGATCCACAGTGCCACTTACTCAGTGCAGTGCCCAGTGAGATGCTTGATGTGCCGTTTAAATAGATGCCCTTTTAAGACTGTCCTACAGAGACTCTCTTTTGAGGTAACATTACCATACTATGAATATTGATGACACATCATTAGTTCTGCTGCTCAGCTGGGCTGCTTTTCAAATGTGGTCAGTATATGCCATGGAAATGACATTACTATTTTAACATCATTGTAACAATGGTTTCTGTTACACGTAATTAAAGCATTATTTAAATGCCTATAAACTCAGGGATGGCCTGAGCAGGGATTGAGAGGGTTCGTAGTTTTATCTGTGCTTGTTCTCTAATCCATTGCCCTTTTTTTCCAGGTAGCTTTGCTTGGCTCTTCTTAGTATGGAAAGTGTTGAGGGTTCCTGCCATTAAATGCACGATCAGTCCATTGTGTTCCTTTCAGGAGATGAAATTGTCCTGAATGTATCCAGCATGGTGCCCTTATTGTTGGGATAATGTTATTCAAATTCATTCATTATCTTAGAACCTAAAATTAAAATGGACAGTTACAGTAGTATAAGAAATAAATGGATATTTTCATACACTGTATTGGAGGGGGTTACAAGAAAAACTTTTGCTTACCTTTTGAAGAAAACAGTCTAATTTGTGTTAGGAAGATTTGCACTGCCCAGGTTCACAAACAAAAGTTGTGCACGTGTTCATAGGAGCTGCTGTCAGAGATCTTGCATGCCTGCATGGTGGGAGTAAATGGCAACCTCCCTGCTGATAAACATGATTTGCAGCTTTAGAAACTCTGATTGTGACAGGCTGTGAAAGAAGGGGAAAGAAACTTCTCATTATTTACTTTTCTAGAAATCCTAAGAGTGGTCCTTATATCAGCAGTGAGAAGTTGGGAACTAAAACTGCCTTATAACAGGAATAAACTGAAAGCAATAGTATTATTTTATTTATATTTACATGCATTCTGTCTTTAAAACGTAACTTTAAGCATATGTATTTTATTCTGGCATGACCCTTACGTATGGATCCCTCTGAACTCATTAGGAAAATTGCTTTAGCTACAACTCACAGAGAAACCTGTCTTACTGAGCACTTGTTAAATATTTGGTGTTTGCTGTTACCTCACTCGAACGCATGGTAGATCAAATGTGTTCAATTTATGTTAAGTAATGCCATCTGCATATAAAGAATTTATTAGGTGAGCTGTAATAGAACAAAGCATTATGGTCCTGTGTAGTTATACTGCTGAGTTTGAAGTTTGTCTGAATGTCCCTGTGGGTCTGAAATCTATTTAAACAAGAGCCTGAAGTACTGGTACAAGCTGGCATTGAAACTTCCACGCCTTTGGCAATAGTTGCAAGTCTTTTTGGAAATAAGAGTTACTTAGGCCAAAAACACCAAAATGACAAACTGCAGCTCTTTGACAGCGGTTTTTGCATCTGATAATAACATCTGTGGCATGCTAAGGGAAGCTTCTTAGTGTGATTGAGCTGTGAATCAAGCATGTTCTTTCTGTTTTTAAGATGTGGTTACTTAAAAGCTTTTACCCAGAAAGCCATTTCAAGCTTAAATTGTCCTGAAAGAAGAAATTGTGTTACTGTTCTGGTTATCTGTCTGAGTCTTGGCTATGTTTGTCAACAAGTGTCTTCTTTTGGTGGACAATAATATTTCTTTTTAATGAAATAATTTAATTTATCCTGCTCCAACTGGAATAGACTGCAGGGTCTTCATTGCTGGTTGACTGGATCAATTATTTATATTTTACTTAGATGGTAAATAATTTGCTCTTCTGTACCACAACTTGAGTAACTGTGTTTTATAGTCTTTGAATTTAGTCAGACAAATTTTGAAGGAGAACCCACCCCTGCAACTGCTATGTGCATGCTGAGTACTGTTTGGAATTAGAGATGTGGGGTATGTTTTTCCATGAACTGTTGCTGTAGCTTAAGATCAAAGCAAGCACTCTTAATGAGTTCAGAGACGTTTTGTATCAAAAGGAAACTAAAGTAGTCCAGTGGAGTATCTGTAAGCAGTAAAGGTTTAACAATTCCATGTAACTTCTCTGTCATGTCAGACTGTCACAAGTTTTGTCATATGTATTCACAACACATCAAATAGAGTCATCAGCAGTTGCAGGGGTAAGAAGCCTCATCTGTTTTCTTTCTTTCTCCTTCAACCTCTCTCTCTCTCTCTCTCTGTTCCCCTCTCTTTCTTCTCTTTCTTAAATCTTAAGTTTAGTTCACAACCATCCCAAACAGCTTCATGGGTACAAAGTCAGATCTAACAAAAGAAATTATTGCAGACATTTAACTTTTAAATTACAGACTATCGATGGTCCCTGCGAAGTCATAGTTCACACGTGGGAGACTCATCTACAACCACGATCAATTACCCCTTTAGGTATGGGCATCAACTGCATCTGTTTGAGGCATATGCATAAGATTGCTGATATGCTGCACACTGGTTTAGAGGGATTGATAGCTATAGTTTTAAGATACTTAAATCTGTTAATATGTGGGAGGTATAGACTTTTTCTTTGCACAACATGGGCCTTACTCTCAAAAAAAACCATGTACATAAGTGGCTTCAAAATGGAGTGGATGTGAAATATTTTGTTGTCATACTTAAGATTATGTGGGTTGTTTTTTTTATTAATTTGGAATTGTAATAAATTTCTGTAAGCTTAATTCTTTGAGACTAAGGATCCATATTATATTTTTTAGAGAAAATGGGGGGAGGGTATGAAGTCACTGTTGTTTTTTATTAAGTACTATTTAATTAGTAAAATTTTGAACAAAAATTTTTAATTAGGCTTCTTTAAGTAAGTGGGTTATTGTGAATAGAAACATGAATGGACTTATTTACCCATCAATTTAGCAGAAATGTATTTTGCTGAAAGAAAGGGTGGCATGCAGACTTGCATATAAGTTACTAATGCTTTTGTGAACAGGGAAAAAGTTTGGGGTTTAAGAGTGACTGAAATAACCTTTGAATGTAGCTTGTAGTTTAGATCTCTTATGCTGCTATGGCATGTTTTATGCACGGTCTTTTCTAGCACATGAAAAATGTTATTTTCTCCACACTTAAAAGTTTACATTTGTTAAAACTTTCTAATGATTTGAAAAAATGTCTTCTAGAAAGAAGGTGGTGTCAAAGAAACTGTTAGTCATGAATAGCACCATGATCATGTTCTCTTCTGCCTTTGCCTTTTTAAAAAATTTCAGTTGAATTACTTGTGTTTTTATTCCTGTAAGAAGATTATTTCTGTATTTGTCAGTAACTGATAAGGGAAGCAGCCTATCCTCTGCTAGGGCCTAGACTTTATCTCCAAATTTATATTATCTCATTCCAAACAGTTAGGATTTTTTTCCCCAAGTAATACTCAATTCTTCATAAGCAGTTTTTAAGAAAATGAAGCAAAGACAGTGTGTTAGTACTGGGTCATCATGATCCTAAATTGTTGCCTGTAGTTATTAAAAAATTAGGAGGCCTGTGATTCTTCTTAGGGGAAAAAAAAGGATTAATCACTGTAGAGGCAAAATATGTGAAGGTTTATGTTTTGAGAAATGTATGGTTTGTTTAGACTATTGCAGTTCTGTTAATGCTGGTGAATTTACTTAGTGCCTTAAGATTTCAATTATTAAAGCTTTGGAAAGAGTAAGGGTAAAAGTAAGTGTGAAGTGAGTTTTGAATATTTTGTGCTAGGTTGGTTTCTGTCATGTGGACAGAATAAGCATTTTAATTGTGACTAACTCAGTTTAAAAGTTTTAACTATGAATGTGCAGCAGGATAACTTTCTTGTATGTTTGCAAGAAACTTTTATGTCTTTGACATTACTTTGACAAGTAAAGCATCTTAGATACTAGTAGGATGTAGATATCAGCAAAATACTGCAACAAGCCAGGAAATTATGCAACCTTTTTACTCTTCTCAGTTCAGGTTACTTTAAGTGAAACGTGGCATTTTGTGTGTTGTTGGTTTTGGTTTTTTGTTTTTTTTTTTGTGCAGAAACTAATGAAAAAGCATAAATGGGGATCAATCTTTATAGAATGTTGCAAAAAACATGCTGCTTTGTCTGTTTCTGTTTTACTACCTTTTTTAGATACACTTTTTAGAAGTGAAGTGGAAAAGTAGAATTAAGTTAACTTGGCAATGATTTTTTAGAAATGTGAATACTCATTAGTTTTTTCCATTCTTTTCCCTTCCTTTTAATTCTAGAAAATGAAATTATTGTCGACGATGGACACTTTGGAATCTGTAGTAAGTGAGATACATTAAACTTTATTCTGTGCCATGAATTTAATTTAAATAGGGTTAAGTCTTGTAATTGAAAAATATTTGAAGTTACAAGTTTTGAGAAGAATTGCCTATGATTGTTTCCTCTGCTTTTACAGTTATTTTTGTATCCATTATTTGTGCATTCACACTCAGGCTGTTACCCCTTGTAATGTTAATAAAAGACTGCTAGGAAGAGTTGAAATATTGTCACTCTGATGGTGTTAAAGGTTGAAATTTGGGAACTTTAAGTCATGAACATGTATTTTTGGAAATATCGAATAGACTTAGCTTTCTCTTAATACCTAGCCTTAGAAAAACTCCTCATGCCTAGAAAAACATAATCACTCACACTGAGTGTTCTCACTCTGCCTGTTCATTTAGAAATGGAGCTGTCAAAAGGCTCTTGTAAGCCCACACCTTGTGTTCTTGATTGTGCACAAATGTCTCATTTCTGGCAGTTCTGACTCACCTCTCACTTAATGTTCAATCCTCTGACACTTAAGGTAACTCTTTTTCACACCTTATACGTCTTGTCTTCAAGCTTTTCCACTTTCCCCTCATATCCTCAACAAATGATGGGTTTGGCTCTTTAGGAACTCAACAAAACTGTGGGGTTTGCTTCAGCACCTGATTTGCAGCTTGTTTCTGGTCCTACTGCCTGTAGGCTTTTTTTGTTTTGATGTTCAGGTTGAGGATTCTCCATGCTTTTCATATAAACTGTTGCTATACCCTGTCCTGCAGACTTGCACAGCTTTGCTGGCACTGATTATGATGAGCTAATTAGACACCTGTATCCCAACAGAAACATGGAGCCTCTAATTGCTCATGAATCTTCAGAGTTTCTGTCAGTATTATTCATTGTATTGAGAGATCCCAGGACAAGGGAGCGTTACTCCTGCCTTTGGAGACTTAACTTAGCTCTTGATAGCATATATATAAAATTAACATTGGAATACTCAGTGCTCTCCTGCAAGCAGTGTACACATAATCATGTTCCTGCTTAATCCCCTTAAAAGCCAGCAAACAACTGCAGCATTTGTTCTCTGTCCGGGTGCTTCAGAAAGACTGGGGAAAGGCTGCACTCATCAATTGGTCTTACATTGCTGTAGAATTAGGCTGGTGATAAGGAGTACTATCTGGAAGATGACGGCAAGAGGAACTGTCTAGGTCTCCCTAAAATAAATTATTAAAATGTATTCTTCTTTTTGTTTTGTTTTTGATAGATGGTATTGAAACTGTGGATGCTGGGTGGCTGACATGTCAGACAGAAATAAGGCTACGTCTGCATTATTCTGAGAAACCCCCTGTACTGATATCTAAGAAGAAATTTAAAACATCAAGGTTTAGGTAAGAGCCTGCTCATCTCAGTATGCAATTTACCCCATGTTAGTTTTTTTTTTTTTTACTTAAGCAATGTAGCCTTTAAATTAATTTAGGTTTGCTAATAGTCCAGTTTCCAAGTGTTAAAGCACAAATACTTAATCCCTACTTGTCTTGGTGTTTCTTGCTTTTTGGCTGGAACTGTAGTGTTCTTAGGTTCTTACTTAAATTACTTTGATGCTTTTCTCTGCAGAGGTGCCTCAGAAAGCAGGCATTATTATAACTCTCCAGTTAATTGTCAGAAATGGGTATCTTAGCCCTGGTGTTTAGAGGACTGCACTGTTGCACGCAGTGGATAAGGATTTGGCTGGATGGTCTCTCTGGGTGTTGTGGTCAGCAGCTTGACGTGCAGGTGAAGACCAGGGATGAGTGGTGTCCCTCAGGGGTTGGTGTTGGTGACATGGAGAATAGATCGAGTGTCCCTTCAGCAGGTTTGCTGATGACACCAACCTTGGGATGTAGTCCCACTGGAGGGAAGGGATGCCATCCAGAGCAAACTTCACAGGCTTAAGAGGTTCAAATCTCACCAAGTTCAGCAAGGCCAAGTGCAAGGTCCTGCGCTTGAGTTGGAGTAATACCAGTCCCAAGTACAGGCTGGGCAGAGCATGGATTGAGAGCAGCCCCGAGGAGAAGGGCTTGGGGGTGTTGGTGAATGAAACGCTCGATGTGACCCAGCAGTGCCCTCTTGCAGTCCAGGCCAGTTGCATCCTGGTCTGCATCAGAAGCACTGTGTCCAACAGAGTGAGGGAGGGGATTCTGCCCCTCTGCTCTGCTCTGGTGAGATCCCAGCTGGAGTGCTGCATCCAGCTCTGGGGGCCCCAAGATGAGAAGTATGTGGAGCTGTTTAAATGAGTCCAGAGGAGACCACCAAGATGCTCAGAGGGCTGGAACATCTCTGTAATGGACACAAGATGAGAAATTTGGTGTTCTTCAGCCTAGAGAAGACTCTGGGGAGACCTCTGTAGCAGTCCCTAAAGAGGGCTGAAGAGGGACCTTGGACAAGGGCTGGAGTGACAGGAGAAGTGAGAATGGCTTTAAACTGAAAGAGGACAGGGTTAGTCAGATATTAGGAAGACATTCTTTAATGTGGAGGTAGTGAGGCACTGGCACAGGTTGTCCAGAGCTCTAGTTGTCAAATGCCTGGAAGTGTTCAAGGCCAAGTTGTATGGGGCTTTGAGGAGCCTTGTTGAGTGGAAAGTGTCCCTGCCTGTGGTAGGGGGTTTAGAACTATGTGGTCTTTAAGTTGCCTTCCAACTCATGCCGTTCTGTGATACTTGATTTCTTTCTTTTTTCCTATTTTGATTTGATTCCCTCTCCCGCCAATTTCAGATTTTCAGATGAGGGGAAGCGTTGTTTAATATGACACTCTTCAGTGAGATTTAATGCTTAGATTGTGTTCTCTACAGCTTTGCCTTTTTTCCTTGCATGTTATAGCAGGTAGAGAGAGCAATTTCTGAAGCCAGCTTCTTGTCTAAATTAAATGGTTGAAATAAAATTTGATAAGCTGGATGTATTCACTGAATACTCTGTCCTAAAGAGTTGTATCTGTCCTGTAGTTTCTGTGACTGTCACTTGGTATGGCAGTGTCATTTTTCAAGTTTCTGGAGTACCTGTGTTTTGACTTCTTTTTTATTTAATGAGGGTATTAACAGTGTGGACTTGGTGTAACACATTTCTATGATTGTAATTAACTCTTTGAGATATTACTTCAGTTTTAGTGGTGGATTGGCATCTATAATTGGTAATCCTTTATCTCATCTGCTGTCTCTATGATGCAGGAAGGAATTTGGGTTACTCATGTATACTTACTTCCCTGACATAAGTCACTTTGTGTGGAAGATTTGCTCTGTATGATAAAGGGTTCTGAGTCTTATAGAGAGGCTTTTGCTTCTCAGACCAGGATTTTTCAGGAATCACATTCAGTTTAAATGCTCATTTATGATTTTTCAAGGGATTTAATTACTTCAGCCTGTATTACTTTTGTCTCTTAGAGTATACTTATCTGCCTTATAGAGACATAGTAGCAGCCACCACCATTAAAGTCTGGATGATTGCTGCTGTTTTCAGTGCTTTTCATTAGGCTGTTAGCATTATGGGTATCAATCTGTACAGGAAGACTGTTTTATTTGGCAGCCCAAATAGTCTGGTGGAGTGCTGCTTGTCAGACCGCTAGTACAGCTTTCATATTTACCCAAGTTCAACTTCTAGCAGTGGCTTGAGCACTGAAATCTGACTAAAATATGATTTAGACAATGGCTGCAAACTCTTGCTTTTGTGAGGGCCTGCTGTATACGGTGCTGTTCTGTGGATGGGGCGGTGAGAAGAATTCTTGAGCTGTATGAGCTTCTGCTCAGGCTTCTTTCTAAATCTTTGTCGTTTGCAAAGACCCTCCAGTATCTTAACCATTTGTTTTGTGTTTCTGGTTGAGTAGAGTAAAATTGACCCTAGAAGGCCTGGAGAAGGATGATGACGAAGAGGGCCAAGAGAAGACATCCCCTACTGTCCCTCAGAAAATGGCAAACACCGTGGAGTTCTCCTTAATCAGTGACGATGACTACAAATGTCGACACTCTCAGCCAGACTGTGGCTATGCTTTGCAGCCAGACCGATGGATAGAATACACAATACAAACCATGGAGCCTGATAACTTGGAATTAATATTTGATTTTTTTGAGGTATGTCTCTTTACCCCTAAGGAGCAATTCCAGTCTGCCTTTTGGAGCTCGAGTCAGTTATTGTGAAGATTTCACTGTTGAAACAGGGCTACTGCCTGATATTCTTGATCTTTTGGATTTGTTTACACAAGTATGAGACTACTAACTCCCAGCCCATTTTGAGTCTTCTTGATGTGACATGAAGTTTTCAGTTCTGCTTATTTAGAAGTCAGTACAAATTAGACTTGACTCTGTGTGTGCAGTATTGCATGTTGTTAGGCTGGCTTGACATTAATCCTTTACCAGAGCTAGGTCATGCTTCTCCTGCTTGAACCTGAATGATGTGTATATGAACTGGTTATATCACAATTATTCAATCTAAATACTTTTGTTATAAGCAAGACTTCTGTGAACTAACTAGTGCAAATTAAAACTGGATTCTCACTACTGTGTCTGTTATTTTGCACTATTTTTTGCCCTGAAAGGTCTTAATATTTGAAGTTATTTTTAAAAGAAAGCAACTTACGCAGAATAAGGTTTTTTAAGCATTCTCTTTGTGGTCTGAAAATACCTTCAAGATCACTTACAGTCATAATTGTAAAGTGTCTACATAGTTCCTGAACTTGACTATGGTCAAGTGTACATTCAGCATATTAGTTCTTCCCTGCACATGCATACAAAGTTTTTTAGCATTTTAAGCATATATATTATTCCAGTTAAATTTTGTTCTAAACATGACTTGGGCATTTTAGAAGACAGACTATTTACATGTATGAAATTTCGATCTGAAAAGCTTATCAAATGTAAGGGATGTCAAAGACAAATTTTGAGTTTTGCAGATTTCTATCACCATTTTCATATTCCTGATAGTAATTTGTAACTCACTGCTACGTTAAACAATTTTAGCCTGAAGTTAGTGTTTTCTGTAACACACAAAAAACTTGTGTTGTGTCCTGAGGAGCAAGGCAGAAGAGTTTGTTTAGAATTCTCACTTACATCTAACAGTAGGGGTTTTGGGTTTTTGTTTGTTTTGTTTTTAGGAAGATTTAGGTGAGAAGGTAGTACAAGATGATGTGCTCCCAGGTCATGTAGGTTCTGCCTGCCTCCTGTCATCCACAATTGCAGAACTCGGAAAGAGTGCTGGAATTCTTACACTTGCTATTATGAGCAGAAATCCAAGGAAGACAATTGGAAAAGTTAGAGGTACAGTTGATGCAAACAACAGATGTAGATAACTTTACTCAAAGCCATCTGATGTTTACTGACATGTGAAACATTGGTGTTTTTCTTGCAGTGGACTACATAATTATTAAACCGATCCAGGGATACACTTGTGATATGCAGGCTTCATATGCAAAATACTGGAAACCAAGAACAACTCTAGATGTTGGACACAGGGGAGCAGGAAATTCTACAACAACAGCTAAGTAAGTTTGTTTGCATTTTAAACTGGGGAGATTGTTTTGTGTCACTGACATCAGTTGAGGAAGCAGAGAGTTGAGGAAGTTGAGAGCTGCAGCCCATAGTCATTTACTTCAGTATCAATTTGTGGGTATTCCCGACAACAAAAACTTCTGATTTATATTTCTGTTGTTCCAGTGGATTTCTGTGTTATGCTGCATCTAACAAACCCTTTTTCTTGGCTGTTGTTTCAGACTTGCTAAAGTTCAAGAGAACACCATTGCATCCCTGAGGAGTGCTGCTAGTCATGTATGTACACATGTTTTCATACACACAGCACCTGTGTAGTGCAAACTAGCTTGGCTTGTATGCTTAATTTCCATGATTCAGTACAGTGAATGGTATTTGCATTGATGTATATTATATCAAATTATTGTGGAAATTGCCTGAGTAATGGGAAGTTAATAGTAGATTAGATTATCATTCTCAAGTCCCTTAAAAAACCCAAAACTTCCATTTAGTATATTCTGGTGGTATTCTAATACAAGGAGAATTTTAATCTCAACCCTGTACAGACAATTTGAACAAATAAATAAAATTCGGACGCTGCTGCAATCTCTCAGCATACTCTCAGGTGGCAAAGGTCTTGCTCAGGGACTGCTGTGTACTGAAACTTGCTGTCTGAAAATGTGACTTGGGTGCTGAGCTGGTAGAATAAACCTATCCTTGTTGTGGTGATTGCTACACTGAAGACTTGGAATCCTAAGACAGAACTTCAGTTTGGGAGATACTAACTCCATGTGCCTAAATTCTGTGACTGTGGTGGCCACTTTTATTTCTTTCAGGAATCTTGATCACTGAAGAGCAAAGGAAAGTAGTGCCTACTAAATTACTGTTTTGAACAGTAGTTCTTAAACCCTGAGTGGACACTGCAGGTTTATAGACAGCTTTTAAAAGCTCAACAAGAAATATGCATTGAGGCAGAAATTTGCTGTGAAGTCATGAGCAGCATTACCAGAGATGTGCTTTCATCTATTTGCAGATTGAAAAGGCTGAAAACCACAACTCTGAAAATATTTCTGAGAAAAAGGCTGAAAAAAATGTCGTATTTTCTGTCTGTATTGATGGAAAAAGTGTGTATGTCAGGGTGCTGGTTTGATGAATGATATTCTTGGAGGCAGGAATGATTTGCAGGCAGTCAATATAAGTAAAAAATAAGTTAATATAAGTGAAAAAACCCAAACCTGTTACTGTGTGTTTCCTCTTTTCCAAAAGACTGTACTTAGAGCTTTTGTGCCTTTCTTCCTTTTTTAAAGCCTAGCAGAAAATCACATACAGCTGAAAAGGGCAGGAGAATACTGGACACAGCTATTTCTGCTCTTGCACATATTATTATTATGTGCTCTTGCACATACTTCTGCTCTTGCACATATTTCTGCTCTTGCACTGTTACTGTGTTACTCCGTGGTGACTCCAGAAGTTCATTGCTCTATGGAATATCTCCCTAAAGCCTTGGCAATATGGAGCCATCACTTGTCTCTTGATGGGGTGGTGGGGAGGAGGGAGGAAGACGCCTCAAAGGCATCTAAGTTTAAAACATCTGTATCTAAAAATATTATCTTAGTCTTTCTCTGTAATCAGGTTTACAGGAATTGACTCTTACTAGAGGGTTTACAAGATTAAGCAACATTATATATATGAGTTGTATATGGTAATTAAGATAATTTGCCATATGACTTTTTTTTCATTATTAATCCATTGCTGAGCATGATTTAACTGGCAACAGCCAGTTGTATTCAACTTCTGCTTGATGGTCCAGGACCTGTGAATATTTGACAATACTTGCATGCAGTGCTGTCGTCCTTGTTCCTAAGTAGTTAATGGGGTTTTGTTTTGTTCTGTTTTTCAATTTTCTGTAGGGAGCAGCATATGTGGAATTTGATGTACATCTTTCTAAAGATCATGTGCCTATAGTATACCATGATCTCACGTGTTGCATGGCCATGAAAAAGGTAAAGAAGATACTATCTGTATTTTATTTATAAAAATGACCATTCCAGAAACCAGAATGCCAAGCTCTCATAGAAATAATTCTGGGCACTCAAGGGATGGAATGGGAATAAATTTGCAGCATTGCTTTGTGCAGAAAGTAGAGCAGGGAAGTTGAGTTTTTCCTTTTGATTTTGGAGCAACAGCATTTCATGTACATGGTTTGGCACTCCTCAAGCCTACATTGTAGCTATTATTTAGCTTTATTCTTACTTAAGATTTGGAAGAAAAAAGCAGGCAACTCCGCTGTATTCAGTAGTGCCTGTGGGACTCCCTTAGACTCAAGTCTGAACATTTGCATTCTGTCCTGTTCTGGTTATCTTCCTTCTTAGTTCTGGCAGTGAAACCAGAGACAGAGGGCATGGCAGAGCACACTGCTCTGTCTTCTTGGCACTGTGCCTTCTGTCTTCAAACACTTGCAATATTGTAGTCTATAGGAAGCTTGGGTTTTGAACAGTTGTGGAAATGGAACTTTGACTGAGGGAAATGAATATTCAGTGTCTCTTCACTCAGTATTGTCCTGCTCAGTAAAAATTTCTTAGTGAAGAGGGGAAGTAAGAAATGGACAGAATTTTTTTTGCATGAGGTCTTTGTTTTTGAGAGTGGAGTGTGTGTGTGTGTGTGTGTGTGAATTTTACCACAGGACATTTATATTTTTTAATTAGTTTCTGAGACATTGGATAAACAGCAGTAGACTGAACTGCCTTGGAGTATTTTTTACTACATTCCTTTACTTGTGAACATCTTTCCTGAATACTTTAACCAATCAAGTTTTTACAGAATAATTATGCTAAACTTTGAGAAGAACTTTAAAGCCTCTGATTTGCATGAAAGACCAAATACTGTTTTCTTCAAATTGACATCTGTTTGATGCTTATAAGTGACTGTGTTGTCTCATGAAAACTGTTCATGTTAGTAAGATACCACTTGTATCTTTATCAATAAAAGAGGAAACATTAGTTGCCTTTAGTGCTACTGTGCAAAAAGTGTGTAGGCTTTTTTGTTGTTTTCAGTGATGCTTAGTTATGTGTTGTTTCTCTTCAAAGAAATTGGATACAGAGCCTTTGGAACTGTTTGAGATTGCAGTCAAAGAACTCACATTTGATCAGCTGCAGTTACTGAAGGTATTGTCATGAGTACAATATGCTGTGTGTAGGATTTCAAGTTGTGTATGAAGCTTAGAAGTTTTGGGAATAACGATAGATAGTTTGGGAGAGTACAGTTTTAAAAATGGTACAAATAGAACAATTAGATAATTCCAAGACCAATACCTTTGCATCATCGTTACAACTTGGATGAGTTTTTAATTACTTTTATCCTCTAGAAATATGGTCTCTAACTTTCAAATATTAAAGGGACTACATTGAACTGCTCTACCTTCCAAACAGCAGTGCCCTGTCTACATAAAAATAAGTCAGGGGATGACTGGGCTACTGAAGACCCTGCTGAGATACCTGTCCTCAGTCAGGGAAGACATCTGGCTGGTCCAAAACCATATGTTTCTTTTTATTTAAAATTACTTGGTGTACTCCTTTTGTGGAGAGAGAATTTGAATAGGGCAAGGGAGTTGTCCCTGTGTCTGGCCTGTCATACCTCAGTATTTGTGACTATAATATAAAACAGGTCAGTCTTCTGCACTGGATTGAAACATAGAGGAGTGATTAACGTTCTGACTTTTTCACATCCTGATGCTGAATTATAGTATGTGTGGGTTTACCCTTAACATGATTTCTGAATTTTCAATAAGCATGTTTTCAGTTTGGTTTTGAGCTTTTCTTGAAATCTTGAAAACAAAGTTTGAAAGAAAATTGTCATGTGTACTTGTATGTCCTTTATTCTTTTACAAATTACTAGAACTATCTATAATGGACTTTTGAACTTCAAAACTATTTACAAGCAAAATTAGTTACATTTTACATGTAGGAAGATGTCTGTGGGTAGAGTGTTAATGTTACTCTTATGCTCTTCAGCTAGCTCACGTGACGGCCCTGAAAGTAAAAGATCACAATGGTATGTACTAGTTTGGAAGAGTCTTGGGATTGGTTTATAACCATGTAATTATATAAATTCCGTGGTTGCAGTTGCTTGTTCTAATCACATTTGTCCTGAACATTTCTAAATGCTTATGTAGTTAATTTTGTGCATGCTGTAGAGTTCTTTACTGGGTAGTAAGTATCTGAATAGGATTGTCTCCCTTGGGAAGCAGGGACAGAAGGGTAGAAGGAGAATGTATAGATAAATACATATTTCTGAATAGTAATAACAAAATTGCCACTGATGTTTCCATCTTACGCTTCTCCAACTGTAGCCTCAGCTCTTCAGAATTGCTGACGAGAACTTTGGTAACTGCTGTAGGGTGTCTTGTCAGTGCTGTAAATTTTTGGCCTTAATTATCCCCTTTGTAGGGACAGCAGATTGGCATTTCACACATCCTGCCTGTATAGGAAAAGATTTAAAAAAAAAAGAAAAATATAAATAAGGCTTGATAAGTAAGGCTTCTTCTGGATGTGATTCATTGAGTGAAGTGGTGAGGGATTTTCTGGTCAATATTGTGGCAAGTTATTAAATGGTGGTCAAACAATCTCCCCACTAGCAAAACAGGAATTGGCAACACCATCGCTGGAGTATGTCATTGTTAGAGGAAAGGTGTAGGGAATCAAAAGGAAGACCTGATTTCATTGTTCACTCCTAAAGGCCTTATGATTTTGAGCCAGGCTTTTCTTGCTGGCATTACTGGGATTATGCTTCTGTGTGTGTTGATTCAGTTTTTTCTATTCCTTTCCAGCATCTTTTAACGAGGAAGAGAACTCTGCTTTTGAGACCCAGCCATTTCCTTCTCTGCAAAGAGTAAGTACTGAATATAGAGCAAGATGATTGTGGAACAAGAAAATGTGTTTTACTTTCAGCTTTGCACACATAGCAAGGGATATTGATTTGTGGGTTTAGGCCTCTGATATCAGTGCTGGAACTGAGAGCATGGGCTTATTGTTGCACACTGGAGGCTTTTCAGTGCTTGCTAGTAACAGTCTGTGTGTATTTCAAGCTTCTGAATTCATGAGCCCAGGCTGTATAGCTCAGGGTGCACTCAGTTTTACAGCTGGTTTACATGTGGGCACTGCATGTTAAATGCATTGACAGTTGTGCCTAATTTTGAAAGAAACTACACCTGGCCTTTAGCAGTTCCTCACAGAGTCTTGGCCATCTCTCAGAGCCAGACATTGAGAAATGCTGGGTGAATTTCTAGTGTGTTCCCATTGAGGACTGATTGTGTTAGGTCCATCTTTTGAAGTCACCTTGTAAATACATCTTTATAAGAATTTCACGTGAAAGAACTTTTATTATCATTTTAATGGCAGGCTTCTGGATTTCATACGTAAGACTGTGTGTTACTTAAGATGCTTTTTGCATTCGAAAGAACTTTCTGGAGAAAAAAAATCTTTAGGAATACAAACGGGGCATTTCTTACATGCCGTAAGGTGAATTCATTCTCATTTGTACATTGTAAAAATCTTGTCCTTAAGATTTTATCCATTTTTGTGTATTTATGAAGTTTAAATTGGAGTAGAAAATTATGTATATGTATCTTGTATAAAATGTTAAAAACCTAGGGGTTTTAGTTCTACTGTTAGACACCATTAGCATTAAATTCCAGTGTATTCTCCCAATAATTACCTTCTTCGTGCTTTGTTGTCTTTGTTTTCTGTGGGGTCTCTATAATGGAATTCTTTTCAGGTCCTGGAGTCTGTTTCTAAAGATGTTGGGTTCAACATAGAAATAAAATGGATCTCCCAACAAAGGGTAAGTAAACATACATGTGATTTACTTTGATTCTTTGACATTCTCATGATTAAATTTTGTAATTTAGCATAACAATTCATGAGCTGCAAAGGCATAATTTTTGAGGTTTTATGTGCCTTTTTTATTTTATAATGCATTATTTTTAAACTGGGGATATAATAGCACCACTCCAACAAAATGAGCAAGCTTATTCTTAAAATGATAGAAAGTATTTATAGGATTAAATTCATGCAGCTCAGACTGCTTTTGGCAGGAGACTCTTTTTAGAGTCTTTTTAGAGTCAACAGGGCAGGCAGGAAAGTGCCAAGAAATTCAACCTCTCCTGGCCCAGTGCAGGAGGAGCTGCAACATGGTGCAGTAATGCAAGCAGCTGTTTCCTTCTAGATTCACACTCAGCTGGATTGTGTAGCACTCAGTCCAGGAGGAAATGGTTGTAAAGGCTGGGATTGGAAGCCTGGAGTGGGGGAAGGAAGCTAAGGAGAGTGGTGGGTGGAAGTCCATATGCTAGAACTAACAGCAGAGAGTATCTACTATAATTATTAAGTGTTCAGGGAATTTCTTTATGGTTTTGAAATTAGAATAGGCTTCCTAGGAATGCATTTCTTGGATGGGGAGATGATAAATTTTTTGGTGAATCTTGTTACTGTGAGAATTCGGCTGCACCTCATAGTCAGTCTGGGAAAGCTGGAACCAGCATTCAACAGACTGAAGGATTGACTTCTGTATTCACACTGGCCAGCTGAATTCTCACTTTGTTCAGGTTGAATGAGAGACCATTGCTGGTTAAATGACTGCTTACTGTGATTATTTTAAGTGTCTGAAACTTGTGCTTTCTTTTTCTAGGATGGACAATGGGATGGCAACTTGTCAACTTACTTTGATATGAACCTTTTTCTAGATATTATTCTGAAAACTGTTTTGATGAATGCTGGAGGAAGAAGAATTGTGTTTTCTTCTTTTCATGC
Source organism: Origma solitaria (assembly GCA_013397895.1). Lineage (NCBI taxonomy): Eukaryota > Metazoa > Chordata > Aves > Passeriformes > Acanthizidae > Origma > Origma solitaria. Next base: position 373,961 of record VZRL01001653.1, on the reverse strand, counting down.
AGATATTTGTACAATGTAAGTTAAGAAAAGAGAAATAATGTACTTTCTTTTTTAAATTTACTTTTATTTGGTAAAATTTACTTTGTATGTAAGAGTACACACCAGGAAATAAATAAATGGTGTTTTGCTTCAACAGAAACTTTGGGTACCAAAATAGTTGGGAACTGATATGAGACCACTTTGCCATCTGAAATGAGCCCCAAAAAAATAGGAGAACAAAGTCATAGTAGATATTTTTGTCAAGTGCCTTCCTAGATGCTTCACTCTTTCTTAGCACAACAAAAAAGGTCAGGGTTTCTTCTGGTGTCCCAAAGTCTTCTTCAGTCATACTTGAGGAGTGTGCAAGCCTGACTTACAAACAAATCATCTTGTTACAGTATCCAACGTGAAATAAGGTTTGGGGCTGGATATTAATCATGTTTAGAAGTTCTTATCATGGATCTTCATGATTATGATGACTCTAATGTGCATTTAAGAAGAAAACTACAGAATTAAACGGTCTTCAGGGATTTTATATAAGCATTTTGAGGATGTGGGTCTGAGTTCAACATCAAGTCTAGCTTCCCTTAAACCATGTGTAAATCTCCAGTAGTGCCAAAAGGAATCATTTGAGCAGTTCATCACACAGTTTGATGCTGAACTATGGCACCATCTTCTTGCACCAGCTAGGAACTAGAACATGAAGGAAGGAGAGGAGTTCCCCTCAAAACAGTGTGATTGAATTCTCCTGCTTTGTATTTTTACATTTTTATTTTTCATTTGCTACTTGTGAACTTTTTTCCTGACAGGATCCGGCATAAGCAGAACAAGTATCCTGTGTTATTTCTCACCCAAGGGGAATCTAAACTCTATCCAGAGCTTATGGATCTCAGATCTCGCACAACTCCAATTGCCATTAACTTTGCACAGTTTGAAAACTTGCTGGTAAGCTGACAAGTTAAAATGAAACGACGTGATTACTGCTTGGTTTATATCTACCATTTTTGACACTAATGCTTTAAATTAAACTATCCTCATAAAAGAAATACGCTAATATTGGGTAACTGCCAAAATAATGTCCACTGTTTCAAATGTCTTTTAATACAGTGCTTTAAAAATAGCACTATAAATAAACTCTCTAATTGTATTAAATATTTTTTTATTATTATAGATGAAATTAGGGTTAGGAGCTGCCAGTGTCAAAAGATTAAGAAAGCTGATACAGGTGTTTCAGAAACATGGATTTTAATTGAAATCTTTTGTATTTCAGGGAATTAATGTGCATTCTGAAGATCTGCTGAGGAATCCAGCATTTATTAAACGGGCCATATCCAAAGGCCTGGTTATTTTTTCATGGGGTGATGATGCAAATGACCCAGATAACAGGAAGAAGTTGAAAGAATATGGTGTTCATGGGCTAATATATGACAGGTACTTAGTTTTGGCTTTTTAAAAAAAGATCATAGTCATTATCATCAAGCTTAGAAACTACTGTATCTTGATTCTGGTGGAATTTCATGTTGCTTCTTGGTTGACTGGGTACAGAAACCCAGATCCAAGATCAAATCTAACACCAATTCCTACTCTTTCAACTGTATCTATGAAGCAAAATAACTTTTGTTTCTCCTGAGATTAACATAAAAGTAATTTGATTCTTCATAGAATTCATGCATGGCATACACTTTTAAGGTGCTGCTAATATTCGGTTAGTAATTTTTAAGTTATGTATATGATATGGTGAGCACAATGTTATTTAACTGTTCTACCGAAAGCTTCAGCATTCTTCATGAAGCTATGGAAATAGTTAACACAACTGAAATGAATGATTTTAACTTAATTTTTGCCAACATTCTGTTTGTTTCAAAGCTGTGAGTTCACAGTTTTTCCTGTTAAAATTAGCTTGGAGTGACTCCAGGGCAAACTGCCAAATTTGTCACTTCAGAAAGTAGCTATATTACATCCAGAAATTCAGGTAGAGACATCAGAATATGGTAAATATTTGAACAAAAATAGTGTTGTGGTATTTAGTTGCTGTACAAAACCCAGAAGTTTGTAGTTCTTCATCTTTATCTTTGAAGATGTGAAATTCATTATTATGAGATGAAGTTTAATTTGAGAAGCTATATTGAATTAGCATTTCTGATAGATAAGAAAGAATTTGTAGTTGGGAAAGCATTAAGCGTAGCTGAAGTTGCAAATTACAGAAGGCTTTCAAGCCTTCTGCTTTAGCAAGTGTGTTGCTTTGTATATTGCTTTACCTGAAAAACAAAGGGAGGAGGATCAATAATTGTCAAAGGCTCCATTTTATGAAGGGAAAACAGAGAGTCAGTTTAACCATACCTAGAGACAAGAAATCAAATGTTTGCTTTTAGAGTTCTAGGCTCTCAGTGTGAAAAAATAGTTAACTGTCTTCAATTTGTTGTTGACTGCTGATGAGAAACCTTTTGGAGTGGTGGGTCCATTGCTCCTCTGGTTTGCTAGAGGTCTCACTTATTGTGCTGTACAGAATGTCTCCTATTCATTGGCAGTAAAAAAGAGAATAACTAGATTTTTACAGTGGGGATCAGCTTCAGACTGAAGACACTGTCACATAAGTCCTCTTCATTGATACAGCAGTGCTGTGTGTTGTAGCTCTGCTACAACTCATGACTGGGACCCCTTTTAGTCAATGAAAAATACCTCTGGACTAGAATGCAGGTGAAACAATCCTCTAACTAGTGTGCAGTCATAGAGTAATGATATTTGATCCTGTGGTATGTATAAGTTCAAGTGGTACATTATTGGTGGGGTGTTTTAATCAAATACTGCTGCATGAGTGTTCTTAAAATGTCTGTTCATCTGATGTCTACTAATCCAGTCTTCCAGAGTTGTTAATTACTCCTTGTGCAGGAGATATTCACTACTGTGGTAAAGTAGTAAAGCAGGTGACAGCCTAATTTCTAACTTCATGTTGCTTCTATTGCTTTGGATACTCCGCGCTACTTAAATGTTGTGGCGTTTATGTCAAAGCTGCAAGTCAAGCTACATGTCACCTTTTGTTTTAAGTTCTAGTAGGATAGTAGAAGACTTTTTTTCTCACCTTTTGATAACCAGCCAATTCGTTGGAAGGCTGAATTCCCTTGTGGATTTAAGTGAACAAAAAATTCATACCTTCCTGCACTGTTTAGATCATCTGGATTCTTGATAGTGTTCATCTCTCCTCTCGCTGCCTGCCTCCTGTATCACTTCCACTTCAACATCTTCCCATTTTTTTGAGAGGAACCCCAAAATTAGTATTAACTCTAAAGCTAACTAAAGACTAACGAAACACAGTAGTTTTGTTTTCAGTGCTGCATTTTTTCTTTGTTTATCAAGTTACAAACTACAGTTTGAGTAGCAAACTATTATCTTGTTTCAGTGTAATTATTGCAGGCTTGTTAAGTGCAATTTCTAAATGTCATTTCCCTTTTTTTTCTGTACGCCAAAGTGAATAATGGAATGTCCCTTTGCAATTCTTCATTATTTTCCAAGATTTACTAATTGTCAGAATAAAATTAAATTCAATCTTTATATAGGTGCCTTAGAAGGAAGGTGATGCTTTCTGAAAGTGGCATTAGGTATCTCAAGCTGGACATTTTGAAATATGGGTGGTACCTGCAAATCCAGAATGTAGGAATGTAAAACCTGGCAGCAAATGTTCCCACTCACAGCTGGAGCTGCTGGGTAAAGAGGCAGCCTTTCAGATCATTTGAGACTTGAAGCTGATATTAAGAGTTTAAATAGGTATGGTGTCAGCAACCATATTCTGTTGTTTGAGGTTTAGAAATAAATAAATTAATTTAAAACTAAATTTAAAAAGCAGAATGAGAGAGAGAGAGAGAGGAGAGAGATGTAAATGACTGTTCCAAGGTCTAGAATAAGTGGGGACTGCAGTATTCTGTTTTAGGGTAAAGCCAGTTCATGCTTTTGTTGTGTCTTCAAATTCCAGAATATTTCCAGGGCTGAATTGAGATGGTACTGCTTCCATGGTTTCTGCAGAATTTTTGTTCTCCAGATTTATGGCCAAGTCCAGATATCTATCAAATACGGTGTTTTGTGTTGCTGTTTACTGGACCTTTACTTACACCATGTTAAGTGCTGATTGTATGAATAATCTAGGAAGTGAACAGAGGAATTCTAGTGAATTTTAGGTTGTTTGTGTGTGGTCCTTATGTTATTGTGTGCCGTAGTTTTTTCTGAGATTATGAACTGTGTGCATAGAGATTATTTCTGTAAGCTATTTTTTCCAAACTTTAATCATCCATGTAGAATTGACCAAAACACTGTAGCCAGTTGTGAAGATGGCAGAAAAACTGTGTCCTGAATACCAAAGTTGGTGATACCAAGCACTGGGCAAAAAAAAATGCAGGTAGGGGGTCTGACTTTGCTTTGCATGGAGAAAAACTGCAAGGCTGAATCTGGGAAGCTTACAAATGCCAACAATATTAAAAGACTGATCTCACTGGGGCAGAGGAAAGAACACAAATGCACTCCCTCACCCCCCATCCAGGCCTTTCTCCACTTGGGCTGCAGATTTTTACGTACACCCCAAGTCATTAAACCAAACAGATGTTCTGGTGCAGTTGCTGAGATTATACGCTACTATTCAACTACCATTCATCTCAGTGTTTAAAGTAACCAAATGACTTGTATTAAAAGGGCAGCCTCTACAGAAAGGTGCCACATCTGCCTTCAGGCTTTTATTTGGGCCCTTACACAGAAAAGTACTTCATGTGCATGACTGGGTATGTCCTGTCTGCACAGAAATCTCAGCCTTAAAATGCTGTATTAATCTGATGTTTAGATTTTAATTAGAGAAGAAACTTCAACCTATTGTAGTGAAATTCTCTGGCTTGGTGAAAATGATGAATTTTAAAGCAGGATTTCTGGGGTGATTTATCTGGTATTTTCCTCCTGGATAGGCTTTGTAAACAGTCCAGGAAATGTTTCTGTATTTGAATATACTTAACTCAGTAAGAACAATGCAGCCTTGTGGTTTTGCATCTGCTGGCTGTATATTAAATACCAATGTGGAGAGGGGGTGGGTGCTACCTTACACTTGCATCATATTTTCACTTTACATGATTGAATTTGGTTGAATAATATACAGAACTGCATAAAAATACTTAATCAGTATTTCCCAAGCATGGATGCTGACAGCTTTTCCATGACAGCTTTGTCCAAATCCTACAGTTCCTTAGGCTGCATGTTGCTTTTGCAGGCAGAAGCTGTGGTTGCTTTATAGTAGTAAGTTCCCAACATTTACAAGAATTTAGCTGGCAATCAAGGCAAAAACATTTTAAACCCTTCTCAAAAGTAGAAGACTGCTGAAACCTGGGCTGCCCTGTTTGCCTGAAACTGCATGTTACTTAAATAACAGCATGGATATGTGTAGGAAGTGTAGCATTAGTTGATGTATAATCTGCTCAGTGACTGAATTAAGATGTTATGCAATGACAGTCTTAAATCTTCCCTATTCTGTGAATTGCAAAGTAAACTCAAGTTTTCCTTGAGATGTAAAGAAAAGTGAAAAGCTTTAATCAAAAGCTTCAGAAAATCTTTTTAGCATGAAAACAGTGTTTCAGTGCTGCTGCCTCTTGTTTTGTATGTGTTTTCAGAGGTTGCAAAACACCTGACAGGAGCCAAATATATCAGTTTTACACCCACTGCATAGCCCTGCAGTGTCCTGCAAGTCTTCTGTAGAAGGTGTTTACTTAGAAAAGTAATGTTTAAAGGACTTTTCAGTCTTCTGCAGGGCTTGCTTGTTAATAGGAGTTGGATAGAGAAACTTGGGTGCATAGTTGCTTAAAAATAATCATCCTGTTGAAGGATGAAGGATATGGAAATCAGAGTTTATTCCTTATCTTTATAGTGATGTTGGAAATAATTAGAGAAGTCCTGGGGATCTGTTTCTGCAAACTGGTGGCGTACTTTTGTGGACCCAAACAAAGAGTAGGGTCAAGAAATTCTGAAGTACAAGTGTAGCTGTGTTTCAAATTGTCTTCTCTGCCTTTGGTTTAGAATAAACTGTCTATACACATTGGAGTGAACTGGCTCCAGTGGACAGTTTGGAAGGAGCTTGGAGGGTTGAATTCATCCAAAATCTCAGTTGAAAAGAATTTAGAATGGAGCAGGAATTACAGAATTTATACTTGTTATAGTGAAGAACAAATAAAATACCTGCCAGAAGCTGCTTAGAAACCAGCTTAGCCATGTTCTAGGAGCAAAAGGGTTAGAAACATGCCTTTGCTCTTCTAGTGTCTAACTGGTGGGAATGACTCTTAGTTCCTGAAGTGTGTTGCTATATAGAAAACTTCAAATTTCAGTGCTTTGTCTGGAATTCACAGGGAAATTCATAATGTGTCAGCTGACTCAACTGAAGAAAGCACAGGTCTTACCTGCATCCTGGAAGGAAGGTAGAGCTTTTATTTTGCAGAAAGCTTCCATTAGGCAGTTTTGGGTCATATCCTAGGCCTGTGATGGGTAATAAGTGCTGTGTAAGTAATTTAAATGCTGTGCCTTCTGTTTGAATTGCATCAAACTGGACAGCAGCTATCCTGACTTCTAGGAGTTCCTTCACAGAAATTGTACTTGGTCTTACTGTAGAGAATGTGATCCATATCAGTCTTTCCTGTGGAAGTGTTTCCTTATTTGAGTCCCATTTTTTGTTCCAGTCTTTGAGCTGCATGTTGTGTTTGGTGTCTTGGAGCTGCTAGCAGTTCCTACGTTGTTTGGTCAGTGTTAAAGGGCACCTTGCACTCTCTGTCATCAGCACTACTTTGCTTTGATTGTGGTATTGGTTCCTTTTGGGCATATCTTGAAAATGTATGACAGACAAAGGATGATGAAATAAACCCAAACTACTTTCTTGAAGGAATCATAAGTGAAATTATGAATATTCGTAAAAGACTAAGGCAGAAGCCATGGTGATTTCTTGCAAAAGTGTTCATTTGAAGGAGATAAACCTGGAGATCTGCAATACCTGGAACTGTGTATGTGCAACAGCTAAAAGTGAGAGCAGCTGGATGCCAGGATTAAAATTTTGGATATAAAGAACATGCTGATGTTAGAAATCAATGTTGGGAAAACAGGATATATCCTTGTCACAATGGGTATTGTACCAAAGTTAGGTTACAGGAGCACCAATGTTTTTTGCTTTATAATTTATTACACCAGAATAATGTTTGAGTTGTGCTCAGTTCTTACACTATCACTCAAAATGTCATTTGGATTTGGACAATCTGGTATGATGCTGACATTTGAAATCCTGCAGCTTTGTTTACATGTGTGAAAACAAGAAAGTGGAAAGAGGATAGTCTGTTTAAAATAGTCTGGATGGTTAATCTGCATTAGGTGTGGAGAGAGGTCAGATTTTCTATTTTTCGCTCTTCACTTAATATTATGGTAAATATGGTAATTTTGAAAAGAAAAAGTTCTGAACTGGGGAGAGGTAAAATACTTCTTGAAACAGTAAGTATACACTTCATGCAGTATTGTGTACAAGCAGTATATCACAGTCTGTTCAAAGACTCTCAGGGCTCTGAAACGTCTTATGCTTTAAACTTTGAAGCCTGAAACACTGCTCTTATTTCACTGCTGTGTGCCACCTGTAAAATCACATTTTTCAGGAGACTAGGTGAGTATATGCTTGTAGGTTTTTAGTATATCCAATGAAACACAAACTAGTCTGTGTAAAGGGAATACCATTTTATATTGCACGATGAGCAACAAAGTTTAGGATACTAACCTTAAAATGTCTTTGGGACTTATTTTTACTCTATTAAGGGAAAAAACCCACGTGCTACATCTGGTGTACATTTCTGTGAACTGCTAGTTTATACTGATCAGTGTTTTTTCTTTTCTCATTTATTCAGGATATATGACTCAAACCCTGAACAACCAAATATATTCCAGGTGGAGCAGCTGGAACGTCTCAAGAAAGAACTGCCAGAGTTGAAAAGCTGTGTGTGTCCCTCAGTTAGCCACTTCAAACCCATATCTCCATGTAAATGCCATCACAGTTACCTGGAAGAGAAAGCTGTAGATAACTTGAAGAGTGTTCAGATGCAAAAGGACTAATTTTAGGCAGAATGCTGTTCTGTATCTATAGAATTTTCACCATTGGAATAGTTCTGTCTATGCTTTCAGGTTGGTTTGTTTTAAGTCTTCAAATAGCAATAACTGTGTTTCTCCTTCCTAACAGTACTTATTAAAATTTCAAACAATGTTAAAATATTCAGCCAGTTATAGTTACTGTTCAATTTACATATACAGTTTTAACTTTTTTCTCAAATCATCTCAAATCTTGAAAAAGAAAACTATCACTAGTGCTTTTAAAAAAACCCAAAAATTATTTAAGCAGTCTCAGTAGTGAAAGCTCAAAAACGAAATTGTAGAGAAATGACAATAATCTGATCTTGGATATGCTGAAAATTCATTTTGACTGATTTTACTTACAGGCTGACAAGCTGTAGCATTTATCTTACAGCAGGAAATTCAGAGAGTGATTTTAAGATAGATCTGGCCTATCAAAAGATCTGAACAAATTGGTACCTCATGTATATGTATTTGCACTGGTAGCTCCACCTGTACAAAGCTTTGTGCCATTTTAAAGTATTTATTTTTTTTTTTAGCAAGCTGCAGCTCATTTTTCCCCACTTCATTGGACATTCAGGCTGCTGCCTTTGTTTCCTCACCTCTCAGTTCAGTGGTACAGTGCCCGTGTACAGCAGTCAGGGGGGAACCACAAGTACAATTTATCATTAATCGCACACAGGCCTGCTAAACTTAAAAAATGTTGCTAATAATCTTAACAGAATTACAGAAACATCTTCAGTGGTTGAGAATCTCTTTTGCACAATAACCTTAATGAACAGAGTACGTACCCTGCACAAACTCTACAAAATGCATGCTTTATCTATTAAGCATGAAATTTAGGTGTTTGCTGAGGTCCTTGCATCTTTATGGTGCTAGTTATGTGTGAAGGGTGCAAGGACCAACTCAACAACTTCATCTTCTTTGCCTGAGAAACCACAAGCCTGTTATTCACAGACATTTGGAGAAGAGGCTATACCATACGTGGTTTGTCTTATTTACATAATGCAAGCTACTGGCTTTTGTATTTTGCAAGATTTTTTGGCTTTTACCATGGAGCAAGAATCACAAACGTACTGAATTCAGATAATCAGTATTCTGTTGGCTGGTATCTATCCTCTGTAATTTATTACAAAGTCATAGCTTAGAGTTCTTAATAGATAAGTATGCATGTCCTTTCTCCTCCTGATGTTGCAGGTCATGCCAACACAACAACTGTAACTTTCTACTGAAGTGTTAATGTATAATAAGAATGGAAAATATTTATTTTTTTTCTCTTGTAAATTGACAATGAAAACAATAGTATGTACTATATTCTTTATATACGGTCATTGCTACATATAGAACTGATTGTACAAAGAGTAAAGCCATTGCAAATAAGTGCTTGAGCCTGCACTGCTGAGCGGTTTGAAACAGCTTGTTTTGACTTGTGCATTTTAGTATTTAAAGTTTGTTTGTCCTGCACAAACATCACAGTAGTGATTAGGTATCTGGAAGCCTTCTTTTATTAAAAAAAAAAAAGAAACAAAAATGCAAAACAACCCTAAACCAAAATTGTAAGTGTGTGAACTGTGTTTTTGAGAAGGGGAGGCGGCACTGAATCTTGGCATCAGGAACCTGTGGCTGTTATTTGATACATCCCTCACCTATGTGATTAATTCTTAATTTTTTTTTTCCTCATTTGTATACCCTCTGGGATTCTCTTGACAGGTCTTGAGGGCTTTGCCAACTGATACTCAACTCCTAGCAGAGTTTGTGTCACTGCTTATAAGAGCTGGGCAGCACATCTGCAGAGATGTTGAGCGTGACACCTGTTCTGTGTGAAGGTGGTATAAAAGTTGTGCTGTCTGAAGCACCCTCTCAGACTAATCCCAGTGAGATGCTCAGGAGGGCTTAGACACCCATAAAATCTTCTTTCCCAATCTTCAGTGCTCAGGGAGTAGCATTTGGCTGTTTTGTGTGAGGGGAGTGGGAATAAATACACCCACTGCGATGATTTTACAAGACAGTTTTGAGCAGTGTTACAAGGTTGGTGTTTTCTTGCTGCCTACCCTACATCTGAGTAAGTTGTGTCAGTGCTTTCCTCCAGCCCTGAGGAGCTTTAACAGTTCTCCTGCTGTACCAGTTCTTGGAGCTGAGCTCACGGCTTGGCCACACCGAGCAGCTGTTCTGCCACAGCCACTGGCATTGCAGATGGGATAGTGGGAACCAAAAAGCACGAATTTGGGATCTGGCAGGGGAAACTGCCACCTCCTGCTTTGGAGTGCTTGTTGGAGACCAGCGGGGTCTGGGCAGAGGTGGCTTTGCTCCAGCTAAAGGACTGCTACAGAATTTTAATCCAGAGAGGTGTGAGCTGTAGTAGAGGAGACAGATTTTCTCTCTTGACTTTGGAATGTTTTCTTTTGCCCTACCCAAAGACTGGGCTCTACATCTATGATATTGGTTGCGGAATACACAGCCACTGCCATAACTACCATGGACAGTGAGTATGTTCACACATGTACCAGCTGTGAGCTCCTGATGCAGCAACCAGCTGGCAGCACACCAGCTCTGCTGCCCTGGAAGACATCTAGGATGGATAGAACTCAGTCATGGACTAAATGAACTCTACAGACACCTTGGAGGGACAGCCATTGACTATGGAAATGGTGCCTGTGCTTGTGTATGTTTATATATACAGGCGTGTAGTTGGGAGGTGTAAGGTCTGAGCATGACATAGCTGGCATAGAATAAGGGGTGGAGAATGTCCTGGTTTTGGCCAAGGACAGGGTTAATTTTTGCAGTAGCAGGGGGAAGAGTGGGATATGGCTGAGGGGGCATGGCCAAGACTGACATGTCATTCAGTGCCACGTCCTGTCATTGGTGGGGACAGGGAGAAGGGACTTTTTGGCTTTTGAGAAGAAAGGAGTGGCTTCCAGTCAGAAATAAGTGTGGGGAGGAATGGGTCAGGGTGGGGCGCTGTGGTCACATTGGGTCAGGCTCTGCAATAAGCATTTTGCATGTGAATCACCCTCCCTTTTATACACTTTTGCTATCAATATTGTTGCTGCTACTGTTCTTATCTGTTATGCTGTTTGTTTTCTTATCTCATTGCTGTTTGCAGTAAATGAGTCTTATCTCACCCCCTGATCTTGGCCTTTTGTGCCTCCAGTTCTCCCTGGCCACCCGTGCTGGCAGAGGAGGAGCGAGCCAGTGGCAGTGTGGTTTTGAGTCTCCGGGGAAGACCTAAACTGGGGAGCACCATTCCTAAAGCTGAGACAGCCCAAAGAAGTGAAGGCAAGTCCTTAGCACCATCAGAGAACCTGCTTCCATGTCTTGGGAACCCTCTGCTGCCCATGGTCTCATGGAGCAGAGGGACCTGAATCCTGTGCTGGCCTGGCACAAGGATAAGACCATCCCCCAGTGTGGTGGTTTAGGAACGGTATTCCCCAATTTAGTATTCACACTCCATGAGGCACTCACACACTCACCTCACTTGCAGTGCGATGAAGAGGGGAATTGAAGATGCAAATCATGAGTTAAGAACAATTTACTGGAATCAGCACTGGAATAAGAAAAATGAGCAGTAACAATTACAACGTCAATAGCAGAGGGAATAGGCACTCTCCAGTCACTCCCTCAGCTGCACTCCAGGGAAGAGAGCCCTTCCCCTGCCCCTGGAACATGATGTGCAGTGGCGTAGAACAACCTCTGGGTCCTGGCCATGTCCCATCCTGGCTGCTGCAAAAAGTAACCCTAGTGTGGCCAGCACCAAGGCATTCTCCATCCCTTATTCCATACCATCTCTGGCATGCCCAAATCCTAGACCTTCCAACTCTATACATTATATATATATATACACACCACCATGGATGTCATTTCCATAGTCAATGACCATCCCTCCAAGGGGTCTGTTGAGTTAATTTAGTCCATACTTGCATTCTGTCCATCCTTGATGTCTTCCAGGTCAGGAGAGCTGGTGTGTTGCAATATACAATGTCAATTTCTCTCTAGGAAATTTAGGTAGTACCCCCAAAATTTCTCCAAATAACTTAGGATTCACATACTTTCATAATCACATAGATCTTGTACCTTAACTAAAAACATCCAGCAAAATCTTGGTCACAATAGGAACCAGCTGAGAAAGCTCTTGCTGGCTCCACATTTGTCTCACACCCCTGGGATTACACCCCACATCCTTGAGTTTTGCACTTTCCTTCTCAGCTGCATCCACCATCATATCTTGGGCTCACACAGCCCAGCTTCAAAGCTTTAACATCCAGCAACTGCTTCCATGTAGATCTTAGGGAAAAAAAAGTTAGCACTGGCCTTCCCCTTGCAGCCTGTGAACTGCACCACATGCAGGTCTTTGCTCTCTCCTTTCAGCTGTATGTGCCCTCAGATTCTCTCACAGAATCTATGTCCAAAATAAAAAAAAACCCAAACAACAGCTGCTCCCACAGAAAAGGTCCTGGAAGGAAGAGCCAGTGGTGGACTACAGTTTTCTTTTTTAACTTATGAACTGCTGTGCTGAGATGATTCGCTTTCACTTCACTCTTGCAGATCCAGGATCCAAATCTGAAGCCCTCCACTAACTGCTCCCACACTAAAGGTGCCAGGAAAAAAGATGTTGGCTTTTACCTTCCCACTGTCACCGTTCAGAACTCCACCTTGTATCCCTGTGTACTTCCTAGACAATTAAATGTACCATGACACTGCCTCAGAAACGCAAAGTGCAGGTCTGAAGTCAAAAATGTCTAGACACTTCTGCCAAACAAAATGTGCCAGGACTGAAAGAAATACATTTATTTTGGAATACTGCCTCCAGTGTTGAATACATCCACCAGGGACTGCTCGAACACAGAATTTCCAGGAAAGAGCTGTTGCTTATTTGTACCTCCCTGGGGCAGCATCTCGTGCACCACCACCGATGGCTGAGGCGCTTTCCTTAGCAGATAAAGGCATCCTCATTCTCTTTATGGAGCCCACCCCCAGTATTTGTCCAGGGATCTCTTTCAGAGAAAACTTTTCCAGGACAGAAAGCTCTTACTGGTTTATACCTCCCTAGGAAGCCCTGTCACGTTATCCTTTTCTTTCAGGTGGCCAGTGCCTGGTGAGGACATGGATGAACAAATGACTGCTTTATTTAAATTGGCAATGATAATGATTAGATGAAAACTTAAAAAGATGAAAATGCGAAATGGCAAAAGAACAATCTGATCACAACTATTTACTGCACAAAACCTGCTAATACAGTGCTCTATTTATTGCACCAATAATACAGCTAGCTTAATAACTATCAAATGGGGACTGATGTTACTCACCCATACCGCTGACCATGGGCAAATCTCTTTCACTCAGCCTCCAGAGGTGTCCCTGAGGGCTGTTCCCACCCGAGGGAAGGATCTTCATGCACCTGAGGGAGTTATGCTGGGAAAACTGGGACTGGCCTTTTATAGTATGAAGAGGTTGATTGTCAGTCCTGCAACTTTTAGGTTCTGTGTTGTTCTGCCTGCTCAGCAGAACACATTTATTTTTGAGTCAGATTTTACCAGCTCTTTGGTTTCTTCTGCTCAAAACTTCTGTCTCTCACTTCCCTACTGCGCTCTTCCATGTCCCTGTGGGTGCCCACCTCAGTTAGGAAGAGGATCCTCATGAAGGGCCTAATTTAAGAAAATTTGGTCAAGGTGGTCTCAGCATTCTTCAAGACTAAAACAAGTGTTCTACTATGCCCCCTGTTTCTCAATCCATCACCAAAAATCTGTAAATAAGACAAAGAAGGGCTCTTCAAAGCCCTCCTAGCCCTTCCAAACCGAACGGCACTGGTGCTCCTGCCCCTCATAACACAGTTGCTCATTCCTCACACACCCCCCTGCCAGTCCTGTGATCCCAGGAAGAGGAGAGCTTCATCTCCATCCCTTACAGAGACAATGAGACCCCTCTGGAGCTGTGTCTGTGCAGCTCTGTGCCTGCATTCCCACTGCTTCCTGCTCTCCTTGTTTGCTGACTGGTTTCTAGGTCTGCCTCATATCTAAGTTTTTATCTATTATGTGTAGCTGTGCCACCTTGGGGCACATGGAATCTCACCAGGGAAGTGGGAGTCAGGTGGATGCGGCAAAAACGCTCCCCCACCTCTGAAGACGTCATGAAGTTCAGCATGGACTCTGCATGTAAGTGAGAAAAGGTCTCCAGAAGAAAAGAAATATGGAATTATCCACTTAAATGTTCAATGGACTGGAAATAATAGAGCTCAAGGTCTGGATAAGAGGTATCCATCCCACCCCTTCACTGCCCCACCAGCACTGGGCTTCTGTGCTTGCTCTGACACTTAACCCTGCCCCTCACTTAATCTGCTAACTAAAAGCATTTGCCCAATTTTTCTGATGTTGCAGCCTCCTCCACTCATCTGCCCCACTGCTTTCTCTAAGGGGAAGTTTTCACACTGTCTTCCTTTCTTGCACTTTTTGGCCCCAGCTTCTGGAGTTACGTGGTTTTTGCTGGGTACCCAAGCGAGTGTGTTTAAAAAAAGTAAATATTCATATTAAGGAGAAGGGGAACGACTTGCTCCTGTGGCCTACAGACAAAAAAAAAAAAAAAA
>VZRL01001653.1:305289-359228 GCA_013397895.1 Origma solitaria | reverse complement strand
TTGGGAAGTCTCATCATTTTAGGTCATTTGTGTTACCTTGGCATTTTCAGTCTCCTCCTGAGATGATGGAGGTGGCTTGCCCTGCAGTTTGATTGCCCTCATCCTCAGATGTCTGTGGGACTTTTCTAGGCCCCACTGTTTGCCCCATGTCCCATCCTGGCCTGCCTCGGCCACAGCCACCCTCGTGTCCTCTGCTGTGACCACCTCAGGTGTGTGGGGACATACTGACGAGTAAAAGGGGACGAGAGGCAGTCCCGGCGGATGGGCACGAGTGTCCCCTGCCGCCCTCAGGTGTGACCCCAGTGCCACTCACACCTGCCTGGCCCTCTCAGCCTGCGCGGGGACAGCAGAGCTCCGAGAGCCCCGGGGCTGTCCCTGCGTGTCCCAACGCTGCCATGTGACTGCAGGTCACAGGGCTGGGCCACACCTGTGCCACTCACAGCTGTCCGCACCTGTCAGCGGGAGGAAGGGAGGAAAGCAGCCGGGGCAGGAAGGGGAGAAAAGGAGGAAGAAAGGAGAGCAGGAAGGGGACGAAAGGCGGAAGAGAGAGAGGGAGGGAGAGGGAGAGGCAGGGAGGCTGCATTTAGCGCTGAGAAGCACAGCGGGTGACAGTCCCCGCGCCTGAGGCTTCCGATGTCCTCCTCAACTTCCAGCAGCTCTCTGCCCAGCGGCCTGGCGGTCCTGACCACGTTCCCAGATGTGCTCTTCATCCCTGAAATCGTGAGTGCTGACTTTTCCCTGCGGGAGGGCCGTGGCTGCTGGAGGGGCACCCAGCGCAGCTGATGCTGCTCAGGGATGAGGCTTGTCCCCAAACACGTGGCTCAGGACCCACGCCAGGTCCCTGAGCCACGAGGGGCTGGGGACAGCTCACCCTCGGCGAAAACCACAGGGCAGAAGGCTCTGAAACTCTCCTTTAGTCTGCGATGTGATTTTTCTGGTACCTCTGAAAAACTTCTGTCATTTCCTGCCGGAAAAAACGTCGCGGTTTGTCGGTGGGTTTAAACCAGGTTGGGAAATGGAGAGGGTTAATTAGCTGGGAGATGATTTTAGCGGACAGTGCCGGCGGAGGATGAGCTGCTCAGGGCTCAGGATGAGGGCTCGGGGCGAGCTGGGGGAATGGTGTGCAGCAGCACAGAGCTCGATCAGCCGGGGCGGTGCTGCTCCATTGCAGCATTCCCGAGCCGCAGGTGCGGAGTGCTGGACCTGGGCGTGTGGGCGAGCCAAGGGTGAGCCAAGGGTGAGCAAACACCTCGTAACTTCTTTCCACATTGTAACTTCATTGAGCAGGGGGAGATCATAATCTTAATGGATTTGGCGCAGGTTAAAAGCAGTTGCTGTCAGGACCGGCTGAGAGACACAGAATTTCAACTTGAACCTTTTCCCGGTGTCCCCTGCCCCACTCAAGAATCCTTCTCTTCTCGCAAGAGCTTCAGAGGCTTTTTTCCAAATTCTGAGCACTTTGGTCCAGCACTGAAAGCTCTGTCTGAGTATAGTAGGATGGCATTCAGGTTATTTCATGCTCAAAACTTCAGCTTTGCCACCTGGCACCAAATCCTTTCCTGTCACCCGACTTGGTCCACGCTCCCGGGATTTACAGCATTTCCTTCATTCTCCTGGTGATAACAGTGCAGCAGAGAGGATGGAGAGAAAAACTTTGCTTCAGCCCCTCCAGTCACGCTCTGGGGACTTGGTCTCTGCCTGAGAGCAAGGTCCAGCCTTCCTGCAGCCACATTCAGGAGGATATTAAATCCCTTTGGAGGTTTTGGCTGGGCAGATGCTTGCCAGCCACCCTGCCACTGAATTGTGTAGGTCCTGGTGCTGAGCCTGCTGTTGGCCTCAGCTCCTTTTCCCCCTTGAACTGTTTGTTTGCAATCCCTGTCTCCAGGGGGTTTGGCAGGGCAGCTTGCTGCAATGAGCACCCTGTCCTTTGGTTTGGGTGAGACCTGGAAATGTGCATCCCGAAGGCTCAGGAACCACCCAGGAAGGAGGAATGCTGCATAACTGGATTTCTGCATCTCCAGGAAAACTCTGGGCTGTGCAGCTGTGTGACCTCTGCTGTGTACAAAGGAGGTGGTTGCCCTGAATCACAGCATTCAGAAGATTAAAGAGTTTCTCATTCCTTAGTGGACTCTAAGGTTGCCGACAATGGGCTAACACGATAACTACAAAACAAAACAAAAATAAACTGGCGTTTCAAATGCTAAGACAGTGGTGACATTTTCAGGAGATCCCACCTGCAGATCAGATGATTGCCACATCTGCATGGGCTGATTAAGAGCTACCTTTATTAATCTGTGAGGCTCAGTTTAATTCTTGTAATCAATTTAACTTGAAGAACTTCTTGGATACCCAGACCTACGTGGAAAAGATGAAACAAGCGGAAAAAAGATAGGTTTGCTTTGTAAAAGGCTATCTAAAGGATGTTTTCTTCTTAGATTGCTGTCCACATCCTGACGTGAGTTAGTGAAAGCCTCTCAAACCTTCCTTCATTTTTACGAGTCTGCTCTGTAAAACCAAAGTCAGTAATCAAACCATGTCAGACTTTTCTCAGTAACCACACCCTGCAGAAAGGAGAGATGGTGAGTGGTAGGAAGTAAGCAGTGAAACATCTTTCCCCAGCCTCGTATCTCACCACAATTTGTGCTTGATTTTAATGGAGGAGCCATAAGGCTTTTCCCCAGGATTTTTAGCTGCAACACATTCGTTGTGTCACCACGAGTGGTTAAAAGGAGTGGATTAGTGCTCAAGTGTCAGTGTTTGGTTGTTACAAGAGGCACCAGAACAGGAGCACTTCTGAAGACCTCTTTTCACTCAGGTCTTTGTAACTTCTTATCACGTTGTAACTTCTTTGAGCAGAAGGAGATAATAATATTTAATTAATTTAATTTATTATATTTAATATATATTTAATTAATATCTATAATTAAGGAATAGGTCCCCACACAGCATTGCCCCACACAGTGTGGGTCCAGCTGAGGAACTCCTCATCACAGGATGCTGCACACACTAAACTTCACACAGATCCAAGAGACAGCTGGGCTGACCCGCGGCACAGAAAAGCTACTGAGTGCATTTCAGTGCAAAGACACCACTTGCACTCCAGACACTCCACAACACTGAACATCGTGCTCCCATCCTCGTGCATGAATCTGCTGATGAAGGGATGGAGCCTGGACATAGCTCTCCCTGTGTTCCACCAGAAAACCCACGGCAAGTTCCCAAGGCTGGCTGAGAAAGTCCCACATCAGCAGCTGGGAACAGGCACAGCTCTGGTGTGGCCAATGAAGGATGACCCAAAGAGCTGGAGCAGCTCCCCTTCCCAAGAAGGAGCTGGGAGCCTCAGGCTTATTTCCCCTACCTGGAGAGTCAAACCTCTCCTCAGCCTGTTCTCTCCTTTCGGGGTGATATTTGCACATGGCCTTTGTGAGGGCAGGTCTGTGCTGTTTGTGCAGGTGAGCTGCGTTTGACACTGCTCCTGGCCGGGATCTGACATGCTAGGTGTGAAGCAAACACACCTGTCTGAGATCAGCCTCCCTGCTCATTAACACCAGCCCTCAGAATTGCCTGAACCAGCCTTCTGAGCACACCGATGGAGGCTGGGTGTGAGTGGCAGCGGCACCAGGAGGCAGGGCTACAGTGAGGGTTTTTTTGGGTCAGGATGAGTGGCAAATGCTCCCAGTTAAATGCCCAGTTTCAAGGGGAGGCTGGGAAGAGCTTTTGGACTATTGCCACGTGCCATGTGCCAGTGCCGTGCATGACTTTTGGTTCTGCTCTGGATAAGTCATTTTACCCCATGCTCACCCTGTCCCCCACTCTCACTTGCAGATCTTCGGGGGCCTTGTGTGGATCCTGGTGGCATCCTCGAGGGTCCCGATGCCCATGCTGCAGGGCTGGGTGATGTTTGTCTCTGTGTTCTGCTTCGTCATGTCCACCTCCCTCCTGTGCCTCTACTTCTGCGGGGCTCATGGTGGCGGCGGCAGCTGGGTCACCTTGGTACGTGCCTGTGACAAACCCCCGGGCTTGGGGGTGGTTGGATGGGCTCCTGTGCAGCGTGACCCCCGTGGAGATGACTGTGTGATCCTTGTCCCTCAGGATGCCATCTGCCACGCAACAGCGGCGCTGTTCTACCTCAGCGCTGCGGTGCTGGAAGCCTACGCGACCTACGCCGTGGGGATGCTGCTCCCGGCACAGCTCTACAGGGAGAACATCGCTGCCGTGGTGAGTGCCCGGCACGAGGGCAACGAGTGGCAGCTGCCTCTGCAGTGGCCTCAAGTGCAAAGCTTTATTTTGTTCGGGGAGCGGGGAGAAATAAGCTGCAGGCCTGCTATGAATGAATGTCCCCAAACGTGTGAGAAATAGGGCGCATCATGAGGCGTGTGCTGGAATGGCACCCTGTGACAGAAAATTGACTGCTGGTGTGTTTTTCCATCACAGGTATTTGCTTTCGTGGCCACCCTGGTTTATGTGATCCACAAGGTGTTCTCACTCCTGCGATGGAAATTATCCTGAGAGCACGAACAACCGCAGGAACAATGACTGCAATCTCCAGGCTGGGTTTGGGTTCGGTTTTTAAATGTATATCCTATAAACAAGCGGCTTTTTATGTGGGATCTTGGTGATGAAGACAAGGAGCCTGACAGAGAAAATAATATACTAGCACCATCTGTTTCCCTTCAGTCTCTTACAGGCTGGGTACAGTTTGATGCTGGGGCCCAGATAAAAAACAAAACCAAAACATCCAGCTTTAAAAAACTATAGTATAGTTGGGTTTGAAGGGTTAAAATCTCCTTGGTATATATCTTTATGCCTCTGGGATTTTTATTGGTATCGGGGAAACCTGAACAACCAGCACTAAGGAGCATGAGTATGAAACTGTCATTTTAATTGCTGCATGTCCATTTCAGTCCGTTTCCCTCCCTAAACCCACTGTACAAATTAATCTTTTCTGAAAATGCCTTCTCTGACTTGCAATGAGCAATGGGGACAATATTTAACTCACCTCAGGAGCAGTGTGGATTACTGCAGCTCCTGAAAGGTACTGCTGAATTCCGAGGCACAACCAATAGTGCCAGGAATTACCCCTGCCTTTGCTTCCCCTACAAAATACAACTCGGAAGGTGTGCAGAAGGCCAGAGGAGAATCGCATGGGTGATCAGAATCAAATCCTCAATAAGCAGAGGCAATTGGCTCCTGGTTTTGGTGAATGGCTACTCTCTCATACTCTACACTGTGTCACTAATAAAGATGGTTTCGCTGTGATTTTGAGCACAGGTGAGTCATTGCTGCTCTTTTTCCCTTTGCTGCACCCAAGGCACAGCCCCAGGAGCGCTGTGCCCTGACAGGGCAGTGCCACCATGGGGACAGCTGCCAGCTAGGGCTAAACCATGACAATGAATTCATTTAAATGGGGTTTGGACCCAGGAGGGGATGTTTTCACAAGTGAGAGGTACCTAATAAACAGTGGTACCAAATAATCCCTTCCATCTTATGGGGCAAAAAATGCTTCCATTTTAAGGCTGAAGTTCCTGGATAACAACAAGGACTAGAGAAAAAGTAAGAAATACAAGTTGACCTGGAGGCCCCCCTGTTACTTCATACCCGGGGGAACTTTTGACCTGTGATCGTGGGTTTGGTTTGAAGCTTTTTAATTGCAAACTAAAGAAAACATTTGTGGTTTTTTGTTTTTTCCTTGCTGAAAACCAGCCTGACTTGTTTTGCCTGTTACTGTGACAACAGCAAACTGGTTGCAACAGAGGTGGAAAGAGAAACCCCTTTTTAGAGCAGGGAGGGAACTCAAACGCACTTTGGACAATGGCACGGGGCTCTGAAGTTCAGCATTCACCTGCTGAAACTGGTTTCGACATCCCATCATGATGGGGTGCGTGTGGGGATGTTGGTGCCCCGGTTCTATTAACGCCCCACAACGTGACACTGAACACAAAGGTGCCTTTCTGCTTGGCTCTGTTTCCAAAGGCAGGGATCTGCCTGGGCCCTGGGATGAGCTGTCCCTGTTCCTCCTGCACCCAGGGGTGCCCAGCACCTCTGCACCCAGCAGTGCTGCCCCCCCATCCCTGTCCCTGTGCCTTGCGGCCATCACATTTACAGCCCAGGCCTTGGCACGGCTCCAATCTCATTCCTTCTGCCTCGCTCTGCCCTTTGCTTTCCCCTCGCCCGGCACGCACCAGCTCACACCAGTCTGCACCAGTGTCCCTCCATGTCCTTCTGTCCCCACCCTGTGTGCTGGGCGCCTCCCCCACAGCATCAGCCCAGCCCTGGGGAAGCCAGCAGTGGGCAAAAACAGCCATGCTGCTGGCATGGGAGCGTCCATCAGCTCAGGGACACCTGGCAGAGGTGCTGAGGGACACTCTGTGGCCCCAGTGTCACCTGGGCAGAGAGGAGGGACGCCCCCACCAGAGGGTCAAGAATGAACTGATAGTGGTGCTGAAACTTTGATACCCTCCTGGTGTGACCCCAAGTTCAACCCCGTGCAAACTCTGCAGGGTGAAGGGTGTCCCTGCTGGGCACGGGACAGTGACACAGCAAGGTGTGGCTGCCGAATTGCAGCAATGTGCACCTTCCCTGCATGGTGAAAAGGGCACAAAAGAGAGGTTAATCACACCCAGCTTTCCTGGGGACTGGCATGCCCTGGAAGCTGGGCAGCCCAAGGGAGCTGTCTGGAAAATGGCACACCCCAATGCTGCCCAGAGCTCAGAGAATCTCCCAGGACATACAAACTGTGTGTGCAGGACATCTCTTCCCCACAGAGAGCCCTGAGGGCACCACTGGCCGGAGAATTTGCTGTCACTCTGCTGGAAACATGGGGCATGATGGATACTGCAGGCCAGCAAGCCTTGTCCCTTGGGGACACTTCCATGGGGTCAAAGGCACACTGGCAGAGCTCCCCAGGATGTGGGAAGGCTGGCCCTTGCAGTTAGTTGACCACAGGCACTCCCTGCCTGCAGAGCTGCTCCCAGCCTGGCCCAAAACATGGGGCTGCTCCATCCCATGCTGTACATTTGTTAAGGCTCCCAAATCCCCTCCAGATCCCCCCCAGACTGGTCCCTCATCTTCAACAGCATCCTCGCCATCCCTGGGATTCCCTTGCAGATACGACTGGATGGAGCAGCCCATTAAAAAAACCCACAAATCAGGCTTTTTTTTTTTCTTTTTTTTTTTTCCTCCCCCCAGAGCATTTACAAATCCCACTCACACTGTTGAAACGCTGGGCTTACTGTGCCCCTGCAGCCACCACCAGATTTCATCTGCCTGTGTAGCTGGAGTTCCCATCTCTGCTCTTCACCAGCTTCCTCAGCAGGACAAGGAGGGCTGCAGGCACCTGCTCTAGAGAGCAGGCAATTACATGCTAGTTAAAGCAATCTGTGCACTTGAAGGCAGGCAAAGCCCTAGTTCCTATCAAAAACAAGATTGCAGACATATACACTAACTATGCCCAGATTGTAATCTTGGTTGCTCTTGCTTCACTAAGTGGCTTAACCACAATGTTAACTGCTCTCCAAATATTTGCATACGGGATACCTTGCCTCCAGCAATGAAAGGAGTTAGGAGAACTTCCATCTTCTCCCGAATTGCAGGAAAAGAATTTGGTTTTTAATAGAAAACTGGCCAGCTCCATGGAAAATGCAGGAGTTTCTCATTTTACAGTCAGCTGTTTCTGTGAGTGACGAGCAATCTCTGCGCCGGGTAAAACATCTGTACAAGCATCCACATTAATATGAACAAACTTGGGGGAACAGTAAAGCCACAAAAGATTAATTTTATGTAGGGACCTAAGCTCAGCAGCAGAGATGCAAGCTGAATGTGAGCACACATTCCCCAACAGCAGCTTCGTGTGCTGCTGACAAGGAAGTTTGCAACCTGAACACCTGGCCATCCTCTTGAAGGTATATTTAGAGCTGGCAAACAGGAAAAAAGCCTTCCTGCTCAGCAGGCATAGCCTTGGAGTTAGAATTTTCATTACAAGAGTGAGATAAAACTCAAATTCACCCTGCCTGTCTCTATACACACGACTGCTGTCTTTAGAAACCTGCATTGAAATCAATGTAAAATATTGCCCCTAAATGTCTTTAACATCAGAACTTCAAATGTAAATTCCCAGGTTGGTCTTGAAGGATTTCAAAGGTATTTTCTTCAATACTGACAAAATATGTGGCACAAGCATCTTCTGGCATATGGAGAAATGCCATGACAGGCATTCACAGATTGGGAGGCACAGAATTTAACCCCTGAGCCTCAGGAGTGAGACAGAGGATGCACACATGAACTCCCACTACTGCTGCTTGCTTCAGGACCTGCCAGACACCAGCATTTTGCCAAAAAAAAAAAACCAAAAAAAAAACCAAACGGACCCCAACTAACCCAAACTGAACTCATTCTGATGATTCTTTATTGCCTTCACAAGTTTGTATTTTCAACAGTTTCCCAAGAGCTTGTGAAGGAAAACATGGGAGCTCTTGATTAAAAACCATCTTCTGGAATGGAGTAAATGCATGCTTGAAACCAAAGACACGCTCACCGAGTGTTTCCATCTGATCATTCCCACTCAGACAGTGATCAGAGGAATTGTGGGAGAGCAAGCAGCGTTCCTGGATGGCAGCAGTGACATGGATGGCATGAGAGAGCTCCTGCTGCCCTCCTTGAAGCTCAAGCCCGGACACCCTGTGTGAGCCGGGCCTGCCCAGCAGCACCTCTGAGCTGGAGACACAGAGGGAGCGAAGCTTTCAGCACGCTGCCCGTCTGACACGTGCCCAGGGAGACCTGACCATTCCCTGCTCTTTTTTCACCTCCGCCCAGTCCAGCTTGGTGTTCGGAACCTCATCCTCGGGTTCAGGATCCTCACGGACAGTCCCCTCGGGCAGGGCCGCCACGATGGGCAGAGGGCCCTGCTCCTCCCGGAACTCCACCACGTAGAGGCTCTTCTTGTTCGCCAGCTGCTGGTGAGTCTCCTGTGAGCAGGACAGGGAAAACACAACCAAAACAACGATGCACAGTGCTGCTTTACTTCAGCCCAAAATCTACATGGTGTACCCCCAAAAGGTAATTTACTAATAAACAGTTTAAGCACTGTGTAAATGAAATGACTTGTTGGGCTCATCTTCCTGGGCAAAAATTCAGATAGCCAGGCCTCAGATGTACTACAATGTCATCCCAGAGGCACTTGCTTCTGGAAAGCTCATAAACCAGCATTAAAATCATAATGCTGGCATGTTACTACTGTGTAGGAACATTTTTACGTCTTTATATGGATATAAATTTTGCTTTGAGAACAGAAGAGTGCCTGCTACTGCCCTGGCAGGTGGTATTAGCTCATATAATGGTATGAATTTAACATTATTTTCAACTACACCTCTTCCTCGCCTACAAACTGTGCTGCTAACACTCTGGTTTTACAGAATGAACGTGTACAGGTGACAGGAAATGTCTGCCATTCAGGGCAGTCAAGAAAACATATCAAGGGCATAACTCTCAAAGCAATAATCGATACAGCAGGCCCTTCTTCTGCTCATTCTGTGGAAGACAATGCATGGGAAATACAATGCCAGACTTCCTCAAGTCTGATTACCCTCAGATATTGCTAAGTTGTGAGATCTCATCAGGCAAAGAGGATTGTAACCCCCTCATCTCCTGAGGCTGAACTGATAAAGTTGGCCAGGACAGGGTGACAGATTTGACAGCTACAGCTCTGCAGGGCTATATTGGGAATGGAAGCAGCTAAATCTTGGCAGCTACCAAAACTGCAAACAAACGAGATAACCAGGAATTTCCAAAGGCCTGACGCATCCTGAGGCTGGTGTTCAAAGGAAGTAGCACGAAATGCTGCATGTTGGAGCTTTTCCATCAGCTCCAGGCAGCTGGCTCAGACAGAGACATCTCCACTGTGAACACTCCGAGGTGGAGGAAACGACACCACCTCCCTGACTGACTTCAGAGATCTCAGTTACAGCAGCAATGGAAGCAGCTGTGGCCTTCAGTCCTTGGGTAATGAGAACTTAGGACATAAACAAGCAGCAGCAATCAAAGCTGGCCCACAAATCCCTCAGCCCAGGATTTTTCAATGGTCACCCAAACCACAACAAATGAAAGCTCAGGAATTCAGATGTCCCCTGCAGACACCTGGCTATGGAACACGCAGAGTTACACACAGCTGCTCCTGACTGGACAACGCCACAACACTGCTGAGGAATTTAAATCCCCTTACTGATTTCGTTTGCTCTTTGTAAGATTACTTCATTTCAAGCCTGGCATACAAACCCTTTGCTCACAAACTGTTACACTATCCATCCCTTCTGTTCCCTGACCTCATGGACATGGGGAGTGCACCCACCTGTTGGGTCAAGCCTTTGAAGAGAGCTCTGGTGATGTTAATCAAGTTTTTGGATCCAGTGACCTTGGCGTACATGTCCTTAATGCCAATTAGTTTGCAGATGGTGATAATGGCTCGGTGGCAATGGAGACCATACCCTGGGGAAAAAAACCCATAAATTAGCATTACATGATTATTTCTAAGAGCACAACTTACTGAGAAGAGAGCGCAAAGATATCTTCTTTGTTATTTCTGTTACCTAGCACATCAGAACACATTAAATGTTAAAAATGGCTCCAGGGGCTGTGCAGAGGCATCCCTTCCCTTTTTCTGGCCCAGCAACTGGAATGAATTACACTTTGCCATGGTTTTAGTGGCACAGAGTGAAGGAGAGACAAACATTTCAAAATCCACAAACACAACAGAGGTTTGTCATCTGCATCCACCTCCACCAGAGATTATATCAACTCCAATTCATACCTGTAGTACATTGGTATTAATTGCAAATGGTTTCTTAGACTTGCCAGGTTTTAACAGAGGAATTATTTTTTTGAGGAGTTTAATTTTGCTCCAGAGAGGTTTGTTTCACATGGCTTAGCTCTAGAGATCTTTAAAAACTGCAGGACAGTCTTGGTGCTGCAGAGTAAAGGAGACAAAATAATACATCCTGGGGGCCAAATGGCTGGAAAGCAACAGAAAAGGACTAGAATGTTTATTCTAGTGAGGTTATCTGACTGGAGACCTTGTCAATTAGAAAATTGAGGAGAAAAGGGGAAACCAGAAACAAAATATACAGAGACGCAGGCCTGAGAAAACCCAAAGAGACAAGGAAAAGAAAAAAACATCCCCACTAACTGATGAGCTGTCAGGAAACTTTAGGTGGCACTTCCAGGAAGATCAAACTGACTTCACAACCACCAAGACTGTAAAGAAAGGGAGACCTGGACTGAGAGGGGTGTGAGAACTTACAGGTCTCCACCAATGGCTGGAGCAGGACCAGGGTTCACATCTAGGTAATCTGGAACTCAAGGAACTAAACTTAGGAAGCATGAAAGAGCTCCCAGCAATGTCAAAGAAGCAAAGCCCAGTTCACAGCAGCAAGCCATGTCACCAGCAGTAGGCATTTCTAATGAAAAATGACTGATTATTTTCAACCTTTAAAACACGGCAGACTGGACACTACACAAGTTTAACTTCATCAAATAAATACCAGCAATTAATAAAACACCAGAGTTTCCAGGCAGCTTTAATTACCTTTGGTTTGCTTCTTCATGCGGATGTTTGTCCTTTTAAATCTCACTGCAATGTCATGGTAAACTGGAGCGGGGGGAAGAAAGGCATTTCAGATAAATTATTCCTTCTAGAAAAGCTTTAGCTTTCCTTGTTTTGTACTGAATGTTACATTGGTTTTACTCTCTTGTGACTTCTTTAAAGAGAAGGGTTAATCTAGGTAAATTTCTGGCATAGATTATGAATGGTGAAATATCTGTGAATACTATGTTGCTACTGAAAAATAGGTAGGTCTGCCTCCAGTGAGCCTCATTTACTTTTGAACTGAGCTCACACGATACAATTTAACTCATATTTTTTAATGTTACAGCTTTTAACCTAAGATTTCTCCATAGGCATCAGCATTCCTGGATTTTCCATACAGAATACTAACAAAAAACTACCAGGAAGCATCAGACTGATTCTCCAGCCCAGGTTCCTTCTCCCTGGTTGCTGGGCTTTGTCAGCACACACAGATTGAACCACCAGGGAATCATCTCCTCTGACATAGAGAGGGGAAGAGCACAGGAGTTCAGTGTAGAGAAAAATGCTCCAACAATACCTGACTCCCTTAACTCAAACTGTGCCAGAAAAGATCTAATTTTGCTATTAAGAGCCTGAAATACTATGCATTAAGTATCCAAATTTTAAGCACAGAGCCATGGAGTTGTTTGGGTTGGAAGGGACCTTTTAAAGGTCAGCTGGTCCAACCCCTCCACAATGAGCAGGGACACCTTCAATTGGACCAAGCTGTCAAGAATTATAATGTAATGCATCAGACCAGAAAAATTTTATTTAACATTTTTTTATGCTTTGCAAGTAGTTGCAACCAGTTCTTGTTGGTACATTCAGTGCTTATATTGAAAGCATGATACTTACTTGTGTGGTTCTGATACAGATCTATAACGTGTAAGACGCTTATTGCTTTATTCTTTGCCTAGGGAATAAAAGCAGAAAATATTTTTTTCTCCTTGAATGTTTCTGCTAAGCATCTGCAATTTACCAATATTCAGTTAATGAGACAGAAAAAACAGAAAGACAACTTAGGAAAACAGATTTGCCACATCTAAACTCTATGGAAATGAAAATGCTTAGTCAGGAGGAGGCTCAGGGGAAACCTTACTGCTCTCTACAGATAGCTGAAAGGAGGCTGAGCTGGGGGTCAGTCTCTTTGCCCAAATAGCAAGTGATAGGATGAGAGGAAATTGCCTCCAGTCATGCCAGTGGAGGTTTAGATGGGAAAAATGTCTCCCCTGAAAGTGTTATCAAGCACTGGAACAGGCTGCCAGGGAAGTGGCTCAGTCACCATCCCTGGAGGTGTGTGAAAGATGTGCAGAGAGGGCACTGAGGGACATGGGTGGGTGGCACTTGGCAGTGTCAGATCAACAGCTGGACTGGATCATCTTAAAGAGCTTTTCTAACCCAAATCATTCTATGATTACCATCCTAAACAGTTTTTCTAACCCAAATCATTCCATGATTGCCTGTATAAAGACAGACAAAGCTTACACATGGACTTACTTCTTTGCAAAGACTACAAACTATACTGACTATTAGAAAAGAATCCATAAAGGTAGGTACAAATTATTTGTCATCAAGCAAAAAATATTCAATCAACGTACTTTTCTTAAAGCATTCATCCTGTCGCCTGCCTTCCCTATGGCAAAACCTGCAAGACAGAGAGAGTAATTTTATTGCTGAGAAACAGATGATGCAAGATCTTCAGAAAGAAAAGTGAAAAAAAACCAGAGAACTTCACAGCCACTTTTAGCATTTAAATTTCCACTCCACTGCACATATCCTACTCAGAAAGTGTTCAGAGAAAGTCAGAGACAAACAGTTTAGGAGCTATGAACACCTAACATCTGGATGCCAACTGCTTGTCAAAGGAAAACAAGTAACACTTAGTTTATTTTTGTGTGTTTGACCAAACTTTGTTTCAAGCAATTGAACAGGGGTGACTGCTTCAGATAAAAAAAAAATCATCTGTTCTGTTTAAAAAGAAAGAAGGGAATGAAGAAAAAAAGCCTGGGACAACTTCAGTTCAATCATCCAGAACATATGGATTACAGTGACAACATGTTCCATAAATAAGCTTTCCAAAGAAGAGGTAAGAAGAGTTTTTCAGAGTAACACATCTTTCTGCAGGAGAACCACACCTTCCTCTCTGTATAAATTTTCTTCCACTCCAATGTGCAATCAAAATTCAGCTTGAGGAACACATGTGGCCTTGAATCTTTCACATAAAGAAAAGTTCTGCAAAACTCTGGCTGATTATAAATTCAGCTGTCTTATTAAAGCTCCCACAAATGTCCCACCATCAGATGTCACCTTGTACATACAATAAATGCACGTACCTGCAGCCCCTTTACCATTTCCAACAACCACTAAGGCACGTATTGACTTTTTTCTGCCTTCCTTTGCCTTCATACAAAACACATTTCTCACCTGAAGAGAAAAACAACACAAAGCTTCTTGTTATTGCACAGTCCAAATACTTTGGGTGTTGTTTGTTTTCTTATTTTTTTAAAGAGAGACAAGTTTACAAAAAAAAGGTATCAGAGGTCTGTAATATATTCTTACAATATATACACTTACTTTGTCAATGGGTATCATCTGCAGTGGGACACTGATTTCAAGGCATTAAATACATTAAAAAGTTCCTAAAAATCCACACCCCTCTGTTGTGCTAGCTGCTTCATGTATGATTTTGAACGTGATGAAAAAACATGGATAAAAAGAGGAAAGTGACACTAATATTTAGCTGCCCTCCTCATATTTTAACATTCCATGATTCCACTGCCTTCCAATCCCCCACCTCACATGGCCTGGCATATCCTGACGTGGACAAGAGACAGATGCACGGGTGAAGAGAGAGCATGTTCTGGGAAAAGGGAGACCAACTTGACCTGAAGAATGCAGAATGTGGTAAAAGGTCATTAAAATGATGAGATAAAGGGAAGAGACCGGTTACATGTCAGCCTAAACCAGCTTTGGACTGCTGGGGTTTAGAAATATTTCAAATTGCGTCCTTTGGTGAACTTGGTTCATTTTGATGGGAAAACCACACCTCTGAAGCTGAGGCCACCTGCCTCTGAGGGGAGACCCCTAGCACTGAAGATTAATTTAGAATGTGCTGTACCCTTAAATCCAGGTGAGAGACAGGCAAGCAAGCGGCAGCTTAGCCAAGCAGTGATGTAGATTCATTACGTAGAACTGTAAATAATCAAACTATAAATATGTTTGTATTTTTGGCCTTTGATGTGCTAACTTTACTCACAGCACCATTTTTGGAGCAGAACTATAAATAAATCAAATAGTTCGACTCTGTGTGGATTGGCTTCTTGCACACTGGGTGAGAGAACCCAGTTTTGGGACAACAATCTGAGATCTTTTGTCCATCTGTTCTAGTCTCCTTGGTTTTGTTTATATATAAAATTATCTGTTTCTTTAAATATAGAAATATAGTTTATATACTGTAATTAATATATGAACCATATATAAAGTATAAAAACCAATATCTAATAAATATATAAATAGATATATATAAAATAACATTCTGGCTATTGCTTGACTGTGTTAATATCTGTGTTTCAGAATTACCAGTCAAAAGACAGTATTTATTTCATGGTTTTATTTCTCCTCTTCCTCTCAAATGCATCAGGTTCTACTTTTTTGAAGCCTCAATATTTTGAAGCCCTGTCAGTGCTCCCCCCTTTTCGCTATATGTAATTCCTCTGTGAGCTGCTGGAAGTGCAACATCTGAAAGGATATTATTAGAAAATACTTGGTCATGGCTTAAATAACCTTATTAAAATTCACCAAAAAAACCACAAACCAAAACAAACTTCAAAAACCCCAAAGCCAAAACCACCCCCCAAATTCCAGTGCCGTCACTAGGTACAGATTATAGTTAGGGTTAGTGCTTCTGAAAAATTTCACCTTGCTTTCATCAAAATAAATGCTGTTTAATTCAAGGTGCACACACATTCTAGAGAGCACTTTGAAGAAATACCAGCTTTGCCAATTGCTTATTCCAAGCTATTTTTCTTTCTTCAAACTCACAGCTTACAAGAACAAGCCAATAAACCATAACCCGTAAGATGAAAGTGCCTGTGGAAATGGGCTATTTACAAAAAATGCAAAATAATAATGGAAGAAAAGAGAGTGAAGCAGAGTCATCTCTCCAGGAGCATCAAGACAATACTATTTTTGCTTTGCACACACTTTTTTCTTCTGTTGCCAATCTGAGTAGGTACTTGTACAAAAATAGAGCCAGCACATCAAAAATGAAGGACGTGATTCTTGTAGAAACCTACTCGTGGATTATTCTTCTCCCTTTCCAGAATGTGGCAATAAAGACACATGTGAGGAGCTTCTCCAGAAGCCTTCCTGAAACTGCTCTGGTTGGCTGTTTCTGAGCAGTTTTTCTTGTTGGCTGTTTTTCTTTCTCTGTAAGAAAAAGTGTTCTGCCGCACCATCACAGTCAGGGCTATTGCATCTCCTGAAATGCAGTGAGGGCCATTCAAGCTTGTTAATGTACACAGGCAGCCACAGCTGCTGGCAAACAGTGCCCTGAGATCCTCCCCAGCACAGCCCCACGCCTCCTGAGAGCCAAGGAAGCAGTGCTCTGCTGCAGTGTGCTCAGCAATGCTTCCCTTCCACCCTGGCAGACAGGGCAGGATGCTCAAGTCTGCCATCAAACTGCACGGGAATCAATGAGTGCAAAATGAAGAGTGCCACTCTGAAAACAGCACAGCCTCTGAAAAGTGACTGAGACCAAGACACAGCTACCCCTTTTTATCAGATTGCCACTCAAGCTGGACTGAAAGCTGATTTTTAAATTTTGAAAGCACATGCAACACATGCTCAACCTAAATCACAGTGTACCCCAAATTAACTGCCTCCTTGTGATGACACTGCAAACTCAGCTTGCTTTCTAGAACTGAGGGAAGAGCAGCACCTCAAAACCAAAATGAAACCACCTCAAACATTTATTGAGAGGAAAAATGACAATGTGGAAGTAAGTTACACTCAAAGACAGGCTGCTAACCATGATCATGATTTCAATCATGGCACTTGGTTAGAAAAAGGGTGAAAATCCAACACGTCCTTGGAGGTTTTGTTTTTGTAAAAGCAGAATGAATGACTGGCCAATTTGATTGCCCTTGGAAAGACCTCCTCTCTCAAAATCATATTCTAGTCATGGTTTCTAGGAACCTGCCACCTCTAGGCCACACTCTTGACTGCTATCCTATCTGCACAGGCTGACCCCCTCATGGTATAAGGACCTCTGGCCCCAATACTTCCCTAAGGTACAAGGGGAGATGAGATAAAATGAGAGCAGGATACAGAAAGAAAAGCATTTTCATGCAAATGAGCCTAGGGAGGCTCAGGGACTCCGATAAAAGGTATGGGAAACCAGTTACCCAAAAGAACTGAGTAATAAACTTGCTAAGAAAAACCGAATTCTCCTCTCTCAATGTGGCTTCGTACTACAGCTCCCATGTGAGTACACATCCTTTGGATTAACCCCACAGTAACGCATCCTCAAAGTCACAGTCTATCTGAAATGGCTTTATTTCCTTTTCAAAGGACAAGCCGTAATTATGCCCAATTAAAAGTCACTCAAAAGCTTCTGAGTGTTCCAAATGTTAGTTACTTCTTCCACACAGGTTGACAGGTAAGAGATGAAAACTATTAACTATTTATTAAACAGAACCAGTTGTAGGTAGCGTTCCTAAACTCTACTTCTAGGGCAGGCCAAAATCTTTGAGAACTCCAAGAGTATCAGAAATAGGGCACAGCTCTGACCTCTCATTTTTTCCCTGTGACAGGTGATTTCAGGTGCTATCTTAAAAACTGATTGAAATTTTAATTGTCAGTCAAAAGACAATGTCAGTATCATCCAGGGTACAGAAGAATTCCCTGTAGTTCTAAAAGCAAAATCTAGTGCCTACAAACACCCTTAAAGTACTTTTGAGGCAACATCTCATTAGAAGTAAATTATGATTCAGAGAGTATCCTTTATACCATATAATTTTTCAGTCAAGGATGTTAAACAGTGGATGTCAGACACTGTAATTTCATGCAGTATTTCTTTCTCACAAGCCTTTTTTATTGCAGCCTTTGCAAAAACAATAGCTAGAAAACAATTTCCAAAGACTTAGACAAAGAAAGTTTTAGGCTGTGCATTACAGAATATTCTTTTTGTCACAAGTAGCAAGTCTAAAAAGATGAGCCAGCAAGAGGAAGCCTGATATAGGCTAGGAGGAGGTCCCTTAATTAAAGTGAGAGGCAACAAGGCAAACAAGATGTCCAGGTAGAAGTAAAAGCCATTATGCAGCCACTGCCACCCAGAGCTTTCTGTCCCCTGGGGCCACCATCCTTTTATATTGTGTGGCTGACAGCTTCTTCAGAGTCCCCTAACCCATGGCAACAGCACAGACCACATTTCCAAGCTGGATGACATAAATGACAGAGGTGCTTTCCAGTGCCACACCTGCAGCACGACGGAGGAGGAAGGATGAACACTCTGACTGTTGGTTTGGCAGCTGTTTTCCTCACAGGTGTGAGAGTTACAAGTTATGAACTTCTGAGTTAGAAACTTCATTAATTAAGTGATGAACTAGTGAATTCCTGTGCTAGATTAGTCAGTACAAAAAAGGATTGAGTGCTTGTTTTCCTGCCTAGCAAGCTCATAAAATGAACTTTAATTTACAGGTTATGTTGCTCTGCAAACTTGAGTGATCCAAATGGACTGTGACAAAAACACCTAATGCTCCTTTGCATTCTGTAGTTTAACACTCAAGCACAAATCATTGAGGTTTTTCATTTGTTTGTTTGTTTGTTTAAAAACAATAGTGCCATACTTTCAGTATCTGGCTTATAAAGAGAATTATTCTAACACTGGAAAGGTTGCACTGATCCCGTTAAAATGGAGCTGTGCTTGCACAAAATTCTTCAAGTTGCCTCCATCAGAAACAGGTAATGAAAACAAAAAAGCATGAACAAACTAGTAAGTGATCACCAAGCACAGTTTTCACAACTGGTAGCAGGCGATTTCAGTGTTGGACAAAACCCCGTTGAGATCTGTCTTTTGCAAAGGGCATTATTTATAACTCTGTGTTCTCCCTTAGAAAGCTCCCCTTAATGGGAGATTCAAAGGGCACTGACCTCATGTTCTGTGCCTTCAGGCCTTACTGAGCACTAGGTCTAACTTTCTAATTTTAATTGCACTACAAAGCAATTACTATCACAGCACAGGATGTCATGTAGACTACTTTTTTTTGCTACGTTACCATGTTCATTTTGGAGAAACATAAAAGAAAAATTCATCTGAGGATGGGTGACACATGAAACGAAGCCTTCCAGTGAAAAGAATAATGACACACGTCAGCTACACCTCTAAATTATAATTACCACTATGATTATATTATGTTAGACACCAGTTAAGCATTACCACCAGTTCTATTTAAAGAGGTTGTTCTTATGTGTAATATATGAGCAGAACAGGAAATGTGCCTTCAGGCCGGCACGGAAAGTAAGGAACAGGTAACACAAGTCACCTACACTTAGTAATGCAATAGCCCTTAGGAAAGGCAGGAATAAAACAAATCTGCAGCCCCTACTGCTACCCCTTAACACCCTCTTGA
The DNA here is from genome assembly GCA_013397895.1 of Origma solitaria. Classification (NCBI taxonomy): domain Eukaryota; kingdom Metazoa; phylum Chordata; class Aves; order Passeriformes; family Acanthizidae; genus Origma; species Origma solitaria. The sequence continues at coordinate 339,983 of VZRL01001653.1, read as the reverse complement.
GCTAGGCTTTGGTTCTAGTTGATGTGAAAATCTGAGCTTGTCTATACACTATTTTACAGACCGGAGAAATCAAATTACAGCTTTTCTGTTTCTACATTAAAAAACCCTACATTAATAAGCAATTTCTCCCGTTTTTCAAAGCCTTTTCAGTAGCATAATCGCAACAGAAAAGGCCTATTATATCTTTGTTCATAAGGCAGCCCTTTAAAATGGTTCCCAGTTTCTTGCTATGAAGTACAACTTGCCTGCAAACATTATTTTGATCTCCCATACTGTTGTGAAGGTAAAGATAATGGAAAACACACAGAGAAATAGCAGCATGTCTCTCACTATTCAAGACAAGAATGCTAAAATTATCTATTTATTTCAAAACTCGTTAACAGAAAATTATGACTCAATTATCTTGAGCTCACTCATGACTTTGAACATAGAATTTTTTGCTGCTGCTGCTGATATTCTGCAAAAGCATTCCACTTCCTCAGTTCACACCTGTAGAGCCCCAGCCTGCTTCTAAAAGCTTTTTCATTACTCAAATATAATAAAGAATTGAGACAGATTTCCATAGCACATGGAAACACTGCAGAACAACTCAGTTTTGCTGTCTGTAAATAATTCTGCCAGCACAGGATGGCAAACTCCCCTCCTGGAGCGTCCAATGGGACAGTCAGTTGTGACATGGCACAGCAGCAGATCAACATTCCCTGCTCTGCAATGTGCCCCTTCAGCTGCCAGCTGCAGGGCTTGCTAACAAAAATAATTTCTTTTATGAACAGTTCCCATGCAATTCAGTTATTATGAACTGCCTTCAAACACAGACTCAGCTAAAGGCCAAGTGCTCCAAATGGTCTTTTCTATATCAGTCAAAGCACACAGTGCTCAGTCCACTCAAGAAACCGAGATAAGAAAATGGGATAATAGGTCATAGATTTTGTCTCCCCATCCCTCCTGACAGATTATCTAACTTGTTTTTAAAAAGCTCCAATAACAGGCATTCCATGTATTCCCAATCCACTCCAGTACTCAAATTTCCATTTGTACCTCATTTTTCATGTCTAAATTTACCTTGCTTTTTATTTATATCCATTGCTTTTTATCCTTTCCACAGCAGACATCTAAACCAGTTTATATCTTTCCCCTCTGCAGGATTAAAAAAAAAATAGAAACCAGCTCATGACTTTTAATTACCCAGACTGAGATTACAATACAGTATCATTGTTTTCCATGTCTCAGGAGATACTAAAACCCATTGCCACAAGCAAAGATTTTGATTAATCCAGAAAACACTGAAGCAACTGGGTGGAATCCCAACTGATGGTCATCTCAGCAAAATGCAGAAAGATAATCAAGGATAGAAATCCATTAGCACATTTATCAGGACAGGAGAGAAGCCTCAGATGCCTTTCTGGAGTAGAGCTGTCAGGCAGCACGGCTTCTGTCTGCCTGATTATTCATTTAACTTCCAGACAAGGAGCTGCTGTGAATCAGGCTATTTTGTTAAGAAAATGTTTCTCATAACCCTTCTCTCTTGCTTAAATAGACAAAGTAACCCACTTTCTCATAGGTTATGCTTGTACACATCATGTAGCTGAAATAGAAAACCAGACTCATTCCTATTGCTATAATACTGACTTAGCAAAGACTTGTTAAATAATTGCAAGGTCGATATAAAGTAGTGATAATTCTTTAAAGTCCCTGAAAAGATTTGCAGTGCTTACCTCGATGACTCTCGTCTCAAAATCTTCATAAGTTTCTGTTGGGAGAAAAACAGGGTCAGCACATCCCTCTGCAGGTGGTACAACTTCAGTAGGACACAACTTCTATGGAACTGTAATTTATAAAGCAATCTCAGCAATAAGTAGAAAAGATAAGAATAATTTGAACAAGCAGTATAAAGTGCCATCTTCCTTAAATACTGATCTAAAACTCCAAATAAACCTCAAATTTCAAACACACAGAGCAAAACATGTAAATCATTAAAATCTCCAGATGGGTCACTTCCATTATGACTAAAGCATTATCCAATATTGTTCTGAATATTGTATAATCAACAGGGATTCAAAGAAATTTGGGGTTTGGGCTAGATGACCTGTAAAAGCTCCCTTCCAGCTAAACCTATCCTTTGATTCTGTGATTCTAGAATCAAGTACTTCTTGATACACACTTTTGTGAAATTCCAAACAAGGAGGGGGAGCATGAAACAACACAACACATAATCACTTCAAATAACCAGGCATCATTTAGCCCTTACAACCTCTTGCTTTTCCAACTTATCCCACGAACAAGAGTATTTCAGTATAACACAGAAGATCATTATTTGGTGTAGTTACAGTGAGATTCTGAAGGAAAGCTAAAAAACTTCGTAATGGTGTAGAGCTGAGGCCTTGGTCCTTCACCAAACGTTGCTTTATCATTTACACATAACCTCCAAGATGATTACAAACAGGTTCATCTTGGCACAGTTTAGAGATCTACAGTCTACACAAAGCAGATTTCTAGCTCACAAAAGAGGATATGAGTACCAACAGGCACTCTCTGTTCCCTCTCTGAAGCCTCTTCAATTGCAAAGGAACACTGTAAACTTGGGAGAAAAGTAATTTTATTTCTCAGTGAAAAACACTGTTCTTTTTCTACTCCTAGCTAGCACAGTAAGTGACACCAGAGAATTCAGTCATGCCACAGTCTCAGCCCAAAAGGAGTCATTGGGTTTGGCAGTTTCAGGTCTGCTCTTCCTGTAGCCTTGACAGTGCTTTGCATACAGCCAGTGTCCCAATTCCCTGGCAAAATCATTAATTCTCTGATGCTGAAAGAAATACGGGGGCCTGAAAATCCCCAGCATTTTTAACAGATTAAAAGGAAATCAGCGCCTGTGAATCAGAAACTGCGTTTTCTCAAACACGTTTATAACACAAGTTGGCAGCTTCATTTTCCTATTTTGATTGCAGTGCCCTTTCCTCTTTTTGGCAGAACTCGACCTGACTAGAACAGCCTCCACACAGCCAACTGTAATGCAAGTAATCTACATCAATAGCACCAGCCAAACGCAAAACCAAGGGACACACCAGAAGGTAAAGTACATAAATGCATAAACATTGTTTACAACAGCTGTCACTTATTTTAGTGGGATAAACTCAACACAGTCTCGTGTTTCCAGTATGGAACTAGAACCACAGTGTTTTCTTGACTTGCTCCATGTTCCACCACTGACTTATGGGGAATTTGGAACAATTCATCTCTCAAATCTTCTATTTTTACACGGACAGATTCAGTGACAGTTGGCCAAGTCCATGGTCCCATCACTGCCTTCTACGGAATATTTGCTCTTAAGGTAATCAAATGAAATGCCCAACAGTGCTAGAAAATGCCACCTGTCTTTCTTAGCTCCTCTTAGTACAAAAGTGTACAGAAAGATGTCACTAAGCAGTTTCACAATAAAAACTCAGCCCAACAGGAGTTGACAAGTCTTTTTTCAACAGAGAAAAATTAGTTGAAAAAAATTAGTTGAAAAAGATTAGGCTTCTAAATGTTAAAGCTACTGTAGAATTGCTAGTAGTCTGAATAACAGCGATGCAAAAGAAGTCACCTCTCTGCTCTACACAGAGGACCTCTAGTTTCACTATATTGAACTACTTAGGAAATAAATAAACAAATAAATAAATAAATAACTTTTATAGTTATTGTCGTTACTACGATAGTTATTTATTGCAGCTTCTTCTAAAAGCTACACTCAAATTACATAATCTTTAACTCTACTTCATTATTTGAAATAGAATTTTTAAAAGATTGATTTATCCCACAGGATCCTTTAAGAAAAAAAACATTACTATATTTCATACTCAAGACAATTGATGCTGGGAACAGAAAAACACTTCCATCCTTCAAGACTCCTGTAACAGTCTGTGACATAACACAATATTCTCTAATACCACACAAAATCACACAGTCCATAACATAACATAACATGACATAACATGTCTAACAGCTGTAAGAAATCAAGCAGTGTTTTAACAAATTTCACTGGTGTTAGCAGTACCTGCTTTTTGATTTAGCTTGCTTGTATGTGGGTGTGTAACAGAGATGTACAAAACAATTTTCAGTCACAGAAAAAGTCTGGATCTCAACTTCTCCAAGCTCCCTGCTCTCAGAAAGGCGAAGTAAGAGAAAGAAGATAATTGGTTTTCTTACCTCCATTAGGACCAGGGTCAGGAGGATCCAGAAGGATACCTCCCCAACACCTTCCACTCCATCCTCCCTCTCTCTTAATTTTTATTTTCCTTTTCTTCTCCCATGTATCTCTCTGCTGAATAATTTCAGACTGAATTCTCTCTCGTTCTTCTTTTTTTCGTTGGGCAACTTCCTGGAGTCTCCCAGTTTGTAACACAGGAGCATTGAGACCAGGCCAGAGGAAACCAGAACGTCCTTAAGAATAACAGAGAAAAATTAGGCTTTGTTCCAAATCAGGATTGCAACTCTGTACTCAGGAAAAATGTGATTAAATGGAAAATTCTCATGTATTTCAAATGCATTTTATGATGCAGAATTTATATCTAAAAAAGCAAAACCAACATTAAATAATCATATCAGGATTTTTCTGTTTAAAGACAGAAATATCTTAAGCAGCTCTGACATCACAGAAAGGAAAAGAAATGGGTCCATTAATTAAATCAAGAAACAATATACACAAAAATGTCAAGACATGTCTTCAGCTTTCTATTTGTGAATCTACCTTCACCAATCTCCTGGCCTCTATTGAGATTCTTCCTTAGCTTTTTCTTCCTTTTCTTTCCTCTTCCTTTTTTTACTCCCACACCAGTCTCTGCCAAAGCTCCTTTCCACAGCTGATCAGCTGTCACTGAAATAAAAAACCAAAACTTCCATAAGTAGTGTACAAGTACAGCTTACACTGGAAACTGAAGCTGAACAAAAAATAACCCCAAACTTGAAACCTGCTTGGTCTTTGCTTTGCTGGAATTTAAACTGTAGGATTACTGCCTTGCTAAGAAAGTAATTTCCTACTCTGTGCATATGTATTTGGTGCAAAGATGTGCCTCTGCTCCTGATTACTGCACTCAGGCACACAGCCAAGTGTTTATTTTTTACAAGGATTTTCAAAATCGATTTAAAGAGAAATATTCCTAACAAGTAACCAGTAAGGTATTAATTTCCAAGTCATGAAAAGAAAATCATTCATTAATAACTCAGAGCAGCAATACCTTGAAGCACTTGTCCAAGGACATCAATCGATGACAGCCAACTTCAATCACCCCTAAAAATATCAAAGGGCTAGCCCGCTTTAAGAGCCACGAAACACAAAAAGTTAACCAAAACATAAACCTGCTGCTGTTCTCATGTTCTGAATATACCCAGCACAGGAGAGCAAGACATAGGAAACACCTATTTAGTAGTTAACTGCAAACTACCATTCACCCAACTGATGGAAATACAGGACACCATGGCAGCTTGGAAAAAAAAACAACAACCTACACCAAAAAGAAGCTGATGATGTGAAAAGACACCATAGATGATATTTCACAGATTCCCAGGATGGGTCAGGCTGGAAGGGACCAATCCAACCCTACCTGCCTTACTTATTGTGCTACATCCGAATCACAGAATCCCGGGATGGGTCAGGCTGGAAGGGACCACCGTGGGTCACCTGGTCCAGCCTCCCTGCTCAGGCAGGGTCATCACAGAGCACACGGCACAGGATGATGTCCGGAAGGTCCTTGACTATCCCCAGCGAGGGAGACTCCACACCTTCTCTGGGCAATCTGTCCCAGTGCTCGGGCACTGCGCAGTGAGGAACCTCTTCCTCATGTTCAGCTGGAGCTTCCTGTGCCTCAGTTCCCATTGCCTCCTGTCCCATTGCCCGGCCCCACGGAGCAGAGCCGCTCCATCCTCTGCCCCTCCCTGCAGACACCGACAGACATTGCTGAGGGCCCCTCTCGGTGTCCCTTCTCCAGCTGAACAGGCCCAGCTCCCTCAGCCTTTCCTCAGAAGGGAGGTGCTCCAGGGCCTTCATCATCTTTGTCACCCTCTGCTGGAGCTGCTCCAGGAGCTCCTGGCCCTGAGGAGCCCAGAGCTGGACACAGCACTCCAGATGTGCTCACCAGGGCTGAGCAGAGGGGCAGGGTCACCTCCCTGACCTGCTGGCCATGCTCTTCTGATGCAGCCCAGGATCCCATGGGGAATGTTCCCCCAGGGCACTGCTGGCCCATGGACAGCTTGTTGTCCCCCAGCACCCCCAGGTCCTTCTCCCCAGAGCTCCTTCCCAGCAGGTTTGTCCCCAGCCTGGGCTGGTGCCTGGGGTTGTTCCTCCCCAGGTGCAGACCCTGCATTCACCCTCCTTGAATTTCAGGAGGTTCTTCCCTGCCCATCTCTCCAGCCAGAACACAGAAGCGTAACCATTGCTCTATTTGCAGATTAATTCTATTATGTGTCTGACCCAGGGGCAGCCTTACTACAGCAGTGTAAGTCTTGTCTTTTCTGATTTGAAACTGATTTTGTTTATTTAAAGCAGACAAATAAAATGAGTAAACACTTTTAACCAGGGGAATGAAAAAAAACACACAATCACTACCATTTCCCATCAGCAATCCATTCTTTTCATATTAATGCACTTGAGGCATCCTGCCCCACAGACGGGCAAATGCTTTGCAACTGGGGAAGCTCTGCCATGCTGCCAACTCTCAGACAGGGACAGGAGCTATCCAGGATGCCCAGAGGTACCATTCAGTGCCCAGGTTTATTTTTGTATTCAGTTTGTATAAAAAGCCAAGGTGGTTCTTCCAAGAGTTCAACACACACACATTCACTCAAATACCTTTTTCCAAATGGCGAGCACAACTGATTCATTTTTGAGAATCCCGATTCAAGCAATCAAAGCTCAGTACATTGGAAAGCAAGAACACAAGGAAGGATGCACAACTCTGCACGCCAGGGAGGTACAAAATATTATTACCTGAAGACAGCCAGGAGCAGAGTGCCCCCCAAAGCCACTACATACCCCAAAAACATGGTGTATGAGCAGTTCAACAAGGCAAAACATGTAATAGGAATTTTGGCTGTATTGCAGACAAGTGGAAATCTGTGTATCACAAACAAGTTAAAATGCCCATGGATAACAGCAAAGTTTATCACACTTCTTAATATGCTGTGAAGCAAGAACTGAATTGGCTACTGGGTAGGCTTTAGTCCCTGTAAAAAAGAAATTTTTGTCTGAAATTGAAATTACATTCAAGTGAACACCAATGTCCAGAGGTTTAGGAGTAACAAAAAAAAAAAAGAAAGATAAAGAAATCCCATTAACAGCAGCATCATCAAACAGCTTGAAACCAGTGCCCGAACTGTCAGCCACTAAAAAACCTTCCAGCTGATTACAACACACTGATGCATGTAGTTGCGAGCTAGACGGGAGGGGGGGAAGTCAACAAAAAACCCACCAAAACCATCAAAAACGTATATTAAAAAACATTACCTCCTTACCACAATTTTTTTCAGGGGGAAAAAAAAAGCAAAATAAGTAGGTAATGCATGATTCAGTAAACTGATATTCTTAAGTGAATTCTGTGGATGTTCCATTAGGTGGAAGGCTGATCATCAATCCTGTTAAGCTTCTTAGCTTATTCAGCAAACACTGTGTAACTAGCAATTCTTTTTAAAAAATGATAATCCTGCTAGCCTGGAAACATGGAATTACAATAAAGGTACTTACATTTTCCTTTGCAGGGCTATTTTTAAGCTGGAACAGTCTGTCAATCTGCAGTTTGGGTGACCTCACAAGGGGTCATAATAGCTACAAAAGAGGCTGCAGAGGGGCAGCAACAAGCAGTTAAGAGAAAAGAGCAGCTCTGGAGCTGGTAATACACTCCAAAAAAATCCTGCACTTTGAGCTGCACTCCAAATATATGTACAGTCAGATCACTTTAATTCCAACAGAGGAAAGTAGCAAAGGTCACAGAGTAAGGACATTGTCTTGTACCAAAGAAGACCATTCAATGCCAACAGATCCATGAAGAAGAGGTCAGGCTGAGTCAAGCTTTGGCCTCAAGCACCGCACAAATTCTGACAAAATGAAAACATCACATTTGGTCCCAAAGTGCAGTTCCTCTAATCAGTCTATAATAATACCATCATGTGTTTGGAAAGCAGCTGCATTTAATGAAACACATCAGAAGCCTGCAGGCTGCTTCTTTGTAAGATAGATGTATCACACTGATTTTAAGACGAAGTGACAAGAATGGAATATGAAAGGGATAGGCTGTCATCAGGAAGATTACAATGGTGGGGACATTGCTCATGACAGACACACAACACAGCAATGGAGAAAATAAAAATCTGTGTGTAAGAAAGGTCAATCTGACTTGGCAGCAAAGCACCAAGGAGATTAGTGAGCACATACATAGGCAGGAGAAATGTCTTGGAGTGGAGGAAGTAACTCCAAATGGAAAGCAGGATCACTGCACTGCTTCTCACTCTTGTAGAGATGTTCTGAAATGAATGCAGTCTCTTCATGATTTATGGCCTTGTTTTATTTTGCCTTTGTAAAACAGGGTGTTGCACGCATTTCTCAGGAGCTAAAATAGAATCAGTCATAAAAGCCACCAGCACCATTTCCAGTCAGTTACCAAAAAGCACATAGCTACTGAGTGGGGGGAAGAAGTGTCATCCATAAGATTTTATTTTATAGACCAGAAAAAGATCCACTACTGAATTAAGCTGAGAGCAGGCTTTATGCAAGCTGATCACTGACAACCACCAACAGTATGTCTGTGTGACACCACTCCATTTTGCTTCATCTACACAAAAGATATTTGTAATATTCTGAAAAGGATTTGGGATTGTGTCTTTTATATTATCGCTGAATATCAGGAATGACATAGGTATTTATCAGATGAATATGAGACCACACCTCAGTAAACCACAAGTATTAACCACAAGTATTGCTGTAAACCCCATCAGAAACCAATCTCCTACACACTCATGAACTGAGATTAAAATCAGATTTCTTTGTTTCCTGCAAGATGAGTTCACAGCTTGCCTAGAATACAAAGAAAGACAAAGAGCAGTAAGTTGGAAAACTGAAGTGAATAAAAGAAGAAGAAAGAATCAATTTTGTAAAACAGCTCACTTCTGTCAAATACAAGTAATCTTTCCCTAAGGTTTTTGGTGACAAATAGCCTGTGGCAGCACAGCAGCAGAGATACAAAGACATTAATATTGACATAATAAAAAGACTAATGAACTTGTTATAATAAACATGCTACTTCCAATGCAAAGTTGTCCACTAATATCATTACATTTGTGCAGCTGTATTACCTTAAGGAACTTAATAAGGTCTTTTCAATTACTAACATTCTCTTTCAGGTTTCAGCTTGGAATACACACTTTTATTAATCGATGAATTCTTACAAGGTATGATATTTCAACCCCTTTCCTTCTCCAGACACCAATGGACACGCCACCATCTCCAAACAAAAACCGGACTTGGGAAAAAATGCTTCATATGCTTCACGCACATGAAATATGAAAGAGCAAAGAGAATGTGCTGCTTACATATTCTACTAAACATTTAATGATAAATTACACAGTCTGTACACAGCTGCTTAATGACCACAATGAGACATTTCTTCTCAGATGCAGTCTTTAATTTAATTAACTTAACCCTTTAAGTTAATTCAGAAGTTTAACACATTTATCAGGAACCTGGAGACCCAAACACTTCCTGATTTGAAGGACCTCAACCTTGGTCTCCCATTTTTCGCCTGAATATATGTCTCTCTGTCTTTTCACAAACACCATTCCAAAAAATAAAGCTTTCTGTTTCCAGCTCCCTTCGCATCCATGCTTAAAAGATTCCAAGGACAGAGGCTGGCACAGAGCAGGCTACATGAACTACTTAAACCAGAATTTGGCAAAGAACTGCAATTTAAATAGCTTAGGTCAGGAAAAGGAATTCTCCACCGTATTTTTAAATCTCGGCCTTATGATGTCTTATATTCTCTCTCCACCATCCTACAAAATGCACCAATAACAATATCCTTAACTGCAAAGCATTTAGGGTAAAGGCGCTAGGGAAAAACATACACAGAGCAGCTGTCTTAAGAGCAAAGCCTACAACTCACTGCAGTGGCTAAACATGACTCAGATAATTTAGATGTCACTTCCAATTGCATGTATTAACATTCAACTTCAAGCTCAATTCTTATGAGTGGCTGAAGGCATTCTCACAATTACATTAAAAACCAACTTCCAAATCAACAGCAGTGAACCATCCAAAACAAAGATGGAGTTTGACTTTACACACCCTCATCATCTTCAACTGAACTCATATACTGTCCAAAAACTGTCAACTCAGTTCACACCATCTGTTATCCCTGAACAGTGATGTTTCTAATATATTTTCCTCTTAGTTTTAAAAGTGGAATTCTTTAATTCCAAGACCTACTCAGACTTTTTAAAGTTACTTATGGAAAATGTTTAACTCCTCTAGGTTGAATCCTCTCCTCCGTGATTCAAAAGGGAATATTCTGCAGATGATAATACAAAGAGATTTATTTATGAGAGAAAAATGGAACAATGGCACACTAATACCAGATGGATTACTTATAACATGCAAGATTCTACAGCAGTCTCATCAAAATCGTTGTGTTCATCCCAAATGAGAACTGTTCCTGCCACTTCACCTCTGCAATGCAAGTGTCTGCCATAATGTGACATCAGTTTTTTGACTCCCTGTCTAACCCTGGTCCATAAGCAGAAAAGCATGGATCTGTAAGATCTATAAGAAATGAGATATGGTGCCGGATTATTCTCAAGTTTCTTAAGTCACCACACTCAAAACATTGTTTTCTTCAAACAAAGAGACCCCTTCTCAAAAGAGACCCCTCAACATTCTACATGGAAGTGGATGATGCATATCTGATACTGAGCTCTGCTGAAAAACAGTAAGACAAAAATCTCCACATCCCCACTGAGGCCTTAAAAAAAGGGCCCGCTTCAGCAAAATACATGCTCCTGTTTGCAATTCTGCCTGCACCCTCTGCAGATGTCATCTTCTGAGGGTATTATCTGTGAGCTCTACAGAGCCTTTACACAAACCTGGGAAGTACTGCCAACTGTAAAGCATTCAGTCTAGACAGCCACTACACAGCATTAATTTGGGGAGCAGGTGGCACCCAACTGCAGAACTGCAAGAATCTGGACACTGACAGTGTCTCACTAGGACAAGGACTACTGCAACACCATAAAAATGAACATGAGGCCATGTAAGAGATTAGTACCATGACACAGATATAAAACGGTTTTAGATGAAAGTTTGCAGACTAAAAATTCAAGCTGCACAGATCTGAAGTGTTTCCACTGAAAACTTAAGCTCAGTTCTACTTCTCACTGCTGGATGGATTTCCACAAGAGTGAAACAGGAAAAAAACCCTCATCTAATACCAAACTTTCTGCCCGCTGTTTGGTTTTGCTAATACAAGTCTGAAGCTCTTGGGGCTACCTACTTATTTACAGCAATTTAATAACATTGTTAAAAAATGCAAAAGCTCTAATTATGTGGATTGCATAAAAAATTTCTTTAGGTGTGTCTGAAAATTTGTTGGCAGAAAAAGACATCCATAGTCTAATTACTTTTCCCACAAGATAGCATGGGAAAGTTTTGGGCATTTTCCTCAAAATCCGGAAACAAATCTGTTGCATCACAATAGTACAACAAAACTTCAGACCTGGAAAATATTCCAAAAGATGCATTCACACTGTTACACTGACACAGGGAATAACTCCTTAACACTTAACTGCAAACTTGAGTGCACTTCCACAGTGCCTTAGATCAGAATTTCACATTTTTTAAAACTGGCAATTTGTCAAAATATCAGAAGATGTTGTAGACGGGGGATTGTCAGGTTGATTGTCAGTCACAATCCAAACCCTGAATAAACTGAGCTACAAACCCAGCATCTGAGAAATTGTATTTTGTTTTCTTTATAACATTTTATCAAAAGCCAAGGACCTTAATGTAGCTAATAAATATTATTGTAAATGCTACTACCTTTTGATAGTTGCTTTGATTATTAAAGTTTTAATTTTTTTATTTTTAATAACTGTTGTGCCTCAGTGTCACCAGATGGACATGGAGAAGAGAGAGTTCAGTGAGGTCTGCAAACTAAACACCTTTGGATTGGTTCAGCTCCTCAAAACAAAATGAAAATCAGAGGCTAGATGCCTTTGAAAAGTATTACTGCAGAGTGATAAATCAAAACCCAACAGAATGCCTCTCCAAGTACAATTAACGATAAGGCATTTTATATTAGTTTCCCTTTTTTTCTGACTAAAAGCAATTAACAAATTATTCTTCAATATACAGACAACTCTCTTGTAATAGGAAAAAAAAGTAAAAAGGCGTTGTACAGCTGTAACTTTTTACATCCTTAATGCTCAAACATCAAAACCCTTCTTATGATATCACTGAAAATGACAAGAGGTAACACTAATTATTTATCTGCTCATACTTCAAGAAAAATTTGTTGTAAATTGAGAAAGTAAGTATTTTTTAATTCTGATCCTTGAGTTAGACATGTCTGTCAAAATGAACAATTTAACCCAAAGAAAACTCACATAAGACTACAAAGACATGATATAAAATGTAATTAAGGAGTAGCCTTTAGGAGCAGTGCAAGGTGTCCTGGCCACAGCAGTGACTTTGGAACTGGATGCTCTTTAAGGTCCCTTCCTATCCAAACCATTCTATGATTCCATGACTGCCTCCCAAGGGTAGCTAATGGAATTAACACTGTGAGTAGGAAAGTGTGATTTTTATATAGCCCCAGTATCAAATAAAAGCTCTTTATTCTCACATACAGTTGGATATGTAACGGGTGTTGAGAAAATTATGCTGCTTTGGATGCCTGGGGTCAAAGAAAACTCCTAAGGCTGGGAGACAGCCAAACCAGTAAATGAAAACTGTTTCACGTGGTCAGGAGGGTGGAAATGGGAAAGAACAAGCATGGAATAAGAAGGTAATTTTACATTATTACGTTACAAACTCACTGAAATATGTCATAGGACAAGAATAAATCCCTGTGTATGTTTCTGTGTCAGAGTTGCAGGAGACAGCTATCTGGATAAGGATCAGAGATTGCCTAGGATAATTGCAATCCCTCCTATTTAAATGAATTCCTGCTATTTAAACCAGCTGAACTATTAAAAAGAAGAGTTATGTTGAAAGTATAGATGACCCTACTAACAAGAACACAGAAATATTATTCAAGGTATGATGGAAGACAATTAAGCATCCACTAACGAGATAGAAAAATACAGTCACCTTTCTCAGTCACAAAGCCCTGTCATTTGGTTGACATTTCACTTGACAAATATTTCACATAAAATGGTCATATCTGCATTTTAAAGGTTACCACTTCTGAAGCAACTCTGCTGCTAAGGATATGAGTGATTTATACTGTTTGTATCTACTTCATTTGAATTCTGAAGATTTTATTTTTTATTTCTGTAAGAGAAACTGTTCTTCAAATAACTGTCACTTGAAATATAAACCCCCCAGTCTTCTGAATCTCATGGCTACTGTCTCTGCTGAATACATAAGGAGGCACAGTTTAATTTTTCCAGGTTGCTACATCTTGTTAAATAAGTCAATAATTTTAGGTAATTTGCCTAAATATATAAAATTTTACTCAGTCAAACAACACAGATGCCATCCCAGGAAATATTTTTAATTCGGTCACTTAACTACACATCTGGAAAAGCTCCTGGTAAAACAGAGCTCAGCTAGTACTTGTAAATATGAACAGAAGCCTAATTAAGGAAACAATCTAACCTACAAATTGTAATCACATTGCAATCACTTGTGGTGCTACATGTTAAATTTCAGATAAACAAAATAACAACAGTGCTTGGCTTCTTTACATATTCTTGTCTTGTTGCTGCTAGTCTAATCCAGTTTTTCCTGCAGGTGGCATCCTCAGAAAGCCTTTTCCACACAGAGCCTGCAGTTCACACTGCAGCCTTTTCCAAGCCTTTGGAGATCTCTCTACCTTCAAGTATTTGGAATCAGTCAATGGTCAAAATTTACCAATAAGATGAGCAGCAAGGCCAGCCTGACTGCTTAACCCCCATTCTTTAGCAGACGTAAAGAAAACAAACACAGTCACCCAGATGCTGAGAATGGGAAGAGACCACCAGCTCTCAAAGTCTTGATTTTGCAGAGCTCTTAAATCCTATGGATTATAAACAATCAAACTTTGACTCTCAAACTGTTGCAGTTATCTCAGCCAGAGATTATGTTCTTACCATTCCTTCTCTTCCTCTATGGGATAGGAAAAGGAACCACAAGGGAGGCGAAAAGACCCCTCAGTTATTTCAGTTCACAGTCCTGAGCGTGAATTTAAACAGACATCATTCCTCAGTTATGTTAAGCATGGATGTAACTCCTTTCAGGACTGGAGGAAAATAACTGCACCCAACCAGACAGTTGCAGGATGTTACCAACAGTTCCTGTGTAACACGTTCTTGCATTTCAGTAATTTCATTTTTGAGACAGCGCAGCTTGAACAGCACATCAGGCCTGTAGCTCAAAAATAATTCAGAAGATAAACACACAATTTACATTCTCAATAAAGGCCTAGGAAACAGAGAAGATGTTTCCCCCTCCCATCCATAATGACATACATTGGATGGATTCCCTGTGACATAAAGCAAACCCTTGTTTGCTATTAAAAGATAATAACCCAATTTTGTGCATGCACTTCTGTCAACACCCGTAGCTGCAGCTGTACTCTGAGATACAAAAATATGAGTACACACAGATTTTCATGACTGTATCTCTTGAAAGCAGTATTTTCTTTTCCTCTTGTTTATGGCAGTTAATAATTTTTATCCAACTCGAGACTTACATGTATTGAAGAAACTGCTTTTCCTGCACTGCTCGACTGTCCCAGTCCAGGGGGCAGAGAGGGAGCACCGTGTCTGGAAAGTCCATGCTAGGCTTGAGTACGAACTGCAACTCCCTTTCACTGGCACATAAGCAAAGCCTGAGAACAAAGACAGAAACGTGTTTATATATAGCACATTTCCTTCCGTAAAACAGTATTTACTGCAAATATATGCACCGGAAGAAAAACCAGTGATTTTCAAAGGGAATCAGAACCTTTTGTCTTGAAGTGCAAAGCCGAATGTGGGAGGGAGAATATTGCAACAGAAAATGTCACAAAGAGAAGACGGCTAGAGGCTTCTAGCATATTGTTGATAGAGCGATTTTAATAAATTATTTAGGAGCAGTTGCAGCCTTTTGTTTTTCCTGGTTTACCTGCAAGAAATGGTTGGGGTTTTTTAAGGATACACTTGTGACTAGACTGAAAATACTTCCCTCCACTAAGGAAACACCACTGGCCTGTTTTCAAGCCCCCCTTAATGTTCAGGCTTTAATCACAGTTTGGCATCACTTCATTATAGATTGCCCTGAGGATGAAAAGAGACCTGAAATTCATTAACTACTTAGATTTTATTTATTTTTTTTAGGACTGGAGGCAAGAAAGTTTTTAGAGGTCTGTAGAAGATAAAAATGTTTTCCCTTCCTATTAAGTATACTGTAACCTCTACTGGGAAAAAAAAAATAATACATTTGAATTTTGAAAAGCTACTGAAGAGGATTAAAAAACAGAAAGAAACATCTACAGAAGAATTTGAGAAACTTGGTATTCCTATCAATTAAAATGTCCAGGATGACATTTTAGAGGAGAAAGGCAAAAAGAATGGGAAGAAAACAATAATCTGAATAACAAAACCAACCATCTCACTTCATCATCTTAAGGCAGATGTTACTGCCCAAGTTACTGTGATGGGGTGATGGGTGACTGATCCAGGTTTCCAAAGGAACAGCTGCCCTGCCCAAAACCCTGTAAGGATGAGTAAGATCGGCCCACCTAAACTCCATCCATGATCTGAAGCACATGATTATTTTATCCAGTACTTATCACATTTCCTGTACTGAAGAGGAATAACACATGCAAGAGCAACTAGGTTGACACTATCTGGCAAAACGCAAGCTTTAAAAAACACTGACATTTGTTTAGAAAGTCCCCTTGGCATTGCTGAGATACAAAACCAAATTGTTACTCAGCTCTTGTAGGGCCCAGCAATGGAAGTGCCATGAGAACATGTGCAGCTGTGGAATGTTCTGATCCATGCACCAGCAGCCCTCCCTTGGCTGTGTGCTGGGTGTGAGTGCATCGCTGGCCATTTAATGCTGTGCCACAGCAGCCACTGCAGAGTGTCACAGGTGCAGCCCAGTTCAACACACCCCAAAGCGCTTTTCCTACAGGGGAATTAACACCATGGAGGGAAAATCCCTGCAAGGGCTTATAAAATTCAAATTCACGTGTGCACAGGCCCGCTTTCTGCCAAGGACCAGCCGCCTGGAGCCCACGGGAATGCTCCTTATCGCCCTGACCCCGCAGCAACCCCAGGGTGAAACCCTCGAGCAGGGGAGGCACCAAGGGCTGCTCTCACTAGGTCACACCTCAGATCCAAGGGAAGGCAGCAGGGACACTGCAAACCCCTCGCCCGGGCTGCCGAGCACGTGCACATGGACGTATGGATGTGCATACGGATGTATGGATGTGCACACGGATGTATGGATGTGCACACGGATGGATGTCCGGGTGCGCACACGTAGCGCGCTCCCCTCGCCCTGCGGGGATCCCCCCGCCTCCCGCGGCGCCTGCCCGGGCCGGTGAGCGCTGCCCTCCCCGCGGAGGCTGCCCCGGCACCCCGCGCTGCCCCATCACCTCGCCAGGCCGCTCGGAGCGCCCCGCGGGCACACACCCGCCCGGCCGCCGCCACCACCGCCGCCGCCATGACGGGCTCGGCCCCGCTCCCGGCCACCGTACTGAGGTGCCCCGCGCACTGCCTGCGAGAGAACGGCTGCGGATAAACTAAGGCGGAGACGCACAAGCCGCGGCTGTCACGCAGCTGAACCTTTGCTGACGCTTTAGTGGAGCCTTTACTGTCCCCCTGCCCCGGCTCCCTGCTGCACCGTTAGCAATCGCACAGACAGGCAAGCGATGAGCAGCCCAAAGGGAAAGGCCCTGGCAGGTCCCCAGCGCCCGCCGGGCGGGGCCTGGTCCGTGTGTGCGCGGCCTGGTCTGGGTTTGTGTTCTGGGGGCACTAAAGTCTCTGTTTTAGAAGAGGCTCTTTTCAGGTACTTCTTTTCCAGCGCTGTTGGTGTCTCATAGTTTGAAATACACCTTTAAGTTGTTAATGCTTCATCTTCTGATGCTTGGAATAAATATTGGCATTAGGGAAGTGTTAGTACAGTACCATTGTTGTCTACAAAAATGGTATGCAGCAAGCCAATAATTACACACTCGAGAGAGACACAGATTATTTATTTCAGAGTTGCCCAGGCCTGGGTGCTCGGTGATATTCCAAAAATCAAGCACCCCACTTACCAAAATTTTTTACCATTTATGCATTTTAGCAAACAAAGGAATTGGCTTCATTGGCTACAAGTTTCATAGTTCTCTTGTTAATTGGTATTCTACTATGGCTTAATGATTTTCTCGCTTCTCATGGTAATCAGTCCGAATGCTCAGGCTTTCTCTTGGTCTGAGGTGGGTCTCGGTCGGTGGTTGCGATCTGTCCCTGCTGGAATTACCTTCTACCCTGTCGGAGCACAGGTGCAGAGTTGGCTTTGTTAGTTTCTTCCTTATCTTGGGAGCTCTGCCAAATGTCCTTGTGGCCCATAAATTCTGCATTCTTTGTGTTCACTATCAGTGGTACATTCTTCTTCCGAAGCTTAGTTAACCTCCCCCTGGGTCTGAGATCACCGAAGCATCTCCAGCCCTCAACCTTAACGAGTCAGTTCTACCCATAAGTAACCTGGCACTGGTTGCGTGGGATAAGAGCCCGACCCCTACTTGGGGTACACTCTCCTGTCAGGGAGTCGTAGAGAGTGAGAAGGTCACCTCTGAGTCTCCTTTCCCCCAGGCTGAGGCCCCTCAGGTGGTTTTCATAGGACTTGTGTTCCAGACCCTCCGCCAGCTCCTTTCCCTTCTCTGGACTCGCCCCAGCACCTCAGTGTCCTTCCTGAATTGAGTGGCCCAGAACTGGACACAGCACTCGAGGTGTGGCCTCACCAGTGCCGAGTACAGGGGAAGAATCATTGCCCTGGTCCCGCTGGCCATGTTATTTTTGATACAAGCCAGGATTCCATTGGCCTTCTTGGCCGCCTGGGCACAGCTGGCTCGTGTCCAGCTGCTGTCAACCAGCGCCTCCAGGTCCTTTTCTGCTGGGCCACTTTCCAGCCACTCTGCCCCAGCCTGTAGTGCTGCAGGGGGTTGTTGCGGCCAAAGTGTAGGACCAGGCACTTGGCCTTATTGAACCTCCTACAAATGGCCTTGGCCCATAGATCCCATGGATCCAGCCTGTCCAGGTCCCTCTGCAGAGCTTTCCTGCCCTCCAGCAGATCAGCACTCCCACCCAGCTTGGTGTCATCCACCAGTTTACTGAGGCTGCACTCGATCCCTTCATCCACATCATCAGTAAAGACATTAAACAGGACTGGGCCCAGCACAGATCCCTGGGGGAAACCACTGGTGATCGGACACCAGCTGGATGCAGCACAATTCCCCACTGCACCCTGGGCCCAGCCATCCAGGCAGCTCTTAACCCAGTGAAGGTGTCCAAGCCATGGGCTGCCAGCTTTCCCAGAGAATGCTGTGGGAGATGGTGTCAAAGGCTTTGCTGAAGTCCAGGTGGACATATCCACAGTTTTTCCCTTTTTCCCACCCTCTAGATAGGTCATTTGGTCATAAAAGGAGATCAGGTTGGTCAGGCAGGACCTTTCCTAAACCCGTCCTGGCTGGGCTTGATTCCCTGATCGTCCTGTATGTGCCATGTAATCACAATCAAGATCTGCTCCATAACCTTGCCAGGCACTGAGGTCAGGCTGACAGGCCTGGAGTTCCCCAGATCCTCTTTCCAACCCTTCTTGTGGATGGGTGCCACACTGACCAACTTTCAGCCATCTGGGACCTCTCTGGTCAGCCAGGACTGACAGGAAATTATGGAGGGTGGCTTGGTGAGCCCTTCCACCAACTCCCTCAGAGCTCTAGGATGGATCTCACCCAGCCCCATAGACTTGATTGCTTTAGGAGCTGCTCAGGACCCTGAACTCACTCTCAGCAAGGGTAAGAAAGCAGCCTGGCAGTTCAGCGTGCTGCACACACCTTGTCCCCTTCAGTGCAGTCCCCTTGGGATGGAAGCTGGCTCTGAGCCGTGCCTGTTGCTGTGGCTGTGAGCTGTTACCTTCCCAAGGATGAGAAGGCAGAATGTTAGGGAATGAATTCTTGCTCTTTCAGAACAGTGGCTAGGACAGGGAAAATTTTTCTGGAGAGGCTTCACAGCTGCTTTTTTCCTTCTTTCTTTCCTCCTTTCTGTGCAGCAAAGGCAATGGAGTTATTGGTGTAAATACCATCTTCTACAACACAGGCATGTCCATATACTGCATTACCAATCTCCTTCCTGATGCACTGGTTTCAGTATTAAAGATTACAGTAATAACAAATTGCTTCATTTGCATTAGTGAGCAGAAGCACACAACCTACAGTGTCTTCGGTATTTGTCATACGTTCAGCATGTAACACAATGATTGCTTTGTACCTTGGAACAAAAATACACCCAGAAGCTGTAAAGAAGAATTTCCTGTAGTGTTCTGGCAGAGCAGCTGCTGGCAGAAAATTGATGCAAGACATAATCTTTTAAACAGGATTTTTATCTTATCTTCTGGCACTTTAAATATGCCCATTCTAACAGCATTAAGACATCGCATATGTCAGGATGTGACCCTGACAGTGTCACCGAGGATAAAACCAATTAGTCTCTCATGAATTCCTGCAGATATGTTCGCTGAGGTATTTATTTCCAGTTCTTCCTTTTGGAAGTAATTGTGTCATGTAGAGAATTAAACCCTCTTTTATATTTATGCACTGGGTGATCTAATGGAAATGCCACTTTCTGTGCATCATTTACCAAAGAGAAGAAATTTGCCTTGTACAAATTTGTTATCCAGGAAGTGAAATGACTGTTTAGTGACTGTACCTTGTTACACTGGGACAGCTGCTCGATGCCAGCAGTGTGAGCAGGGCTGAGTTGTCTTGTCTTGTGTTAATGGGAGTTGCTTTATGCACTAACTACGCTCTCAGAATGCTGCATAGATTAAAAAAAAGATGAAGAAAAAGTAACATACAGTCCTCAAAGCCGGTTCCTGAAGTTCAGCTTAGAGATTCAACTCGAAGAGGACAAATTTCCTCCTTTCTGAGAGTTATTACACTTACTTTCCTCCCATCCTCTCTAAAAAAATGGAGCTACGTTTTAAGAAGAGACTTTCCAAAAGGGTAAATCGTCTTGGAGCAGCACCTGCTTTTCGTATCCCACTGCACTCCCGTGAGACACACATCAGGTCTGTCCTGTGCTGGAATGCTTTCAGCAAAGTGATGTTAACAGCTATGTCTTTGCTGTCTCGGGGCAGAGAAAAAAAAATCCATCATATCTGATAACTGATTTGGATCAGGATTAGTCATTGATTTGTGAACAGTGCTGCCACTGGAGGGACATGATGCAGGCTGATAATGAACCATTCAAGGGCAGGCTTCCTGCTCCAATAAAAGAAGAATTATGCATCCTAATGCCAGCAGAAAAAATTTTCAGAGGAGATGTGATTTTGATTAGGGTTTTCCCATCTCCGAACAATAGCAAAGTCTCCATCTTGTTAATTTGTTTTTGCAAGACTGATAATTTTTAACAACTGATAACGTGAAACACTGGGGATTTTGCCTGGCTCATTGCCTGTAAATCTGTAATGTTTTAAAGTCACTCCCCAATGTGTGTTTTCCCATTGTAAAAGCAATATCAAACAAATTCATCACACTGCTTTGGCTCCTCCTCGGTAGGAACTTCAGATATGCAAGGAGAAAGCATAATAGATTCTCCATGGAAACCTGCACTTTAACTGTTTGCTTTTGTACATGTTGGGGACTGATGAGCACCAGCAATAATCCAGTTTCAACAATGTGTCATGAAAGATGCCATACCAAGGCCATCAACAACATCCATGAGGCCATGAGGGTGTCCCTTGCCAGAGTGCAGCTGCCTTTAGTACCAGAGTGTTTTTGGGGTTTCTGCCAAAACCCTGTTTCTGCTCAGCCAGCCAGCAGTGACTCCCAGGTGGTCACTGCTTTGTTTTGTGGCAGCAAAATCAGCTATTGCCTTTGCAAATGTTGCCCCTACTGTTCCTGCCTGTGTTTGTGTCATGGTTTAAAATCAGCCAACAGCCAAGACCCCGGCAGCCACTTGCTGTCTCTCCCACCAGCAGGATTGGGGAGAGAATCGGAAGGGTAAAAGCTGGAAATCCCAGGAGTTGAGATAAAGACAGTTTGATATGGAAAGGCTACACACACAAGGAAAGTAAAGCAAGGAATTAATTCCCTGCTTCCCATGGGCAGGCAGGTGTTCAGCCACCTGCTGGAGAGCAGGGCCCCATCACACACAATGGTGACTTAGGAAGGCAAACACCATCACTCCAAATGTGCCTCGCTTCCTCCTTCTTCCCCCCGCTTTATACACTGAGCGGATGTCACATGGTCTGGAATGTCCCTCTGCACAGTTGGGGTCACCCATCCTGGCAGTGTCTCCCCCCAGCCTCCCATGTACCCCCAGCCCCCTCACCAGTGTGGCCGTGTGAGAAGCAGAAAAGGCCTTGGCACTGTGCAAGCCCTGCTCAGTCAAAACAAAACCATCTCTATATTATCAGCCCTGTGTTCACAAATCCAAAACACAGCCCAATACCAGCCACTGAGAAGAAAGTTAACTCCACCCCAGCCAAAATCAGCCCAGTTTGTGTCGTGTTTCATTTCCTCCTCTGTTGTGCCAGTCTGTGGAGGCTCCCATGCTGTAAAAATCCAATATTGCTGTAGAGGGAATCTCTGGGACCAAAGATGAGATGCCAAGGAGAGTGGCAAAGACAATACAAATCTTTGCTCATCTAGAGGTGATGTGGAACTGCTGAAACCAGGCAGCTTTCAGTAATTTGAAATCTTCAGTGGGTGTTTAATAATATGCCTGCTCATTGATTTGTGATCAGAAACATTCCTGCCCTGCTCAGTATCCTTTCTCCTCTCTCTCTCCCTCATTTTTTAGTCTACTTGTCTCACATCTGTCTGATCACCTGTTTTCTTCAAGAGTTCTGGGTGCTTGACTTTTCTTGTTATTTGGGCATAAGCATCATTTTTATGGCAGTGGCTGTGCCATGTGAATCCCAGCTGTCTCCATTATTAGGGATATGCATGACAGAGTTGCAGCAGCTGTAGTGATGCTGCAGCTGACAACGCTGTGTGATGTGGCACCAGCTGAAAGCCTTGCTGTTTCTTCCCAATAAAAAATTGTACCAATATTCGTGTCTAAAGCAATTGCTGGTTGCTCTGCCTGGTTGCTCTGCTTTTCCACTTTTGATACACAGCTGGTCAGTTTGGGCCTTGCAACTGCTGCTTGTGCTGAGAATCACACAGGAAAACTCGTAACAGCCTGGTTTGAAGGTTGTGCCATCAGCAAAGTAGTCAATTAGTTATACAGAGCAATAAACATATATGCAAAGCAGGATCTGGCAGGCCCAGAGGCTGCTCAAAGATGCCTCCCAGCCAGGATAAAATTCATCTGACTCCTGTTCCACTGCACATTTCCTCTGAGATCTAAATATTATTTTTACCTGGCACCAAATGCATCACAGCTGAATTCTGTATGGCAGCGGCCAAAGACACAGGAGCAGTAAAAAAAGCAACTGATCTGCTCTTCACATTTTTTATGTGTTCGGATTCCCATTGCTGGCAGTAACAATACTCCACCTGTCCCACACGCATCATTTGTTAAGCAGAAGGCTGCTGTCCCCAAAAAGCAGCTGCTGGCACTCAGGTGCACAGTGAACGCTGGCTCCAAAAGCTGCTGCTGAGCTCCACACTGGCAGGATGGCTGGGACATGTGGACACTTTCTCCACCAGTGACAGCACACCTGACCAATCCAGGGTCTCAGTACAAGTCCTGTTGCCACTATTGTGCTGGCATGAGCAGATTCCAAGAACAGGAAGTCATGGAGGGTCTGTCTCACCAGGCTTCACTGTAGGTGTTCTACACTTGACTTCCTCAAGGTCTGATGTGCAACAGAGGGTGCAGTGAAAAATCCTGCAGGAACAGCTGACGCAGTTCAGCTGGACACTCATATCTGCAAACCTCCTCTTGCAAAGGCTTCTTGCCAGGGCCACTGTCACATGGCAGCAGGACATGAAATAAAGCTGCAAGCTGTTGCTTGCAGGCTCAGTTCTCTGCCTCTTTTTGAAGCATGAGTATAGACTACAGAAAACAGAATAGGCAACTTTGATACTGGTCACCCTGAAAGAGGAGTTACCCCAAGGGAAGGCAGAAATTCTGTACAGGGCAAAGGCATTCACTACCAGCACTCAACCTACAGGGTCTGAATTGGAATTGCTCCTTTGACTACTTGGGGTCTTTGTTTTCCTTCTCTCAAAGCACAGTACTGAGAGAAGTAAGAGCAGTGTTTGTCATGGAGTCACTCCGTAAGAATCTTTTATGTATGTGGTTTAATGATGCATGTCAGACCAACAGGTTATTTATTGACCTGCAGTATCTCAATTTTTGCAACGACTACAGGACCCTCAAGACAGTTCTCTGTTGCATATTCTTAGGTTGTTAAGTAAGCTCTAGCAGTCAGTGCTGGGAACTCAGCCGGCTCAGAGCTGGCAGGAAAAAAGAATTTAAAGAGTTCTTCACTTAGTGGGGTTTGCAGCTTTTCTGTGCTGGTGGCAAGGGTGATGCTGCCACAGAGTTCACTATCTTTTGGACTGTCATCCGGGACTGTCCTGCTCCCTGGCAGCCAAGCACCTTACATTCACTTGCATACCTGCAAGGCTTGTCTGAGCAACACCCAGCTCAATTTATGGACCAAATTAATGAGATAGCAAATGCAATGAAGAACCAAACAAAACATCAAGTCTCATGTTGGTTGCCTACAATAGCAGCACAAAATTAAGAGGCTGCAGTGCACAGAGCTGATACTGGGGGACTGCTGCTCTCCCAGCAACAGTGAGAGCCAGCCTGCCTTGTCTTCTTGAGGAGGAACCCAGTGCTTTCCCAGAAGTCACTCAAGGTCCGTAGAAATCAGTCCTAATAAGAGTGACATGTTGCCAGGGACAGGGACATCTCTAGAGAATGTCAAGAAGCCAAAGGGTACATTGTGAATAACAGAGATTAGAAGTTATGGCTCAGAAAATAGATGCTTTCAGGCACAAAATGAATGTTCATTTTGCTTGAAAGAACTTTAAAAAAATTAAAGCATACTGTCATCTCCTCTTTAAACTACATGCCCAGAAGAGAGGTAATGAGGTTTTTTTTTCTTCCTCCCTGACAAGCTAGAGATTGAAGAAATTTAAAATTAATGCACACTCAAAAAAAATAAATAAAAAAAAAATTCCCTGTCTGCCAGTCCTATGAACTGGTGGAGATGACCTGGGCCAGGGCAGCTGAGCTGCTTTATGTCAGGGTCGGAAACACAGAACAAACAAAGGCAGAACAAGTGTCAGACAGGTCTGAACTCTCTGTCTCAGACATCCCAGCATACTGAGGGATCTCAGCCCTTTCTCTTTTGAGTGTGGCAAGTAAGCATGACCACACTGCCAAAGAAGATGTGAAAAGCTACTCTGAGGAAAGGCTGAGAGAGGAAAGGGGCTCCAGGGGGAGCTTTATTTTGGCCTTTCAATACTTCAAGGAGTCTTAGAAGAAAGACAGGGGCAAACTTTTTCTAGGGCTTCTTGCAGTAGAATGGGGGATAATGGTTTAAAACTAAAAGAGGGTAGATTTAGGCCAGATATAAGATATAATTTTTTATAATGAGGATGATAAAATGCTGGAACAGGTTGCCCAGAGACGTGCCCCATCCCTGAAAACATTCAAGGTCAGGTTGGATGGGGCTGTCAGCAACCTGATCTAGTTGAAGATGTCCCTGATTATGGCAGACTAGATGGCCTTCAAATGTCCCTTCTAACTCAAACTATTCTGTGATCTATAATGCAGTGATCTCTGTAATCATAATCACTCAGCATGTTGTATTAGGTGCTTCTTCCAACTTCCTAAGGCTTGTGGTTTACTGAGGAAGCTGTGATTATTCTCCTCATGAAACACTCATGTAAAATCTGCTGTTTGCAGTCCCATTGGAACCCCATCCTGCTCCATATGGAGCTCAGAGTCAGATGATGACCCGTGCCCACGATACAGCAGTGGGCACCAATACTGTGGTAACTTCTACATGAAACTGAGCATCCCCTGCTGCAGGTTCAGGGCAACTCCTGAGTCACTCTGCTTCTGCCAGGTATCATCATCAGTTAAGGTACTGCGAATTCCAAGTACATCTGTGTGTTATGAACTGACCACAGCCCCCATTCCATCCCCATGCATTGTTCACAGGAAAGAAGGCAAAAAATGAAGGAATGAAATTCAGCCCATGGAAGAAGGGAGGGATGTGGGGGAAGGTGTTTCAAGCTTTGTCTTTGTTTCTCATTGTCCTACTCTGTTATTAATTGGCAATAAATTGAACTCATGTACCCAGGCTTCTTAGTCATAGCCCTGGTGTGTGCAAGGTGCAGTTACATCTCCACAATCAAACACAACCATGGATGATGGCTTTAAGCTGAAGAAGGGTCAGTTTGGATTAAATATAAGAAAGAAGTTTTTACAATGAGGGTGGTCAATCACTGGAACAGGTTGCCCAGAGGTGGGAGATGCTCCATCCCTGGAAACATTCAAGGTCAGGCTGGATGGGGCTCTCAGCAAATCAGTCTAGTTGAAGATGTCCCTGTTAATTGCAGGGGGATTGGACTAGATGACCTTTAAAAGAATTCTAAAGAATTCCACTCAAAGAATTCTATGAGGGCTGCCAAAAAGCCTGGCAGCTGGCTCTTGGAGGGGAGGCTGGTGAGAGCAGGCTCTCATGAGGCACCTATCTCTGCAATGAAATGGGCTGAGGAAGATTCACAGCAGGGACAGAAAGCTGCATTATTTCTAGCACAGTCCACTGATATGTTCCTCCTTCTTTTTATTGCTCCCTGCTTATCTGTGTTTTCCACTTTTTATCTCCAGTGCTCGTTTACCCACACCATGGGGGTACGCCTGGGGGAACCCTGGCTGATGCTGTGATGTGTTTTCACCGGCTGAGATCTCTAGGCAATTACAGACTGACTGGAAATCAGTGGAACAACTTCACAGCCACATCCTGTCAAGATCTGATCTAAGCAATTGTACAAAAATTGAGAACTAGTATCTTCACATACATAATGCATGCTTTGATTTTCTGCTTGCTTGGCATCCTTCTAAAGAAGCTGTTGAAATATTTCATCAACAAATGAAGATCTCAGCAGAAGCCTGGGATAACGTGCTGAAGGGGAGGAAAGCAAAGCAACGTGAGACATTTGATTTTCCTGAAGTCCTGTTCAGCTCCTCAGAATTCCTGTGACAGATCCTGACCTATGGATAGTCCAACCCACTGATGAGAACCCAAAGGTCAGGGTGATGTCTGGCCCTGCAGTGGACAATGATGTCCAGGCAGCTGCACGAACAACTGTAGCACCTCCCAAGGGCACATCTGGAAGGATGCCCACAGGAACACATCATTGCTGAGGCAAATGTTCTCTTGCCCATAAAAGAGGCAAAGAACAAGGCAGAAACCTTTTATTTGTACTGGGTTTTGGGAAAAAATTAAAACAAGAATTTTTGGAAGCCCAAAGAAGAATAGCTATGGTCTCCTAAGAAGGAGGTTTAATTTCCATGCTGAAAAATTTCACTGGAACTCCAACTTCACTTACTGGGTTTTGCCAGTGTTTGCAGCCAGTAATAAAATAACTACTTACAGTAGCTTCTCCCTGCCCCCCCCCCCCAAAGTAAAGCAATGAAATTTAAATTACATGCAGTGAATAATTTTTAAAATACTGCATGGAAAGTTGCTAGAGCACTTGTAAGAAATAGGAAGAGATTATTTTTAACGGCATGTTTGGGGTATTCTGCTCCAGAACACTCCCTATGGAATGCTGTTAGCACAGTGGGCCAAATTTTCACTGATGGGAAATGGCATAGCCCCATTAATCCCACAGATTACACTGACCACACTGCTACCCCATCCTCCTCCTGCCTTGGGAAAAACCTGTCTGTTTTGCCGATATCCATTCCATGGTCTGCAGTCTGTGCAGGTCTTTGAAACCACGAAGGGTGTGCAAACCCCTCCATTTTACAAGGAAAGGATCCCATAAATGCCATGGAGTAGTTCAAGACCATTTTGGGAACTTTAAGGCCTTGAAGGGCAGCAAAACCCTGACAAGAAAGCTTGGTCTTTAGGCCAGATGACCCATGGTGTGACAATGCCATTTAGCAAAGAACAGAGGTCTTTCTTGATGAAGGCACATTGTGTCCTCAAAGATCCTATTTCCAAGCAATAGCAAATCTATGCAGAGAACTTTGTTCAGTCTTTATCTTCAGGCCATTTGAAAAGATCCCCAGAAGAAACCACCACCGTGGATAAAAGGTTCTAGACCCTCAGCTCTTTTGCTTTTTGGAAGCTCAGAGCAAAGGCTGCTTTTTTCTTTTTTTATTTGTCTGATGTGTTGTCTTCAGCATATGCATGAAAGGCACATGGAGAAATATCTGTTCCCTATCAGAGTGGGAGAGGATAAATCCTTAGACTGAGTCTTTCCCTGGAAAATATTACCAGGAGGTGAAGATGAGGATTGTTTATGGAGGTTCCAAAGGTCTTATAAGGTACCAGGTGCCCCAACCCTACTGACAATCAATAAAATATCTATATTGAAAATTGTTTCAAGAATCTACTTTTTCTTCCCATAAATGAGGCAGTCATAGACATTCATTATTCCACAGAAAATAACACACAAAAATATGTTAATGCTGGAAACTTAAAACCTTAAAGACTCCAAGGGTTACTTAGATTTATTGCTGGCTTGAAACCCAGTGGACCTTCTGCTGTATCACCAAAATGAAATAAAAAAAAAGAACACTGCTGAGAAGGTAAAGCATTGCTCCATATAAATCCAGAAAAGAATGCATTTTTAAAGACTGGTTTAGTCATCAGAGCAGCCAGGAACAACGAGGAGTAGAAAAGTGAGTTATCCAAGCTTCTAGCAAAAACTTGCTCCAGGCATTGTGAGAAAGGCAAGTGTTTACTGTAACAGGTTCACAAGAAGTTCCTGAACTATAGGTCTCTCATGCAGAACTGCAGAGCATTTGTAATGCTGATGAAAGACCAGAAAAACATGAGGAAAACCATTAACTGGCAGGGATGGGCAGTGCAAGCATTGGAAGGAAATCAGACCATCCTGTTCCACTCCTAAAATCCTTTGAATTAGCTGATGAAATGGAGACTGTTGCCACAAGAAAAAACTGTAGCCAAAGCCATCAAAAGTAAGGGCATCTCTGTGGTTTCATGAGCATTCCAGATATTGCATCTCATTATGATGTTTTGAAACAATCACGTAATCATAGAACTCTAAACAAGTCCAAGTGCAACATCAGCCCTTTTGCCTGAGTTCAGGCATTTCTCACTAGATGATGTCCGAGGAAGAGATGGGGCATACTTCTGCCTAGACCTGTCCTCATATAGCTCTGGAAGCTCTTGGAGTGATCACTGCCTTATCAAATAGGAACAGATTCCTGCCCCAAACCAGCAAATACTCAGTGTAAGATCCCTGTCATCCCCAGGAAGTTCCCCATTTTCCTTCAGGGTTTTTTTTTTTAAAGCTGTGGATGCCTCAGCAGCTATGTGAGACTGACTTGGATCAGCTGCTGAGGGATGTAGATGCTTCAGGGTAAGCAGGGAGTAACACCCTCATTGAGCCTGCCCTGGGGTTTTTTCTTGTGTCACTTCACCCACTCAGGGAGTGCCATGTGAGCTGACTCACGTCTGGCACAAGAGCTGCACAGGCCTTCCCTGTGCTCCCAAAGAGCCTGCACTTGCCATGCAAGCCTCTCCCCCCTCAGCATAATAAAACCTCAATTACTGATCTCATCTGTGTTCCCCCATCTCCCCTTTGTGTCTCTGTTGTTTTTGCTGTGTCTGATGACACTCACCAGGTCATTCCACTCACCAGCTGCCCCTGGGCAGTGTTATCGTGTCCCACACTCTGGGGCACTCTCAGGATGTTTTACTCCTGGTCTCACCAACACCTGTGGTATTTGACTCCTGGACCAAAGGAGGCTTTGGTGAGTCCTTCAGGGGCAAATTCCTCCTGCCATGGGACGGAAGTTCTTCTTACCCTGTGAGTGCCCTCACCTTCTCCCATCGTCTCCTTTGGCCCAGGAGCAGGCAGGGACTGCCCAGTCCCCACTGCTGTCACTCTCCCAGGGCAGGGCAAGACCAAAAGCTCTAACCTTGGGATGAAAACAGGAAATGCACAAAGAAATGTATTGGCTAAGAGGATGAGCAAGAAACTGATTCCTGTTTCTCTGCTTTGAGTCCACCAGTGAGGCTGTAGGAGCCTCTACAATTCTCCATGGCTTTTCTTACTCTCTTCCCTCTGTTTCTTTCCTGCGTGGATGATGAGTTGGGCAGCATCCAGAAAACTGAACCCTGAGCTCAGCCAGATGAGTGGAAAAATCCAGGACATAAAGACCGAGATGGAAAATTTGTCAGTGTTCAAATCATCATTAGGTTTCACAGAACAAGAGAAATATCTTCCCTGAAGAGAACCAGTGTCTTGTTTTTGTGGGATCTAGGAGTTGTAAGAAATCTGCCAAAGAAAGAACATCTTCATTTTCTCTGCCCCTGCTTCTCCCTGCCCCCTGCAAACTTGAGTGAAGAGAGTTTGGAGGTTTCCATAGTTACACAGCACCATTAAGCAAGAGGGAAAAATAACACCTTGGGGACCATGCAAGGAAAGGAAAAAATATGTTTATTAATATGTCTAATTTAACAGCTCCTAGCTGATAACATCAAAATTAAATAAGATACGGAGCAGAAGAAGGTTGCTAGTGAAAAACCTGTGAATGCCCTCCTCATTTGTGGGTGCCAGACTTTGACTCAGAGTGTGGCGTCTCCGGTATTCTCTGCCAGTCTGGTGCTGCAAGTGCCTAAGCAGATAATGACCAGCATTTTCCCAGATTCCTGCTTAGCAGCACGTTAAGTAGTGACATGGGGACCTCTTGTGGGATCCCATTACAGCTCATCACCAGCGCACAAAACGCCATGCCCCAGCCCAGGGAGGGAAGCCTGGCAGCACAGTTACAGTAAATGCTCAGAAGATGAGGCAAGTTCCTCATCTTGCTCTGTCCAACACTGAGCTTTGCAGGCTGCATTGTGCTAACAAGGCAAAGAGGTTCCAGCCTGTGGCAAACTATTTGTAAGGAAAAGTGTATCAATCCAGGAGTTTTCCGTCTCCCTTACAAACATCTTGCATTGGTGGAAGTGAACAAAATAAAACTTTTTTGAATGACTCAGGGACAAGGCCAAAGTATTAAAAAATAGGATTTATGCCAATTAAATTTGCTTCTCTGATTACAAATCAACATACAGGGAAACTGCTAAAGACTATATTCATATTATTATATTCAATTCTGTCTTGAGGTTGGGGTGTGTGTCCAATTTAAAATTTAGGGAGTGTCCCAGTATCTTTAGGAATGTTGGACATTGTGGTGTAATAAAGTACTTTGTTTTTTCAGTGCATACCCTATGTTATAATAATTGTTAGGAAAAACAAAATCATACCACCATTTATGAACAACAGAAGTGAAATGATGGCTTTGATGCTCTGCAGATAATGCTGAATCCTTTTTTTTTTTTTCCCCCATCTAGGGAAAGGATGCAAACTCTGTGTATACATCATCTTCCTGAATTTTCCACGTATTTTCCCATGTACCGAGCAGAGGGATCACCTGAGGTCTCAACAAAAACCTAGCTGCAGAAATGGCCTGGGCCATCCTTATCCATCTTCCTTCTTACTTTCTGCATCGTTCAGCCCACAGTCCATGGCTCCACATTGTCATGGGCTATCTGCCAGATGCTGGACTCGCCAGAGACCATCCCAGAGCTACCTCCTTGCAGCAGACCTGCTGCTCCCCTCTGCTGAAGCTCAGGGCACCAACAGGTCCCAGGGTGACCAGCATGCAGGGGCCTTGGCAAAACAAAACTGCCCTGAACCTGAGGCCATTGCACAGCTGAGAGCAGCTCTGGCTCTGCCATCCAACAGCCCCAGGGAGCAAAGGTACCTGGAAGAGCCACTGTGGAACATGGGTCAGCCTACAGGGCTGCAAATGGCTCTTGATGGAGAGAGAGGCAGCATCAGCACAAAGTGAGAAATTGCCTGGTACCCATGGACACAGGAGGAGTGTAGTTGCACTGTTTTAGAAATCTTTCTTTTCTTTCTTATGGAGAATAGAGATAAGTTGCATGCCTGTACTCTTTTAATCTCATTGTTTTTGGTACTGGATGTTGTAGGATTGTAACCTATTGTTTCAGGGGGTGGAAAACTTTCGACCAATAGTTGCTAGATTATTAATGCTTGTATAAAGAAACTTTTGTAAATAAAGTCCTCTCAATCGCCATCTTGAGTGTTGCCTGCTAGACTTCCCTGTGAGCTTCTGTGAACCTCCACGAATATCAGAAAAACAGAGCAACAGAGGAGAAACACAGAAGTCCAAAAGGGGAGAGCAAAATGTGTAGAAATCTCAAGAATGCTGATTGGGAGGAGTAGGATGGAGACAGGAGGGAGAAGGCTCCAAGTCCAGAGCAGATGATTTCTTTGGAGGGGGACCTGGAGTGCTCGGATGGAAAAGTCTGCCAGGGCCATGCAGTGGCTTCACATACAACATGCCCCCAGATGTCTGGAAATCTATTCCCCCCTGCCATGCCATCAGCCGGGAGGGCATGGATTGAGATGAATGAAAACCACTCGCATGAGGAAAGCAATATTAGTTAAAATGTCTTATCATACATTTAGTTAATTACTAAGTGAATTGCTTTAATGCTACACAGAATACACAGCTGTGTTTAATGAGCTGCTGAAAGGATTTCTGGGCAAACTTTAATAATATCACTATTCTCACTGAGGAAAATCGCTGCAGGGGAAAATGCAGCTGTTCGCACCTAAAATGTTCCGAGTGACAGCTCGCCAACTATTATCTTTAGGGCACACGGGAGTCTGTTTCATTAATATGAAATATTAAATATTTATGCTTATCACCAGTGTGCAGCCTCCTGGGCAGGCTGCAAGCCCAGTTGTTCTGGTGACAGAGAAGGCAATTTCCAGGACAGGTTAAATAAAGCCAACCCTTTCTTTTCACTTCCTGTCACAGCTCACATTTCCCAGGTCTCAGACCTGGAACCACCTCACACTTTCCATGGGACTCTCTCCAGCAGGCTTACATCCCTTCCATGAGGAATGCCCCAGCTCAGACACAGCTCCCCAGCCCACAGCTGACCCACTGCAATTAGCAAAAACCAGTTGATTACTCAGGTGCAAGGAGGACAGCAGCCTGTGGTACGTCCCAGTGCGATGCACGCCTTCTCTGAGACAGCACAGTTGTCTCCTGCCTGTGCCTCAGGTCACTTCAGCAGCTCTCCAAGCCAAGAATCGTAGCTGCTATCCAAGCACAACCTGCACTGAGCTGCATCTCATTTATGGGTCCAGCTGTCAGGTGGAGAAGGGCAGCATGCTGGCAGTATTTTTCGGACAACTTGCCCCAGGAGCCTCCTGCTGCCTCAAAGTGACTTTCAGTATCGTGATGAGTTGAGACAACCTGAAGCACTTAGAGATCTGAGAACTCTGTGAGAAGCATTTGTTTATCTTTGCTTGGAAGAAGCACAGTCACTTGGGAAAGATAAATTTCAGCAATGTTTTTGACATCCATAAACAAAGTCAAATATTTTGACTGTAGCGATGTAGTGACTGCCATGCATTACAAATACAGTCAGAAGCACTTTCTGCTAAGCACTTGATCAGGCTGGTGGGTACTTGGTCTGCCTTCTATTTGTTGCCTCATTCAGAATAAAGTACCAGTGTTCTGAATATAATTTGTGAATACATTATTCTATTTTGAGCTCAGGAAATGCTTCAGTCTTTTGCGATTTTCAGAGTACTTGAAGGACCAAGTGCAAACATTCTTGCCTGTATCATTTATCGAGGAAAGAAACCATTAGCTGCAGCAAGAGCGATGTCTTAGCTGTGCAATTATACTTATGGCTTGTCATCTGCCACTAATGCCTAGGGGAAAGAGAGCTTTTATTGCAGAATTATGCTGAAAAAGAAATAAGCACCTGTGTGCTGGGGAAACCTTGCCTTAACTTGCTCAGCAATAGTGGCCAGGCCTATTAGCTCCTTCTCTTGATAAATATTCTTGTTATGGGGTAGTTCTGCTTAATGGCTCTCTGCTCAGGTTTCTACAGCTCATGTGTGAGTAAATCCTGTGGATGCTCCCAGCCTACCTCATTGCGTCCCCGGATGCTTCTGTCCCTGCCTTGCAAGAGCCCTAGGAATTACAACCCGCTCAGGGCATAAACGTATTTGTGAATATGCATGGGGCCATAAAATCCCACTTTACACTCTGCAGTTTTCAGATCACTGCTTTGAAGGAGGCTCACAAGATATTTAACTGGCTGAGTCGCTGGATGGGAAGTGGCTTGTGGATGGAGCTAAGAGCTTTCTGGAGATTTTTTCCAAACCAGGCAATTCTTCTCTGAGCCTCTTTGATCTTCAGTAACAAGACCTCCCAGGAGACTTGCAGCTCTTCCTGACTACTGCCAGGCTAAAGAGAACAGTATTTTTCTCTCCCTTTTTTCTCTTATTGAAGCATTTTGCCTTCAGGGCACAGTTTTCCTCCATAATAATCTGATTTTACTCGTCTTTTCTTTTTTTTTTTTTTTAAAAAAAGGAGATATGGCTTGAAGAAAAAAACAAACCAGCAAAACCTGAGGCCAGCCAAACCTTTGTCAGGGCAGAACTAACCTCATGACCTGAAAGGAGATTAAGGATGAGAATGTGTCCCTAATCAGTCCTATGGAGAGAAGAAGAGCCAGGGACAGGCAGAGTGGCTGTGCATGCCATAGTGCAGCGTGAGCCAGCAGCTACATGCACAGTGCAGGGCTCCAAAGTTCACAGCAGACAGCTTTGAAATGATGCTGGGAGTCCTTCATCTCATCTGAGAGTCCTTCATCTTCTGCTTTCTTCCAGCACTGTTACTAGGGCAGATGACAGCACCGAGAAAAACCAAGAGAAGTCTGGATTGCCCCTGACCACCAACCTGCATTCCCCCAGCTTGTACAAGCCCAGCACTTGGATTTCCAGGGCACTCATGAGGTGACAAAGAGCACATCAGCTCCACAGAGGAACAACAAGTTGTTCTCATCCCTCATGCCCAGCGCAAAGTCTTATTCCTTTCCTCTGCCTATGACTCACAGAAATTTTCCTCCAGGTATGCAACAGACACCAACAAGCGTCACAGCAGAGAGGAGCTGGCTGGTGACACTCTGTAGAATCATCATTCATACAGATTTCTCCGGGTCAGTTGGATTCATGCACTAATTTAACTGTCTCTGACCATCTTGGGTTCTTTTCTTTTTTTTTTTTTTT
>VZRL01001653.1:295245-305281 GCA_013397895.1 Origma solitaria | reverse complement strand
TTTTTTTTTTTAATTTTTTAATAAGAGAAGAGCTCTCTTGTCCAAATAAGTAAAGTGTTCCAGGCCTGTAGCGATTTGCAAAGGGAACTTGACACTTTTTTTGTAAGAGAGCACATATGTGGAAATGCCAGAAGAAGCAGCAGAGCACAAGTCAAGGAATGGCAGAGATGTAGGAAGCTAAGAGAGCAGCTGTGCCCTCCAGAATGGAACAGAGATCATTCTGGGAGCTGACAGCAGGTGCAACTGTGAGGGCTGCTGGGTGCACATTGGTGCTGGAGCAGCAGTGGTGTGACTTTTCCCTCGGTTGCTGAAGCCAACTGAGGTCTGGGCTGCGCTGCAAAAGTTAGTCACACAGTATCATGGGTGCTATCAGGAGGCACGGAATCTGTGGTTTCTAATCTCCTGTGTCACCACCACAAGGCATCCTGGACAGCCATGTCTAGATGCTTGCAAGTGTTGAAGAATGGGAGAGAAACAAAAACATGTCTGATTTAAAATCAGCTTTGTCCTTCCCCTTTGCACAGCCTCACTCTGGGTTCTGCCACAGTCCTGCATGCTCTCCACAGTCTCTGCCCATTAAGCTCCTGGGGAGAAATACCTCTTCTGACAACAGGAGCTGACCAAAGTGCCAGCTCTTACATTTGGAATGATTAGTTTGGCTTATTCCTGGGAGGGTGGTGTAGCCAAGCCCCAGATCTCCCAGAGGTGGGGACTGCCAGCCGTGGATGCTGCCAAGACACAGGAAAAGCTGTGATCTAGTGCTGGCATCAGCCCGGCTGTGAGTCAGGGGCCATTCCCATGTTATGGAAACTTCCCTGTCTGACTGTCCAGGAGCCACTCTGGAGTCACTCTTGCCCCACCTGAGCTGGGACTGAAGCCCCTTCTCAGCTACACCCCCACACTCACCGTCAGACCAGGGTTCCTTACCAGCTCGACCTCGGGAGTGAATTGTATTAATAATATGGGATAGCTACTGCATGACCTGTTTTCCTAAAGATGCTCTGGACTTCTGCTGCTTCGTGGTCTCCTCGCTTGTGTAGCCACAGAAATGTTTAACAGGAGGTGGTCCACAGCTTCCTTGGTTACCAACAGCAGGAGCAGCTGAATTTGGCACTTGTGAGCTCTTTCTCTCCAGGGACTTGTGTCTCACAAATGCTGAAAGCAGTTAAAGACCAACTCACCTGGACAGATCACTTGTTTTTCATATATTAGAAAACACTAACAACTGCAAAGGCCAATAATAAACGTTGAAGCCATTAAGTGATGCATTCTTTTTGCTGTTGGTAGAAGACCCCTCCTGAGTAAAACGTGCATATATTTCATACACGTGTACACAGGAATGGCCTAGGATGCTGTGTCCTGACCAAATGCCAACATCATGAAGGAGAAAGGAAAACTTGATCTGTTTGCTCCTGTGTCTCTCTCTGCACGAGTGCCCTGGGTCTGGTAGCCCTCAGCATGGCTATTTCCCTCCTAGAGGAATTCTGGTATCATTTTGTTCATTCAAGTCAGAGCAAGAGCACACCAGGAGGCAGAGCTGAGTAGCAGAAAAGTGCCCTGGAAGGCAACTTGGAAAAAGTAGGTTTATTCTCAGCTCCAGGACAAAACTTGTGGTCGAGCCAGCTCCTTCATCTATAAAGCAGACATCTGTGCTCAGAAAGTCAGGTGCTGGAATTGTACAGGAGCTGCTCTGTGAAAACAGACTGTTCAAAAAGGGACAGTTGTTCTTGGAAATAAGTCATATATATGTATATATGTATGCATGTATGTATGTATTTTTATTTATACCTACCTATATTTATTTGTCTATATAAATATGTATTTACATACATATATATTTGTGTACAAATATGTATATGTCTGTATTTGTTTATATATGTGCATGTATACATACAGGCATGTGCATATGTTCACATGCAGAAATAAATAGATTCTGTGCAGGACCAGAATCTCAGCTTGTGCTATTCTCCTTCTCACTTCTCCTTCACTTTCTCCTTCTCCTCCTTTTCCTTCTTCTTTAATGAAATGGAGTGAAAAGGCTTGAAACTGTGAAATGAGTGCCGGGAGGCAGAACAGAAGGACTCTCTATCAGTGTAAGGATTTAAATAACCCAGCTTTCAGGGGCAAGGCTCAGGAGTTTTGAATGCAGAGGGCTGGTAGATTGCCCTGCCTCTAAAAGCAGTTCTCAGGCTGCCTTCCAGTGGGGTCCTCCAGCTGACACCTTGCTGTATTAAAGGTTGCCAAATTAGGAGGAGATAAATGGTGAGATATACAATTTACATGGTAGTATTTATATGGAATTTATACTTTCTTCTGCCCTGCGTAAGAGAGCCTTTGGGCAGGCTCACATCTGTGACCGAAGGAGGGTCAGAGTCCTTGACATTAAGTGATTTGCTCTTCCTGTGATCAAAAAACCATTTCCATATGGGGACAACCTGCAAAATGCCCAGGTGAGGCATCTTCCTTCCCTCGGCCTCTGAGAAGTTCTCTGCACAATTGGACTCAGATGTGCCACAGCAGTTTCACCGCAGAGCTCCACCACTGCTGATGGGAGATTAGTGCTTAAAACCTGTGCTGAGGTCTTTGAGAAGCCTTTGAAGCAGCTCACACATCTTTTGATCAATACCAAGACCCTTTGAAAGACCTAGAAACAGCGAAGGCAAAACAGAAAACTTCATTCAGTCACTAAAATCGAAGTGCGCAACAATGAAAGAAGAGAGCAACGCCAGATGAACATATCGAGCTGTAAACAGCAGCACTGCACATCCAAGTGTGTCTGCCAAAACAAAGAAAACCACGCAGTGCATGGAGCAGCCTCCCAGTCCTGGCATTCCCAAGATCGGTGTGTTTGGGTTAGAGACATTTCAATGGCAGAGAAGGCAGTGCAGGGGTTAAAAAATCGAACATGTCATCACCAGCTCTTGTTCCAGGGCCTAAGCGAGGAGGACAGCTCTAGGCTGTGTGCCAGGTCCCCATCACACAGCAACATTATCCAAAGTTCTAGTTTGAGATGACTGGAAAGATTTAGACCAGGCAACAGCCCCCAAGAACATGCCTTTCTGTCAAAGTTGGAAAAACCTTGTGAGAACCGTGTGGTTTGGACAAAAAAACACACAGTGAAAATGTTTTACACTTCATTTTGGAATATTTTATTGCATCTGCTATTATTTCCTGGTTTTGTTTTTCATATTCTGACATCATGGGAGAAAATATGGATTCAATATTATTATGGGAATATGCCATGGTTGAAAATCTTTATTTCTGTGACTCCATTTAATAGGGCAAAGGATTTTTCACAATACATGCTGGAACAGGGGCCAGAGTGACTGTGGGATTGCCATCCCTGCAGATACTCAACCCTCAGCTGAACATGGCCCTGAGCAAACCCATGTAATTGGACCTGCTTGGAACAGGGAGTCAGACTTGAGCTTCCCTGAGCCAACCTACATTATTCTGTATTCTGTGATGTAAAGGATGGGAAGAGGCTTGCTATGACACAGGGGAATGAAAGCCTAAGGAAGATTTTTTCCCCATTTCACTCTTTCCTCCACAGAAAGTCATGAAGTGCTAACTATTAAATTTCAAAAACCTAAAAATATTCCACAGCACTGCCTCCTCTGGCAGAAGGGTGGTGGGGTCATTTGATCTTCCTTTTAACACATTTTTTTTTTTCTTTTCAGTTTAACATGAAACAGCTCCGGTTTGAAGTGGGACCTGAAGGATTTGCCCTCCTTGGACCTGCCCTACTCTCGCAGCGGTGTGACGAGGCGATCCAGCCTGGAACTTCACAGCGCTGGGTGGAAGGCACACAGCAGGGACTGACAGCAGCACCAGCTTCCCTTCCTCTGTGTTTCCCGGCTGCTTTTTCCACGGAGGCAAACAGGATTCTTTGCCTGTGCAAACGGATCGCCACAAGTTCCCTTTCTTTCATGTTGGGGGCAATTAGTGGATATTTATAGTGCACCCCACGTGGAGGGACTACTTTGGATCTAAGTGCTTTGGCCCAGTCCAAAGAGAGATTCGTGACTGTGGGTGCCCCTGCTGCCATCATTTAACTTCAGACTTAGTAACCCTCAAACAGTTTCTATTTTCTCTTTACTCAATGCTTCAATACGTCGACCTTGACTCTCCCCACCTCTCCGAGGCCCCAGTGCTGGTGGCTTGGGAGCAGAGGTGCTCCCAGGGCTTGCAGCAGAAGGTGGAAGCAGCTGCCTGCACTGGCACTGCCCCTGTGGCAGCTGCCAGACCCTCCTTTGTCGTGGGCACCCATCCTGTGGTGGGCTCTGCATGAAATGTGCATGGAATGTCATGATGCAGTGCCGTGTTTTGGCTATCCCTTGCAGATTTCCTTCCTGAAGGCACTGATTTCGACAGACCCCAGTCCAGAAGTAGTCTTCTTTCTCTCTCTCTCTCTCTCTCTCTCTCTCTCTTAATAACGCTCTGTACTCCATACTGCAAATACTTCTTACTGTGTTCTGCTACATGCAAAGAAAGTTAAGCAGCACACAAACCTTTGC
Organism: Origma solitaria; assembly: GCA_013397895.1. Classification (NCBI taxonomy): domain Eukaryota; kingdom Metazoa; phylum Chordata; class Aves; order Passeriformes; family Acanthizidae; genus Origma; species Origma solitaria. The sequence continues at coordinate 300,764 of VZRL01001653.1, read as the reverse complement.
AGTTCAAGCGTCCCAAATAACATTACACAGCCACTCTCAGATTCTCAGTGTTTGTCACCCAGGCTGCTTGGAGGGAATTCACATTAACAATATATTATAGTTAAATATTATGTAGTTAGAAAATCAAATTTCCTCCATAAGAGAGACATAAGCAGTGTAGAAAAAAGCAGTTTATGACACTGCAATCAACTACTCTTGTGGGGTGGGGGAGAGTAAAATAAAGTTCACACAGGCAGCGCTAAATCTGTTACCTGCTAAATCCTGGGTACTTGATTTTTACAACAGCAAACATTATCCTTTAGTGCTGCTTCCTGTTATGCATTTTATGGAGCCACAATTTATCCTGGGCAAAAATCCCTACAGATCCCCTCTGCTGTGATTATTTCCCCTAGGACAGGTTGGAAATGGCTGGAAAGCGTACACCCATTTTGAGCTGTGATTTAAGACTTTAATTGTACACTTTAATTGTACACTTTAATTGCAACAGGGCACAAATCTGATGGGCACGTTGAATCAGATGTGGGGATCGGTTCCACACCGCGAATGACAAATACTGAGGAGCCAAATGCTGGACCTCAAATCCTGCAAGGGAACCTGTGAGGTTCTTGGGGCGCTTCTAACTCACCAGTCCCCGTTTCACCTGCACCCCGGTTCTTACTGCACCTCTCACTTGTGGAGGCCAAGCAACAGCTTTCTCCTGCAAATCTCTGCTCTAATCTGCTTATCTGAATTCAAAAATCCTTCAGACTCAATTAGCAATGACAGTTGAGGCTTCTGCAGATGTTAAAGCAAATGTTCTGCTGATTTTAATGACACCAGGTGCCTCTGTGAGGATGGTGGGATCTGTTCCCTTCCTCCTTTGCCTGACCCTGGTGCAGGCTTGTACTCCATTTAAATTTAGCAGAGCCCTCATGAGAGGAGGACGAGGCCCAGGAAATAGCTGCCACCACCAGGCATCTCCTCAGAAGTCACCAAGTTTCCATGGCCCTGCCCTCCTATCCCTGTTTAGAAGTACCACAGTGACTTCCCATGGGGAAAAGAGTATTTCAGTGAGATTTAGGAGGAAAGCTTAATTCTTGATATTCGCTAGTCTCAACTCCTCCATCAATCACAGAGCCTTTCTCTTTTTCCTTTTCATTCACTTTGACCCTGCTCCAAAACTACTCCTGCCTCTTGATGTGGATTTCAGTGCTTCCACTTCTGCTTTCTTTTCAATATCTACCCAAACATGCACCAGCCCACTTACACAACCACAGGAGCTCCTTCTCAAGAGAACTTTGGCCCCCAAGAAAAATGAAAACCCCAGTGGCTTATTCAGCCTGTTCTATATAGGGAAACTGTTCCCTGCCTCGCTTTTACATGGTGGAAGTAATTTGAGTGACAATTGCAAGGTCTTTTTGCTGCCACAATCACAAGTGCTGTTGGTTGCAAAACCGAGTTTGCGTTTGTAAAAGCTGCATGAACTGGATGCTTCTTAACAGCTGATAATATTCCTAAATCACATTAGAGCTTGGGAATCCTCTAATGCACCATTAGAGCTCGAGGATGCACCATTAGAGCTTGGGGATGTGCCCTGACCTCCTCCTTATTTTAGCTTGGCCTTCCACTTCTTATTTTGATATGAGTTGCTTACGTGTGGCACTTCTGCCATTTGGGAGAACACAGTGATACCTTTTGGAACCTTCCTTTACCTAAGGCTGTTGGGAGCAGATCCATCACAGTCAAAATCTCAGCTATTTCTTGACCCAGCCCCTCTCTGACAGCACAAAATGATGGCTGTGCATTACCAGTAGTTATAAGCAGTGTTTTCCAGAGCATTTGCCCCACTTTGCAATGTGTGGAGATGTGAAGCAAAGCTGATCCCTGCTGTTAGCAGGCTGGCAACTCATCCACCCCTGTTGGTTATTCTAATGGTCACCATCAGAGCTGCTGTTCTAGGAAGAAGAACAGAAGCCTGAGAGGAATGATGCTTATCTCAGCAGGATGCCTCTTGGTTTTCTTAATGCTTTTTTCTTTTCTGTCTCAGAAAGTGATATGGTATTAAGTTCCCTTTGTGGGAGAGTTCAGGGAATGACAGCAGTGATTTAAGTCTCTCTTTTGCTAGTTGCTAATGCAAACGTAATTTTGGGTTCAGTTAATGAAATGAAATTACTCTAAAATCAGCATTTACCTCAAAAGCACTAAAAACTTCCTTCTGAATAAATGATAGAAATAAACACTGAAAAAGCCCAACATATATTTTTCTTAGGAATACACAGTGTTGGCCTCTGAGCACTTATGATGAACTTCACCTTCCAAATTGCTTCAATAAATGCTTTCCACTCAGCTGCAGGATTCATCTCTCTTTATTCTCTCATTGCTTCTGTGCAGAGCAGTGCAACTAATTGATGTTTCATTTCCCTGGCTGTTAAGAAAACGAAACAACTTCCATTGCTATTTTTGTTTTTAACTGAGACCCCTATAAGTTAAGAAGACATTTCACATTGGTCAATGAAGTTTAGCTGGAAGAGGACTGAAAAACAGAAATTGGCAAGAATATAAGTTTGCTTTGAAAGTCCAACGTAGTGCATTAAAAAAGGCAAGAGTAAGATTTTCTGAGCTGCTGTGAGCAATCTGGTGAAAGAGCACAGACTCTGTGGGACATTTTGGTGTCAGCTGAATCTGCTTTGCTGCTTTCCCACTTTTGTGAGCCAATTGTGCTTTCTTCACCCCACAGATTGTGGGCTGCTGCTATGGCCACAGACCCCACGTTGTGTTAAGCAGAATGTCTTGTCATGAAGAGATTTATTAACTGCACCGAGCAAAGACCTTGTAATTGGGGATCTGATTCAAAAAGCAGACAGGTGTTGGTCTAGCTTTGCCTTCAGCAAAATCCTGCTGGCTGCGACACAATTAGAAAATCCTTTTCAGTGTTAATGATTGTGAGCTTGATATCTGACTGCTTTGAGGAATGCTTAGTCATACTCAAATCTCACATTTGGATTCTGCCTGCGTTGGTCTGGGGTTCTGCTCCTCAGACACAGAGTGGACAATGTCTCCCAGGTTTTTAAAGGGTTTTGCTCCCTGCAGACACACAGAGGATGAATAGACACAAGTTCCTGTTAAAATCATGAGCAGCCAGGCCCTTGCAGTACAGTAGGGCTGGCAGGGTCTAGTGTTTACATCCCAAAAGGGTTTTATAACATGAAGTTAATTGTATCTGATGTATCAACTCCTCTGTTCTGTAGAGCTCATAATGAGAGTCTGGCAAAGAATTTCTTCTGAATAATTTGTTGCATGAATTCAGCCCCTTTCCCAGCTGACAGAAGCCACGAACAGTGTGCAATTCCTTCAATATATTCAGTGCTGCCTGAATTAATGGAAATTTGTTGCTCCCAACTTGCCTTTCTTGGCTGGGAGGTCAGGTGTAGAAACAGCACTGCCAGTTCGTGGCTACTTCAGCAACCTTGCCCTTTCTTTGGTGGGGAAGAGCAGCCTGTCTGAGTTTGAGCAGCTCTCCCAGGCAAAGGGACCAGGATTTTTGTGGGAATTGCTGTCTGCTGCCTGCCTTTGGGGCAATAAGAAGCACAAGCAAGGAGCACTCTCAGTATCTGGGCAGAAAGCATCTTGACAGAGCACACAGGTTCCAGCTGCACTGCCCCCAAGTCCAGCTGCATCCACACTCTCTTAAAATCAGCCAAAAATCACAGCAGCAAACCTCATGTCACCAATCCAGCGTGTGAGCATTACTTTGCTCTTAGGGTAGAAAGAGACCTGGGGTTTAGTTTGAAGTTGGCTGCAAGTAAAACTTGCCAGAGCTGCAAAGTCAACCCCAGAATGGCAAAGTCTGGTTACTTTATTTTTTTTTAGACTACAAAAGCTAATATCCAAAATATCTTAGTAGCAAGTCCTGCTGAAACAGAATGGGTGGGTATTTTTATCTCTCTCAGTCCACTTACCTAAGGTCAGTCTTGGATTGTAGTTAAGAATTGGATAGTTCTTCTTTGCCCTGTTTTTTTTTTCTAGGGGGGAGTGTGAAGTGGTGGGGTGCTGTGTGGAGTTGTGGTGGGTTTTTATTATTTTTTGTTGTGGTTTTTTTTGTTTGGTTTTTTGGTTGTTGTTGTTGGTTTTGGTTTTTGGAGTTTTTTTGTTTGTTTGTTTGTTTTGGTTTGGTTTTTTGGGTTTTTTGTTTTTTTAACTGATCACACTCCAAATAAAACACTACCGGAGAAGAGATGTGACTTTGTGAAAGATTTGGTGAGAGAAGATTGACAGAAATATCTCTTGACCCCATAAAACCTGACAAAGAGGGCCAGGGGGAATCAGCTGTTTAATAGAATTGATCTTAGTAGAAGAGAAAACACTGCTATTGAAAGCAATTGCTAAATAAAAGGGCAGCTTCTTGTGGAGCAGCCTGGCACCGTGCCTTGCTTGAACAATTACACGGTGTTGCTGTGCAAACAGCTCAAGTGCCATTGCTTGTCATGTTTTGGTACCTTCCAAACCATTGCATAAAGGCATTCTAATTAACCTTAGCGATCCATCGTTATTCAAATAGCAACCTTTTTTTTAATTATTATTATTTTCCTAGAGATTTCCTAGTTCTCTTTACCCTGTGGCTGTGTGGTTAAGGTTTGGGAAAATTCACTCAGCTCCTTTTGACAGGAAGAGAGGCCACATTCTTTCAGGGCAAATGGAGCATTAAAGCTCCTCACAGGCCAGTGGAAACAGAATTTCACTTGTTTGGAAACAGGTGGTTTCAAAAGCAAAGACAGAAAAAGAATCAAGATGATTTTTTACCTGCTGCCCCCAGGAGTGATAATTCAGCTTGTCACTGTGACTTTGGGTGGAGAACAAAAAAACATTAATTCTTTCCACCTGAGTGATCTTTACAAAATGTGCCCATTGAAGGTGTGAGAATGCCCAAAGGGGTGTGATGCTGTTTGCTGTGCCGTGTTCATGACTGGCGATTTTATTTCTTCTTTCTGCAGCGAGTTCATTCCGCCTGGTATGTGAATCTTGCGGCAACATTCCTCTTCCAGTTCGCCCAGCTCCCTGTGATGCTCAGCTGGCAATCTGTTTCTAAAAAAGCATCAAAGTCCCCAATGATACTTTAAAACAGCTGAGAGGGGTGAATCATCTCTTTAATTTGGCCATTTAGATACCTGAACCAGTAACTCTAGCTCAGAGAGAGTCCAGGGCTGCCTATTCCCTCTTCGTTCTCTTCTGTGTTTCAAACTGCAGGAAGAGACTCACTTGACATCATTCCCACACTGCTCTGCTCATTTCAGACCTGACCATGCTGCAAACATTTCTCATCACAACTACGTCATGCTCCCTTTTTCCTCATAAAATGTCATATTAACCCAATTTCTTCACAAAAGAAAAATTATCATCCCTGCAGACCTGTGAGGTGCCAACTAGGCACCATGGCTGGGTGTTTGCAGCAGACAAGCTTCTCCTGGGTGAAAAGTCTTATCACTGAGGAGAGAAGAGAAGAGAAGAGAAGAGAAGAGAAGAGAAGAGAAGAGTTCAGCAGA
>VZRL01001653.1:264370-295159 GCA_013397895.1 Origma solitaria | reverse complement strand
GAGAAGAGAAGAGAAGAGAAGAGAAGAGAAGAGAAGAGAAGAGAAGAGAAGAGAAGAGAAGAGAAGAGAAGAGAAGAGAAGAGAAGATTTCAGCTGGAAGGGACTTACAATGATCATTAACTCCATTTGCCTCAGAACTCAGGGCTGATCAAAATTGAAGTTACAACTGGAAATGAGAAAATCTCTTCCCCATAAAGGTAGTGCCGTTCTGAGATGCCCTTTCAAAAACAAAACAAAACAAAACAAATCCCAAAAACCCAAAAACCAAAAACAAAAAACCCCAGAAAACCCCAAAAAGCAAAAAAACCACCCCCCAAAAAAAACCAAACAAAAAAACCCCCAACAACAACCAAATAAACCAACAAAAAGCAAAAAAAAACCCCAACCAAACAAAAAAAACTATAGAGTTCTTGTGTCTATGTGCCATATCCAAGAAGTTTAGCTGGCTGATCAGAAGAAGTTCTTTCCCATCACAGAACTTTCCTGTGCAATCACTATCCATGATAAAGAATCACATTTCATTGAGAAAAAGACCTATCATCCTCTTTCATCTTGGCGGAAAAGAGCTTCCCAGGGGACAAATTTCAGGGCCCCTCCCCAGCACTGCTCCTGGAAGATCCCTGGCATAGGGATAGAGATTACAGCTGTTGTCACAAGCAGGAGCAGTGGAGGACAAGGAGGAAAACATTAGCTTCCTATTTATGGATATGGTGCCTGAGTCCTTCAGCCCCAGAATATGAATGGCCTCTAAAAAACCCTGAACATTTTGCTTTAACGTTAGTTACAGCCTTTCTGAACATGTTCTACTTGGGCAGCATCCTGCTACAAAAATGCCTAAACCAACCCCAGTCTCTTTGAGGCAAGGTCCATCTCTGCTATATCTGGACAGCACCAAGCATAAAATTGATTTTAGCCCCCAACGATGCATCTTTGGCACAATTGTAATAATATTCAAGAAAATATTATTCAGGGATATATTCAGGGGGAGAAGTAATATCTGTGTCGGGATCCATAGATTTTTCTCCAGGCTTTTTAAATCTGCAGGGATTGCTGGAAGCCCCTTAGCTACAGCCGTGTGCCTGCTTGATGCAGGATGACTGTACAAAAAGCCCTATTTATTGGGGCTTGCAATCTAAAGCTCATCTCCACCCCTCTACTCTTGGCTGGGCAGAAGGGGAACAGCTTTCCTGTGTAAGCCTTCATTAAGATTGAAGAATTGTTGCTGTGTGCAGAGACATTTGATGCAGCAGGGCTTGGCTATGACTGATGCTTCATATTAAAACTGATTGGTGTTCACAGCAGAACAGATGTGGATGTTCAGAGCAAAACTCTAATTCCTTCCCCCGTGTTAGTTCTACACTTTTGACTGTGATCCCACACAACTTTTTCCTTCTCTAGAGGGAAGGTCCATGGCACTGCCTATCCCAGCAGCACAAGGCTCCTGGGGCACCACGCTGTGGGCAGGGGGAGAGTGGTGGCAAGTGTGGGGCAAACTCTGTCCTCAGGGTGCCTTGGGCTGGCCCAGGCCACCCAGCACATGCCACTGAGCTGCAGAAGGGCCCTGCCACCAGCAGGGCTGCACTGCAATTTGGGAAGCAGGAGATGAGAGCAGAGCCGAAATGCAGTGCTGACTTTAAAAGAGGATCTCAAGGAAGAGCTGAAATTTAAGCCCACTATGAGACCAGTTTCCCAAGGCTGCTCCACTTCCCGAGGCTCACTATATCAGATGTAACTATTTGCTTTGCTTCTCTGCAAATTAATTTCTGAAAAAAATCAAGTGAAAGGAAAACATTTCTCCATGTGATTTCAAGTGTGGTGACATTGCAGGGCAAAGCTGGAGCCTTTCCTGCAGCAGGCTCTCCGGGACACTCCTGCCAGAACTCTCACTGCAACATCGAGTTGAAGATACTCCTTCTCATAGCAGGGGTTGGACTGAAAGGCATTTAAATTGTCCCTTCTTACTCAAACCTTCTGTGACTCTGTGGTCCCACGGTCACAAATCCCATCCTGTTAGGAAAACCAGGGAGGAAGGAAGCGAAGCCAGCTCCCATCTCCACCTGTGAACAGAGAAATTGCTCCAGGAAAGTTAATTATCACCCCAGAAACCTCTACGTTCATCAAAGTTTTTTTAATACCAAAGAATTGTTTTATTACTGTGGCAAAAGCCACAGCCAGCACTTGAAGTCTTTGCACTCAGCTGTGTCAGCTTGGAGAGGCAGCTACACCTGGCAAACAAAGCTTATGACTTTTTTTATTATTCAGGCAGGTTTTTCAACTCTGTAATATTTTTCTGCTTAAGCTTCTAGAAGGCATTTGGCCCCTGAGCCCCAAAATTCAAATGGGCTGGGACTGCCCAATTCAAATTCAAATTCAAATCTGCTGACTGAGCTGGGGGTGGTGCTGCAGCCTGTAAGGCTTCAGTGTCAGAGTGGCTTTAGGACAAAGCACAAAGACCATGTGCTAAAAGGATTCCAACCTGACTGTGCTTAACCCACTGCTATTTGGCGGTGTTATCAATGCTGATAACAACTTCAGGTGAACAGGAACCTCCCAGGAACTACATATCATTAGATACTGCTAGGTACAATAAATGTATAATAGAGCACGTAATGAAAATGATGGACTACTTAGTTAACCTATACAGTAAGTACATCCCGTTTAACGAAGTGCATTTAAATTAGGGATGGACAGACAATAGCCACCATGCAGGAAATGCTAATTCTGCAATGCTTAATTTAATTACGAAGTGGAAAGAAAAGAACAATATTTCAGCATAGTTTCTGGAGGATCAATTCCCCCTCCCACACGAATTCTTTCAACTGCCTTGAAGGCATGGATGGGCAAAAGTCATGGTGTGGTTTTACCAACTAAACAATGTAGTGGGGTGTGGATTATGGTATACATCACTCTCACTGAAGAATATAATTTATTGCTGTAGTTATATTAAACTCAGATTAGTCAAAGGGCCACATACAACTTTATTTTCATGAAAGGAGGAAGATGGAGCAATTGGGGTAAGGGGCAACTGCTTCTTGCTTAAAATCTCAATTGCATAGAAATGTTCTGTTTTCTCTGGATCCAGTCTGTGTGTGGTTTTAATCAACAAGCATTTTCAGAAGGGAAAAAAAAATCTCCTATTTTCCAGGTCCCTGTGTTGGTGAGGGACACAGGACCAGGAAGGGTAGAGGGGGATTGATGGGATGTGGTGGTGAAGAGGGACATTGCCACCTCTGGCTGTGCCAGGGAGCAGTAGTGGAGCACCAGCTGTGCCAAGGAGCCTGGCCCTGAGAGCTGCCAGGCCCAAACCTGTGCTTCTTTAAAGGCTGCTGGAAGGATGGATAAAATCCAGAAAAGGACAATAAAACTTGGCCAGCAGCTGGAGATGATACTTTGCGAGGAAAGAGAGCTTGTTCTGCTCCAGTTATTGAGGAACAAGAGGTGAGTGGTGCATGAGCCTTCAGTAGATGCAAATGTTGAAAGGATTTTTCAATGAATGGGTAAAGAAAAGCCTAATGTTTCTGTTCAGGATTGGACCTGGGGGCTTGTTTTAGCAGAGAGCAGATTCCTGAGACCAATGCAAAGGAAATGAGTGATGCAGGTGTATTTGGCTGGCCAAGTGCTGTGGGGACAGTGAGTCCCACTGTGTGGTGCCCCACGCCCTCCCCCTGCCCCTGTCAGGAGGAGAAGCAGAACGGAAGAGCCACTTGGAGTATGAATGGAGGATAAGGAAATTCTCTCCAGTACTGCCATGAGAGCACATCAAAATTCATGTCTGTCTTTTCCCTGCACTGCTCCATGAGGGCCAGACCTACTCTACCGAGTTAAGGTTTGAGGGGTGACCGCTTGGTCCTGCACGCACCAAGCAAATCTGGCTGTGGCAAACGAGGGGCAGCAGCTGCCTGTCAATGACTCAGAAGTGGCTCCTTGATTTTTTAATGCCACCTCTAAATCTCCGTGCACTGCTCTGCTTCATCTCCCCCAAAGCGGGGCGGGGTAAGGCTGAGCCTTCAAAACCTAAGTAGTTTTAAATGACAGTCCCAGGCCACTGCTCTTGTTTTAAACCCATTATATAATGCTTAGATACCTTGACAGAAAGCACATTATAAATTTGGATAAGTACAACAACACCATGTTCCTCTGCTCTGCAAGGTATCCTTGAAAAGATTATGTTCTTTAGCCTTTCTGTCTGAAGAAGACCGCCACCTTTTCTTTTTTTGCACCACAACAATGTTTTGCTGCCTGTAAACACCAGGCAGCTCTGAAAGATCTGCTAAAAAGAGTAAGTCCATTCCCAGGAAGCTTAGATGTACCTGCCCAGGAAAATATCTAAGAGTCCAGAAAAGAAGAAAACTAGATGTCAGCTTAGTTGGCAGCTATGAATATACAAAGAAGGAAAATCTATTGTAGTCTTTGCAACGGTGTTCAATATTTTAAGTTAAATGTCCATCAATTAACTGGAGAAGAGAGGTCTAAGAACATTTCCCTGAAGCGACTATAAATATAATTTGCTGTAATTATGAGGCCCTTTCTGTTGCCATAGTGACTTAAAATGGCTTTAGTCTACCTGGGAATTTGGTTAATAGATTTGGACCTTAACTCACTGTCGTGGTTTAACCCCAGCCAGCAGCCAAGCCCCAGGCAGCCACTCACACAAGCCCCCACCAGTAGGGCTGGGAGACAATTGGAAGAGTAAAAGCTGGAAAATTCATGGGCTGAGATAAAGATAGTTTAGTAGGGAAAGCTGTGCACACAAGGAAAGCAAAGCAAGGAATGGGCAGGCAGAGGTTCGGCCATCTCAAGGAGAGCAGGGCCCCATCACACACAACGGTGGCAAGGGAAGACAAACACCATCGCTCCAAATGTCCCCCCACTTTATACACTGATGTCACATGGAATGTCCCTCTGCACAGTTGGGGTCACCCATCCTGGCAGTGTCTCCCCCCAGCCTCCCATGTACCCCCAGCCCCCTCACCAGTGTGGCCGTGTGAGAAGCAGAAAAGGCCTTGGCACTGTGCAAGCCCTGCTCAGTCAAAACAAAACCATCTCTATATTATCAGCCCTGTGTTCACAAATCCAAAACACAGCCCAATACCAGCCACTGAGAAGAAAGTTAACTCCATCGCAGCCAAACTCAGCACATTCACATATCAATTTTCAAGGAGCTGCTAGATTATCACCAGTTTCCTTTTTTTGGTTATTCAAAGCTAGATAAGGACCCCATCTGTGTTCGGTGTGCTGTGTGAGGGCAAAAGACCACTCCAAACACAGACAGCCTGGCGTCTTGTTGCACCATTTGTCCTGCTATGAAACTGATCCCTCTTTCCCTGAAATGTGGCTGGGGTGAGGCAAGGAAGGCAGCAAGGCATTAATGTTTTTATTAAGAATGCAGGGAGAATATCCATAGCCACTGTACATGCTGTTGTGTAACGATGACCTAGATGACAACTTGTGGGCTAAGCTTTTGTCAATGCACTGTTTTGATTTAATAGGGCACAATCTGTTTAGCTGGAGCATTTGGCTCCCAGGTATATGAGCCGGGGAAATATCTGAATGTTAACTTCCACGCTCCTGTCTGCTTTCTAAACGTGTCTGAATGCTCAAATACATGCTCGAAGTTGCCTTTATTCCAGATGGCATCTCACTGGAAACAGTCATGCCCAATGTGTGCAAACGGGCTGTGATGTGCAGGGGTGTTTATGAGGCAGCCATAGGTCATCCGGCTCCTCCGGCTGCCGCCGAGGGTCCGGCACTTTCTCCCAACCGAAGGAAGAAGCTCAGCTTCTCACTCCTCGGCTCCAGCGAGGCTGAGGACACCGCAGCCACTGTCAGTGACCCGCTGGTGGTGGCCTGGCACAGTCACATCCAGGTCACCGTCGCGGCGGTGCGCAGGGAGCTTCCTCGTGGGCAGCGCATCCGAAACCAACCTCAGCAGATTCCCACTGCCAGGGCGCATTTCATGCGGGATGGGAACGAGCCATATGGAGGCAGGTGAGCACAAAAAAAGCCCACCTCGTGCTGGCTGCGGGCACCAGGGCTGTGCCTCGTGCGTGTGACAGACTGCAGCTACCTTGCTTGGAGGACGTGACACCGACTATAAAGTTCCAGGTTGCTGAGGTTTGGAGCAGCTCCTGGGGGACCGAAAGATGTGGGAAGCAAATGCAATTGACTTTCTGGAGAATATACATTCCCACAGAATATGCATTCCCAGTGGCTCCAGGAGCATTTGAAAAATATCTGCTCTGAAAGCCCCTGAGCCCTGAGCATAGCCTACCGTATGCATGGATGCCCCCTGTGCATTGTAATTATTCCTTTGACAGGAGTAATATATTAGGCCATTTAAGAAGGCAGTTACAGATTCCCCTGCATGCTTTGAAATTCAGTGTCAGGTAACCTCGGTTGACGCATTTTTTCCATTCTTAGGAAGAGCTGCAGGAAAGGTATAATAAGAGTGATTAGCCCCAGGTATAATACCTGATATTTCCATGTCTTATCCGGGGTCAGATTTCATCAGATCATTATGGTCTGACCTTGGCACATTCCAAGATTTTTTCCCCTATTATTGTTATCACCTTCTCTGCTCTTTAAAGAAATTCCCCACCTGCGTTAGCAAACCATTCCACTAGTTAGAAAAGTTGGACATATTTTAAGAGCTGTGTGGCCAGGGGGGTTTTTCCAAAGTGCTCAGGTATCTGCTAGAAGTGTTCCAGAAATATAGCTGTCAACATGGAAAAATGCTAACAGCAAAATGCGCAGATGAAAATTTAAGATGTACAGAGGGGAAGATATTAAATTTCTGATGCCCTGAGAGAGGTCAGGGAATCAGAAAAGTCACTCTCTCAGCCAGCTCAGTCTCCCTCTCCTGGAAATGCTATCAAGAGAGAAATATTACCAGCTCATCTCATCTTGGGTCTGCTTTGTTCCCCTCCTCCTGGCTCCCCAGTATTTTCCTCTGTTTTGCAGGCTCTCCATTGGTTGGAACTATTTTTCTGTGCATGGGTATGAAGGTACTGATTTTTTTAGTTTTCCCAGTGGACTATCTCCAGAAAGGGCAAGGAGCTGAAACTGTAATTTAGCTGAACTCGAATATCTGATTTGGAAAATCCAACAGCCTTTATTGCTACATTCATTCTCCTTTATGTTTCAAGCCTGGATTTTGCAATGGTAAATATGGGTCCCAGTTCCTTTGTTTTTTGGCATAGGAAATAGTCTACCAGTGAGTAGTTAATGTTATCACCCAGATATTTATATATATATAATTCTGATATTAATTAGTAATTTGGGCTCTTGCAGCATTGAAGACCAAGCAAAACCTAACAGTGTTGTAAATCACACCCAAATTTTGTAGTCATCTACCAATGACACATTTGACAGAGGGCAAAGCTCACGTGAAGTGGTATGGACAAGGAAGCCCCCTGGGTTTGCCAAACAGAATACAATTTTCTACCCACAGGAAATGCACGGGGAAGTGTGATCCTGCACACACTGTGAATGCAGGAGCTGCTGGGACTCTACATGCAGGTAAGGGACCTTGGTGGGGTGAAAGGGAGAAGAAAGTGGGGTGGTGAGTAGACAGTAAGTGCTGAACCTCCCCAGAAACCCTCAGGTCCCTGCTCAGACCTCCCCAGAACATGTCCCAGAGTTCTCTTACCCTGTGCAGATGCATATGGAACAGCAGAGTCACAAAAGGCATGGTCTGGTACTCAAAAGTTTGCTTACATAACATTCTTCCAGTGCAGGATCTTGCTTTCCCCTTGCCCCCCTCATTTTCTTGTGCCCTGTGTGAGACTTACAGCCCCAAACACATGGGGCCAGGCTGAACTCTGAAGAGCTGCTGGAGCAGAATGGACAATTAAAGTGAATCAATTAAAGCAATGCCTCTGATTTCAAACCAGCTTCAGCCTTAATTCTCATTGATTTTAGTTTTGCCGGTTGATGGCAGAGAGGCAGTGGGATAGAAGAATTGGTGGTGAGAGGAAATCAGTGTCCATCAAATAGACAGAGCCATAATAAATGACCAATTAAGATCAGCAAGCTAAAAATGGATGTGATTAACCAGAGGGAGTGCAAATGGGAGCTGTGAAATTGGAGTCACAATAGCAGGGCAAGGAGTTATTAATGAGATGTGGCAGCAATCAGAATGGCCGTACTGTATTAAAGCACTCTGTCTCTCATGGGCTGTGCTAGCTGACCTGTCAGTGGCATATTGAGAAAAGAAAAGCAAAACAAATAATCAAGCTTGATTTTAGAGGCTGGGGATTATAACAGACATGGTGTAAACACAGTTGCTTCCGATGTGACCCTGGTTCAAGCTGTTGTGATGTGTAAGTCTGTCTGCATCAGCCTGTGGAGGGCTGTCACCAGAGCCATCGTGTCCTTATAAAGGCCCAAATTTCACTATCCCAGTGAGATTATCTTCTAAGGCAAACCGTGTTCAGCCTCTTTTATGGCTTGTTCTGTGGTTCATCTGAACAGAAACTACCGTGAGTGCTTCTCTGTAGCAGGAAATAAATGCAATGCCAATGGGAGAGCTTTCCCGATGGAGACACCAGTCCCCTCCCACTGCTTTTGTGCCTTGGAGCCATTGATGGATAAGCCCTGCACATTTCCCAAATCCAGCAGCCCCTCCATTGCAAACCCATGGAGAAAAGCAATGAATGGCAGCCAGGCATCCTTTTCCAGCTGCACTCACAAACATCCCCGTTAAGCTCTACTTGGCAGACAGGGAGAGGGAGCGAACTCAACATGGCAAATCTTCAGCTTTTTAACGCAAGGAGTTTCACTTTCTCTACTATTTTAAGGCTTCTGCAGACGAAGGCAGGTGTGCTCTGCTGGGGACAGCCAAGCGTGGCTGCTAATCAGCCCTGTGAGGAAGAGCGTTTTTCTTTCATGCCCAGATTGGGATAATGTAATTTATTACAAGCAAAAAAAGGGTGCACTAAATAACCAAGGTAAGAAATTACTGTAGAGTGGGAAGGTCTCACACAAGCAGAGCAAGGGCTGCATCAAGTCTAGATCTGACTGATGAGAAACTGTTTTAGCAATTAAAAAACACCAGTCCAGTTTCTGCCTTTTTTTCCTTTTTCTAATATGAAATAATGGACTGAATGCCTTAAAATCATAAGAACAGTCAAGAGCTGTTGCGTTGAAGGGATAGAGAGAAGGCCCTTGCTGTGGAAAGGAAGCAGAGACATTTTTAATCTCGTCAGCCATGGGATTACTGGGCTGTGCATCTCCCATCAGTTTTACTCGTGCTTTTGGGCAAGTGCAGCAGCAGGAATAATCCAGCCTGACTCCCACCAGCAGCTGTGCCAGTCAGCTCCCTGAGCCACGTTTCCAGGCAAGGAGAAATCCCAGAGCTCAGCCAGGAGAAGGGCTCTGGAGAGGAGGGAGGAAAGGAAGGCACCAGGTGGAGGAGCAGAAATCCTTCTGAGAGGCTGGTTTGTAGGGAGACGAGGAGAGAGACAAGTCACAGGGAAGGGTGGGCTGGTGAGGGTGCAAACTCTGTCACAGCAAGAGGCAAGAGAAAAATGTCTCAAATTTTAACCGAGACCTCAGTCTCCTGTGGCTTTACAGATACACTTTCAGGTGGACAAGATGTCAAGCTCCCACACCTCTCAGCAGCTGCCAAGGTTAGTGCTTGACTAGGATAATGGTACCCAGTCTTGAATTTTTTATGTCAGATTTCAGGAAGATTTAATATTACCAGCTTGGTTGTCAGACAAAGCTAAATACTAAAAGAAACTCTTCCTGCTGTCTGAAACTCTAGAAATGTACACTGTGTATTTTTCTGGGTAATTTTCATTACATGAAAAGGTTACTCTGCCTCCCTGTAAAAGCAGGTGACGGGGATTTGTTGTGTTTTGTGATTATTAATAGCCGTAACACGTTGTCACACAGAGCACTACGAACAGTCACAGAACATAACAAATAGAAAAACAATGTAAATGGTGGCACTTCAAATGAAAAAGGAGTTATAGTCTAACTATAGTCTAGTTTCAGTATCAGAGATCCGGCCAGCTCAGAGGGGTCTTTTATAATTTCTTTCTTTGACGTGACATAGGTATACAACTTAAGGAATTCACGTCGTGTTTCTAGTCCCTTTCACAAGAAGGTTTGTAAACACAAGGCAAACTGAAGGCTAACTCAGTTACCTTAACCAGTATCTTTGTGCAATGGCTTTGCAAAGTGCTTCAAACAGGCTCAGTGCTGGAGGTAATCAGCTTGGGGGTCTGGTTCTCTGGACAGAAGAAAGGGGAGAGAAATTCCAGCAAATTTTCATATTTCCTGCCCGTTACATGAAGATGGAGAAACAGAAATGAGCCAATATCCTAGAAAAAGCTGCAGTGCACAGAAAGATCTTGCAGGCTCACTGTTACTAAATTTGCCATGTCAATAGATGCCAAAATCATTATGACGTGATTGTTGCTGGAAATCTTACAGATAGGAACCATGGATGAGATTCCTTCAGACCAGATCATCAAGGTCAGAAGATTTTCCTATTTAGTAAGATTATTTAGTACATTTTGATTGGAATGCTTTGTGGCTTGAAGGTGTGGTACTTAGGAATGCTGTATTTCCCTAAGAAAGGAAATGTTACAATAAAAATCAAACTTACTACAAAATTGCCTTTTCAAAACTCTTTTACATTAATACCTTAGGAATTGCATTTTTATGCTGTGTCAGTCAGGAATATAACCCAAGACAAAAATTAGCCAGTTTTCCACAAATAAGAAATGAGTTTGGACTGTCTTGAGATGTGTGCTGAAGGACGGATGTCTGATAGCCCTTTGAAATCTCCAGTTATCGGAACACTAAATCTTGATGTATTTATAAAACTCCCTCCGTCTTGGGAACTGCCAACATCTGCCTCGTGACTTCTGCCCACAAGCAAGTCCCAATGATCTCGGGGTCCTTCATGCCCAGGACATGTTTTGTCCTTTCACCTCATTCCTGGGATAGAGCCACATTTTCTCAGCCACTTTCCAGACTGGTTTTGCTAATTATTGGCTGGTTTTCTCAGCTTCCTCGGTGATTTGGGGGTTTTCTTTGGTTGGTTGTGTTTTTGTTGGGTTTTTTTTTTTAATGTGTGTGGGGTGTTTTTTTGGTTTTTTGGGGGGGGGTGGAGGTTTTTTTTTGTTGATTGGTTGGGGTTTTTTGTTTTTTTGGTTTGGTTTGGTTCGGTTTAGTTTGGGTTTTCTTTTTGGTGGGGGGGATTTATTTTCTTTTTTTCCAGAAAAGAATCTCTTTGTGTGTGTAACTTTGGCTTGGCCACTGGGGGAGCATTACTCCCACCATGCAGATTTACATTTCAGCCTCCCTTATTCTTGTGACAGAAATACTCAGCCGTGTTCCAGAGCTTCTCTGGCAGCATTTTGCAATCAATGGTGCCCTCCAAGGAGGTTCTTCAGCTGGTGCACAGGGACTCAGCAGGGCTGAAGGTAACTCTGTAGAGTAACAGATAATTATGGCGTGTTTTTCAGCTTTTTGGCTTGTTTCACCAACTTGGGGGAGCACAATGCAAATGTGACTGCAAGAACAGGGAAGAAGATTCATTTCAGTGCATACGCTGCTAAGCTCCCGAGAAATAAACTGATGTTTGATGTTCCTTTCCCTTCTCAGATGTGGAGACTGTTTTGGCGAGGAGATCAGGTTGCTGTGATGGACTTGACTGAGATGTGTCTCCTTTACCCCCCTCCCCATTGACTGGGTTGTCATCTGCAGGCCACAAATTCGGTCCTTGGCACAAAAATGGTTGAGTGCCTTCAGGACAGACTGGGTGTGCCAGGAGTCTGCTTGCAGAAGGCTTGGTGTGTTTTCAAAGCTGTGGCCTCCTGGTGAGACCTGGCAAAGCCCTCCTTGCTCTGGCAAAGAAATCACAGTCCTGTGAAAGGATGAAAGAGGAAAGAGGGGCTCGGTGCTCTCCTTAAGCTCACAGCAGCTTTGCCTTGAATACTGAGTGTGTACATTGTGCTGCATGGAGGTTGATGGGAAAGTGTCTCACTCCAAACACCTTCAACCCTGCCCTCAGCCCAGGGGAAATCACAAGGGCTGGTCTGGGAGTTTGACCCTTGCATCTGCTGGGAAATGCTGCCCAGTCAGAAAAGATACCCTGAGTGGATTTCCCTTGGGTTTGCAGTGACAGAGCAAGGAGCACAATTCCACATGTTGCAAATGGAAGGAAAAGCTCTCCAGGCAAAGCAGAGCAGGGGAAAGGAGAGAAGAGAAGCCTAAAGGGCATGGGGCTGTGGTGGAGGCATTGTTAGCTCCAGTGAACCACAACTGAAGAGGGAAGAGAGCACTAAGCAGAGCCTTTGGGTGCAAATCCTCTCCAGCACACCCCATGGAAATTCTCATCCCACACAAAACCACACAGGTCAGTCCTTGCTGTGATCTCCTTGCTGTGATTTGAGTTGGTTGTGAACTGCACTGCTTAGCCCAGGGTCCCTTGGAAGCCTTTCCTCCTCCCACTTTGCACCTCCTCACCCCATGAGACAGACATCTCTCCACCCCAGACCTTGTCATACAACCCAGATTTTCTCCTCCCTTTCCTAGCAGCTTCCTTTCCTTTTTTTCTTAGCCCTCCCCCACAGCTGTCTTTGAACACCAGCCTCAGGGTCTGGTGTCAGCACCCTTTACTGTCACCAGTGCTGCCAATGAGATTTGCCTTTGTCTGTGATTCGGGGCTTTTTCTCATCTCACATGGGGATAATTCAGTCTCTCAGAGGACCTTGTACTACTTTAGTAACACATCCTGTTACTCTTGAGGCACAAAAACTGGCGGAGTTGCGCCACTGTGTTGGAATAGAAGACTCTCACAGGGGGTCTTACGTATTTGTCTCACCCTCAGAAGAGCTGAAGATTTGCAAGTAGGTCAAAAACTGGATTTTAACTTCGCTGTGACCAGAGATAAAAAGAGGTTAAACCAGTTAATTTCCACCAACACTTTTCCGTGGCAAGCAGTTTTCACTGTTGGTGTTTATAATTAGAGAATATGCAGATGGCACCACCACCTCCCTGCGTACACGACGGTGAGGGACCCTGTGAGGACACGGAGCTGGGATCCTCTTCAGCTCTGTTTCCAAGCACTGTGGGACTGTAAAAGAGCTGTCACTCCAAAGGTGGCAGACACCACACCAGGATCGTGAGCAGACAGGGACAAACAGGGAGTCAACGCCTTCACTGCAGCCTGTCTGCAAGGTACAGGCACAGAGCTCCCCAGAGCTGGGATACATCCCTGTGTCCCTGTGTCCCCCTTCTCCCCTGCTCCCCATCAGATGGAGACTGCATCTGTATGGCAAAACACCAGCAGTGCTGTCAGCCAAGGGAAGAGTTGCTAGGCAAATCTGAGCGGTGGGAGGATTTTCATATCCTGCAGCCACCTGATCTGCTGCATGCAACTCTCCTCCAGCTCTGTCCCCTCGGCGTTCCCAACCCCTCTTCTCCACCCTTGTGATCCCCCTTTCCATGCTTTTTCTGTTTTAAGGGCAGGCCCCTCTTTAACTCCTTCTTAAGCTGTTCCTTCCCCTTCCCCAGGGGACAATCCACACGTGCAGCAACAACTTTCAGTGCTCCAAGAAAAGTCCCGCTTTCCCTGGGTCAGCCTGGGCAACCACAGACCTCCATTGCAGTTGCACTGTTTTAGGAATCTTTCTTTTCTTTCTCATGGAGAATAGAGATAAGTTGCATTCCTGTACTCTTTTAATCTCATTGTTTTTGGTACTGGATGTTGTAGGATTTTAACCTATCATTTTAGGGGGTGGAAAACTGCCAACCAATAGTTGCTAGATTATTAATGCTTATATAAAGAAACTTTTGTAAATAAAGTCCTCTCAATCGCCATCTTGAGTGCTGCTTGCTAGACGTCCCTGTGAGATTCTGCGAACCTCTGCGAATATCAGAAAAACAGAGCAACACTCCGTGACACTGTGGTGGTGAAAACTGGGGGTGAGCTCCCTGAGAGACATCCAAATGTGAGACACAAAGCTCACAAGTGAAGGTTTTCCCTGATCTGGTGGTGTCCCCTGTGCTCGGCAGGCTGAGGACGCAAAAAAGGCTTCTGGAGGTGCTGGCAGGGGAATAAAGCTCCTCTGTCGGGAGGTCACCAAATACTGCAGGAGAAAAGCACCCTACGTTAAAACTGCCGTGACTTCTGGCCTATGGATAGAAAGCAAAAGGTGACCCAGAGCAATTAAAACCCAGCCGCTGCAGGACAGCTGAGCAGGGAGAGCATCCTGTCAATCCCTGCTTGGTTTTCAGTTTATTAGCAAGAACCAAACTGAAGAGAGAACTGGGAGATGATGAAAGAGCAGCAGTAGGAGCTTATTTGTCGGCTGCCAGCCAAAAACGAAGAAAATTTGTAGGAGGGGTTCGAAGGATGGAAATGGTCTTGTTTTTTTCAGACATAGTCTGAAAAAGTTCCAGGGCTCAGGGTTACGAGAGAGATCTGCAGAGCAGAATAACCTGCCTGGCTCCGAATGGACAGGTTTAAAAGGACACTCCCCAAATGAAGAAAGGACTGAAAGAATAATGTGCATTTGCTTTGTGTTGCACTAAAACATTCCTTTTCCCCCTCCTTTTCTGTATTAAGGAGATTTTTTTTTTTCCCCACAACATCCCAAACGCCCTTTGGAAACCACAGCTTCCAAAGTTTTTGAAGAACTTTCAACCATTTAGGAGGCTCACCCGGATGAGGCTCCAGACTGATGGTGATACCAGAGCTGAGGGCAATGAGATGTTGGACAGACTGGAACAACTCCAGCTGTTGATTCCTACATCATTCTTCAAACTGGAAACAGAAATAGGAGAGAGAGAAGGGGGAAGATTCCTACACTCCTCTAGACCAGCCATGATAGAAGAAATTGTTTGTCCAGCAATCATCCTACTTTGTGAGTGCAGACACTGGCTGCAATCCCTATACCCAGGAAGTTTCCAATGCCAGAGAAGAGAATAAAACACAATAGAGCCGTCCACAGTAATTTGTGTTTTGCTAGATCTGAGATTATGTTTAGTGCTGTAGCTGGGGGGGCTGGGGAAGAAAAAAAAAGGAAAGAGAAAGCCCAAACAGCTTTAATAATAGATTTTGGGGGACTTTGAATTGTCAGAGCCATTTTCTAGTGACAGTTTGTCTGAATCATACTTGGCGCTGGTAATATACCACATCTCCTGTCATTCTTTTAATTACTTCATAGCCTTTTAAAAGAGCATTTTAAAAAATTAATTAAGAACACCTCTGATTTCAGACCAAACATGAGAAAATAAAATATCCCCGCTGTTTCATTTTAAGTGGCAGGTTGTGCTGGTGCTGCAGATAAGCTCTCTGAAAAATCCGACATGCCAACACCAGAACAACCCCAAAAGATAACTTCATTTTTTATCCATTTAAGGGCTTGAGAAGTGCAACATTTTTGAATTTAAGGAGACAAAGGACCTCAGTTAACTAATTATGTTACCAGAAGTCTGCACTAAATGGATTGGCTTCACTCTTTGCTGATTAAAGCTTGAAGAGAAACTAAGGTTAGTCTAGAGCTGATTGTAGCCTGTGGTAGAAATCACTTGCAGATTTCTTTTGTGCCGAACGAGAGGATATGAACTCTTTGAAAGACAGTAGAAAATCAGCATTTTAGGAGTCATATTAGAGTCGAACAAGATGTTTTAACAACCTACTTGAGGAATTTTGATCTCTGCCCGACAGAGATGTGTCTAACAGCCCTATTCATGCAGTTTATTCAGGTGCAGCTTTTGGGGTCAGTGGCACAGTGTCACCTGTCCTACAGCACAGCTGTGCTGCTTGGTTAGAAGGGGTCAGCACCGCCCTGGAGGGGTGGGTGTGAGAGGGAATCTGGAAAACGCACTGAAAATCACCGAGGGTAGATAGACAAGTAAATGTGGTTATTTGCTGCAAATGCGCTCTTGTACACACAAAAAGTGTGTGTGTGTCACGTGTGAGATCGGGAGGTGTCAAAGGACATCTTTAGGATCTCCAATGGCAGCACCCGGACCCCTGACCTTGCCTTGCTCCACCCCACACGTGGATCCAGCAACAAGAGGAAGAGGAGAAACCCAGAGGGCAATCTCACAGTGGATTCATGAGCCACCTTTGGCTCTCGTTGCAGCAGGTTTACCCAGCACCACCGAGGCAGGAGTGTCCCTGCTGTCCTTGTGGCATCTCAGGGGGAAGTGAGCCTGGCCTGGGGCAATGGGAACTACCCAGGCTCGGGGAGGGCTGTGTCTGCTGCTGGTCCTGGTCCCCACTGCAGCCCAGTAGGTTTTAATTTACCCACACTGGATCACACCAAAACAGAGCAGAGTTTCCCTCTTTTACTGCTCCTTCAGCTCTGACAGCCTCATTGCCGCTGTGCAGGGGCACAGTGTGAAAAAAGGGTGGCAGGGGAGGCTGCCCTGAGCTGCAAGACATTTTCAGAGTAAAAAAATCTCAATGTCTCCTGGGCTGTCTCCAGCATCTGGCGAGAACCTCCTGCCCACCCAGAACACTCCTTGGTCAAAGGCTCCTGTGCTTCGTCTCTTTGGGCTGAACAAATTGAAGCAGGCTCCACAAACCTGCTTCAAACTGCATGGGATTTGTGCAGATGCTCAAAGCACACCCCTCCAGAGCAGTGTGCGGTGCCAGCACAGCACAGGTGACTCGGGGGAGCTGCTGCCTTCTCACGGCTCCTGGGAGCCCACCCCCAGGCACAGGGGAGAGGAAGCGAGCGGGACTCCTCCAGTCATGGCATCCTTGCTGAGAGCATGACAGGTCAGCCCTGCATGAGGGCAGGGAGATGGTGTGGGAATTGCTTCCTGTTGGGGAGGAAGAAATAGGAAAATCTTGTAGAAATTATTACCTGGCAAAAGATGCTGAGAATATAGAAACCATAAGAGAGATTGAAATGAAGACAAGTTTTGAGATACCAAACCTCAGTTACTGAATAACTGGGAAAACAATGGGATGGCCACGGAAGGCTCACTACCCTCTCTGATAGAACAATACCCCTCGTTGACTAGACAATAGCCCCTCCCTGCCTGCCGGTCCAAGGGTCAGAGTAGACCTTACTAACTTCGCATAAGGTACAAAAAGCAGTTTTTAGGGGTTTAAAATGTAACATCGTATGGTAATACAGTGACTCTCATAGGCTGTATGTAAATGCTATAGAATTTGTATCTTGTCCTAGATTGGTTAGTGAAAATTAGAATATTCAGCATAGAGCAACATGATTTATTGTATTGTAAGCGAGAACCACGGTATTCTGCTTTCCGTATCCTGTATCCTGTACCTCTCTCTTTCTCTCCCTTACCTGCCTTGGGCTGCATCTTGCAGCTCCTGGCAGACCCCCACCCCACTCTCTATGACAATAAACCCCATGCTCTAAGACCAGACTCCAGAGATCTCTCTCTCCATCCAAACCACATCCACACACAGCAGAGGCCATCCAACGGGTGCAAGATTTCTACAGCTTCCCCCTCCTTTCTGTAAAAAAATAAAAATAATCATAATGAGTAAAACCTGGAGCTCAGGCTCGCCAGTGCTGTCCACTAGCACAGGGTTGGGACACGTCACCCTGTTTATATAGCACATAATCTGTCATCCTTCCCACGAGGGTGACAACTCTGCCTCAAGGTTCTCTTTTTTTGTTTTTCTCACCACAGCATTGATTAAATCTGTTAGATTTAACAGACCCTGGCCTAGGATATCTGGAATGCTTTTCTCCCAAAGGAGAAAGCCAAAGGGCTGGGTTAAATTTAGGTCTGCCCTCAACCATTCTGAGCACCAAACTGAGTACTGTGCATATTCTATTGCTGATAACTCAACAAAAAACAACTGCAGATCAAATCAATAGCAATTGTTTCTCAAATAGCCTTTTACAGAGGTAAGAGACTAGCTGACTGAAAAGGAGCAGTTCTCTCCCCTCCTCCCTCATCTCATGTGTGGAAATACTAAGGCTCTCAACAGCCAAAATATGTTCAATTCCTGACCAAAAGCTGCTCAGCAGATGGGGAGGAGAAAAAAGAGAAAGGAGGGTATCACTTTTCCCTTTCCTGAAGATGAGAATCCACCTGTCTTCCACACCCAACCTGTTCCCTGTTATTTGCACTGCGAAGACCCAGAGAGCAGCCAGGCAGCTCTGTCCCGACAACAGCCACCCAATCTCCTGAAATTAGTGGGAATAATTGCCTGTGCTGTATGAGAACATGTCTGATGGGAATATGCAGTCAGACTGCTTTCATGTAATAGGCTGCCCTCCACTCAAAGCAGCATATTCTTGACCTGGTTGTGGTGGGATACAAGATGCTTTTCTTTCCTGAGTTGCTTTTGAAGCTGACTCTGCTTTGAATGAGAGGTTGGACCACAGACCCTCACAAATCCTGTCCTGCATAAAGTGTGGAATAAAAGTATATGTGTTTTCAGCACTGGTTTTTCAATGCTACCTCCCTTTCCATTCAAAATTTCTACTGCAGGTAGAAATTAAAAGCATTTAAGTTATCTTACTCAACCCACTGTCTTTTCTTCTTTCCCAAGTCCCTTCCCACCCCAGTGCCATTGTTTCTTCTTACCAGAAGTTGGTGACATTCACTTACAATGACCTCAGTTTAGGGGTTCCAGAATCATCTGTACAAAAAATAAATCTGCTGTTCTGGTCAGCTCTGAACAGACGTGAGTGAGTCAGGGTGATTCACTGCACTGTTTTGGGCACAGGTCAGCCCCTGCAGATGTAGTCCTCTTTGCCAAGAATAGCTGCTCTGGGGACACAATTAATGAGTCTTAATTGTCTTCAGATGCCCCAAACTGCAATTAAACCAGTCTGCTTTTTTAGGCACAGGTCCTTCAATCAAGAAGAAATCTCCTGTCCAGACACTTGTCTATTCATACCTGGGAGTTGTACCTCCAGCAGGGACAGGAAAAGGAAAGCAGATCCCACCACTGCTGCTGCTGAGGGTCCCTGGTTAGGCTTGGCTATGCACCATGTGGAGCAGGAATTCCTAGGCACTTCTCAGGCCCAGCTCTTCACAGCTCACGAAAAATAAACCTACAGGTCTCTTCATTCCTTAGTGTTGTGGTAGCACAGCTCACACAGCCCTCGTGTATGGTCTCCCTTTGCAGTCTGTCATCAAAAGTTCATCACCAGCATCACTCACAGCCACCATCACACAGCGAGGATTTATGAATCTCCAGTTGACAGGAAATAGCAAGGAAAATAAACAGAATTGCTTCAGCTATTTTCCTGGTTTATTCAGCAGATATTTGAGGAGACACACTAATAACTCGAGCCTTGCCACTGAGTCAGAACCCAGTCACGGTGTCATTTGAGAACTCTACCTGTTCTGCTGTTGGCTGGGCGGTGTTTGTGAAATAAACGTGCACAGCCTTAGCTGATATCACTCTCAGCCAGCTGGGAGGAAATGGGGCAATAATTTTACAGAAAGAACTGAGTATTTCTGTTCAAAAGCATCCATGCCATGCTTGTGGCTGCTGCACTCTTACCTGAAGGCTTGCTTGTCTGATGCAGTTTGGAGTCATGTCAGTTAACTATAAAGTTTAACTAATTGCTATTTATAGAGAACGCTTGAAGGTCTGTCACTGGAAATGTTAATAAAAGCTCAAGATAGAGTCATCCAGTCATCCTGCATGTCTTTTCTGCTGAGTTTTTTTTGGCATTTTTGGTTGGTTTTTATTGGGTAGGCTGTTGCTCGGTGCAAGCCTTCCCCTGCATGACCTTGGTTCCCTTAGTAAACAAAGTTAAAGCACACAAATGAGAGGGTCTTCAACATTTCCCAGGAGGATTGATCTCAGAAGCTGTTGGAGATGTCCTGGTTGTCATAAAGCTTCTAGGAACACTTTTTTCCCCCCTCTTCTATGATTGGATCTGAGCCCTGCTGTCTTTCTGCATGCCCAGCCTTCCATCAGAGCTGCAGTGACATGTGTCTGCCTCCTTTGTCCTCGGCACAATGACTGATGTACTCAACCTTGGCTTCAGCCAAGCTGCCCTTTAGTCGAGCCACTCTGCCCTGCCAAAGATCATCTGCAGGTGCAAATATCTTCTGCAAAGAGCAAAGTCACCTGGGCTGGGAGCAACATCTGTCTGTCTGGGAGCCTGTGTTACCTGGGACCAGGGTAAACCCCATGGGAATGGGGGTTATAGCTGCCAGCAAGGCACGGGAGAGCTGGGAGCCTGCCACACACTCCAGGGAATGATGTCCGTAGAAATTAGAGGGAAAGCAGAAAATAACTGGCTGTTATAGCCATTGTCACACAGGTCCTGCACTAGTCCCCCTGCCGAGGACTCCTGAGACAAGTAGGATGGGATGGGGTTTTCCAGTCATGGAAAACATCTCTACTGTTTCAAGGCCACAGGCAAAACCACATGCTGGGTAGGGAGCATTTTCCATCAGAGCCTGTTCTGTCCTAGCAAATGTTGTGTTAAAGGTTTACATGTCCTCTGAAGACTGTTCCCATAATAGCCCATCTATACATCATTGCAGGCTCTGGGATTTCATGCAAATCCTTTCTGGATTGAAACACAGAGACAGTAAATGAATCATGGACACAATTTAGAGATGCTGGTTTTGGCTAGATGTGTTGCTCTGCCTTGCAGTCAGAGAAAAACTTGCCAATTGCCATTTGGATAAACAGGAATAAAGCCAGAGTGGAGGATGGGGACAGGTAGTCTGGAGTTATGGAGGGAGGAAATGATACCTCTGCCTTCTGACCATGGCAAAGTCTCTCTCACTGCATGAAATCTTAAGTCTGATGAAACTGGAGCGGAGCAGACAGTGCCCTCACCCATCTTAATGCAGATTTATTTACCATCGATTGGCCATTCAGAACCGCTCTGGTTTCAGGTGGATGTCACTTCGTTGAGCACTCATGGATGTCAGACTGATTTAGCTACACTGCTCATTTATAAATTTCTTTGCAGCAGAAGTTCAAGGGCTTGACAGAGCCTTTAGAGAATCCTCTGTGGACCCTGGATAGATGGCAGGAGTCAGACTGCAAGGTGAGGATCACTGACTGACAGAGAGCTGAGCGTCCCCCGTGAGTCACTGCCATGTGCTGAAATGCCAGGGATTTTGGTGTGGCAGCAGGAAAGGCCAGCCTGCATGTGAATCAAGAGCCCTGGTGCTGGATTGACAGCACCGCCTCACAGGAGCCAGTGCCACAAATTCCACTGCAAGGCCAGGCAAAGCTTTTCCCACAGCGGGTTTTACATGCAAGTTTCACAAAGCTGTGCTTGCTGCCCTTTAGCAGAGCAATACTTAGCACGAGGAACGAAGAAGCAAATTTTTATGTGGGAAAAAATAGGTGGAAATAGCCCTACCTGAATGTTTCCCTGTCTGGCTGCTTTCCACTCCTTCTCAGATTTTGGCTGTCCCTTCACCACTTCTGGTCTTTCCTTAGCCTTTTCTATTTGCCCAAGGCTCCTAGTGGATCTCTTAATAGTTTTGGACCAGGATTCATCAGAAAGCCTCCTTGCTACAAAAAATATGATCTAATGGGAAAGTATTAAAAATGACACTATGGTTTTACAAGAACTTAAGTTATTACATTAAAAAAAAAAAAAAAGAAAAGCAAGCAAAAAATTCATAAAACATTAACAGCTAGGAAGAATATGGCATCTCCCTCCCCAGCACTTTTCATTCCAAGAAATATGAATCAGTATTCATCTAGCTTAAGAACTGCTGCGAAGAAAGTATGGGCTTCATTTACTGTTTGTTGGAAAATTGTTTTGCTCATTCCCCTCTCAATTCAATTTGTGCCATATGGATGTTGTGCGTGTGTATATGTCACCATCCACTTGAATCTGAGTGGCAAAGCCGAGGATTCCTTGGCCTGCCAGCCCCATCTCCCATTTCAGACGCAGGAAAACACATTGTGGCTGTGTGTCCGTGACAGAGCCAGGCAGGATTACACCTGGGGCACTGCTCTTGAGGTGCTGAGCTCATCACAACATCCCACTCCATCTCTGAGAGCCTCTTCGAGGCTGACTTTCTGGCTTGTTTTTTTCTAGTATCCCTGACTCCTGAGTCCCAAACTGAAACGTCCATCAGATCTCTGAAAAGCTTACGCAAAATGGAGCTGAATATTGGACAAACACTGCTCTGCAGATTTCATCCCACGTGATTGTTTCCTCTGTCTTTTCAACAAGCCTTCTCTGGGTGCTTTGTTGGTTTTCTTATGCAGGCAGGATTTCCATTTTATTAGCTGGAAAATTGCTGCTTCAGCCACAATGCCTGCGAGGATGAATAACACAACAAGAGCAACAAGCCAACAAGCCCTCACATTTATAGCAGTACTTTAGAAAAATCCTCTTTTTTTTTTCTCTCTTTTTGCAAGGTAGAAGAAGGTATTACACAAGAGGGAAAAATCCCTTCAAAATCTCCTTGTTGTTGGACACGTAATCTCCTTGGCAAGGCATTTAAAAATCAACACTTGTAAGGTATGTGTCAGCCTCCAAAAATAAATAAATACCTAATTAGATGTTTTTCACTGGATTGCAGCAGTGGCCATGCACCTTGCTCAGGCACTCCTGTGCAGGAGAGCTGAGTAGGGAAAGGGCATAATACCCCAAGCTTGTGTAGCAACTTCAATCTGAGATATACATCAATATGTAGGATGTATAGACAAATCACTGTGCAACAGCTGTGAAAAAAAAATCAACTTCCCTCCCTGCTTTTGGACAAGGAAACAGATTGGTTTGCATTGAGGATTAGCATCAGTTATAAAACACATCCATCCACAAGTGAGTTTGAGAGAATTCTTCTTCATTTCAAAAAACTGCAGGGACCATTTAGATATTTTGCATTTTCTTTTGATAGTTTTTTTTTTCTCTCTCTGCTGATTTAAACTCCTCATTTCAATAGGCTGCACTGTCCAGAGGGAAAGGAGTGGTGGTGCTGTGGCAGAACTTGCTGGAAGCCCTGGACTCCTGTATTTTGAACTGCTAAGCAGAAAATGAAAATCAGCTGCTGAAATGCTTTTACATTATTTTTCAAAATACATTCAATTTCAAGCGGTTCCAAGCAAACAGCCTTTTTCAGCTGTAACACAAGAAATATTTCTGAAAACAGCCGGGAATTGGGAAGATAATACAAAATTTAGGATGCATTTAGGAGTCACTAATTAATAACTAACTAGACCTCTCATTGTTTTCAAAAAACCCAATATTAGCTTAAAAAGACACACACACAGAGTCTTATAACTAAATCATCTCTCATATGTATCTAAAATACTGAAAACTTTATTTCTCAGATAAAAAATCCGTAACTGGCTTTCAACCAGTCACAGAACCAGATGGAACGCTATCACATTTTCTGTGAAATATTTCCATTTTAACCAAAGCAACAACAATGACAATAATTTGGGAAACAGGCTACCATCAATTCAACCACTTCCTTCCAGAGAAGCCCACTGGAGACTCTTAATCCCTCCTGTGAGTAGTGGACCCATAAACCAAGGACCAGAAGCATAGAAAAGTAATTAATAAATAGGCTCCTGCTTCTTCATTGTATCAGCAGAGAAAAACAAGGAATGCTGTGAATTTTGTATTTCATGGACAGGCACAAGAAACTACCCAAAACACAAAGTGTGTGGAATACTATGTGTTGAGTTCAATAGTAATTAATCAAAATTTGGGTTTCTGGTCAATTTAAAAAGCTTTTTGGGACAACTCATCTCTTCCCCGTGTTTTATGGGCCCAGAGAGATAATTGTCTTTATGTCCTCTTTGATTATTCACCTTCATCCTTTCTGTGAGGATTTTCACCTAAACTTTCCATGTAAGAGCATTTCTTGTCTAGGACTCCCATTCTAGACTGGTTCTCATCCCAAAACAACGAGAGAGCCCAAAACATTTCTGCCTCTGTGTTCCGGGTCCATTCAGACAAGTGAGCTTCTTCAAACAGCTTCCTGCATTCTCCAATCCAAGCAGTCACTACTCATCCCTTCATCTAAATTTAATCAACTACGAGCTCATGTGGTCCAAGCTTGGTATTTCTCCTGCTTACCAAGCTGAGAACAGCAGAGCCTTTGATGGATCATTAATTTCTTGAGGAAGAAGCTGCTGCATCCCCTTATGAAACTTGTTTTTCTCTTCCTATGTCTAGGATGTTCCCAGCTTCCACCACACCTGGAAGGACTCATGTCCTGAATAAGAGAACAAAAATATATTTCCCAGAGAAGAACTGGTTGCGGCACCACAGATGCGTGATCTGGAAAAGCTAATACTAAGGAAAAACATGCTGCAAGGAGCTACCTGGCAGCCCATCAATAGCCCTGTAATGGCAATTACAGATGTGCTGGTTGCAATTTTGGAAACCTCCAAGGAGAGAGATAACTCACATGACACAAGCCCACATACAGCTGCTCTGCTGGTTGAGATAAAAGAGGCTTGGTCAAAGCCTTTTGCACAGAAAACACAGTAATCCACCACAGAGAGCACAAGTCCTCCACTGTTTTGTGTTGTAGTGGAACCCCATGGGGAAAAATCAGAACTGTTTTCACCTTCCTGGAAACCTGCGGTCTCATCTGCTCAAGAACTTGCTCGTTCTCACTGTGGCTGGTGCCTGCTCATCGCAGCACACACAGCTTCTGTCTTAGGTTACATGGAAGGTGTAACCAAAAGTATGTATTCTATTACCATCTCCATAAGCTGTTAAAAACTGGTGGGGCAGTGCTCTTTGTGTTCAGCATGACCCAGCCCTGCTAACACCATCAGGGCTATCCCTGCTCATGGGCCATCAATGTCCCCAGGAGTGACCCAGCCCTGCTAACACCATCGGGGCTATCTCTGCTAATGAGCCATCAAGGTCTCCGGGAGTGACTTATAAGATTCCATCAGTCCGTTGTGAGATGCCCTGCCCAGAGGGGAGGAACTGAACATTCCTACCTGCATATAAGAGGAGATTCTGGAACACCGGACTACCTTTCCACTGGATTCCAAGAGGAGAAGAGCTCCAGAGCCACCACTGGACCTCCAGAGACTGACGAGATCTTTCCACAAGATCACCATTTCAACAAGAGCACATCCATCGCTCCAACAGGACTGCAGCCACCATCTTTAACTGCACTGCCAGTACCACCATAACAGGGTGGCAGGTTGTATTCTGACTGTCTATTTAAACCGTTATTTCTGTATTATTGCCTTGCTCTAACTATTAGTAAAGAGCTGTTATTATTTTTTTCCCCTATTTCTTGCTTGAGAGCCCCTTGACTTCGAAGTTATAAAAATTCTGAAGGAAAAGGAGTCATATTCCCTATTCCAAGGGAGGTTCCTGCCTTTCTTGGCAGACACCTGCCTTTCAAACCAAGACAGCCTCACACAGGGCTTCAGAGCATGTTTGCTCTCATTCAAACATGCAGAGCATGCATAGCAGGAGGAGAAGACCGAGATCTGTCTGTAAGAACCCCCCAGTTCAAGGGAAGCAGCCACCATAATTATCCTGGCAGCAGAACCTTGGCGCTGCCCTCTTTGCTCAAGGCTCAGAACTCGCTGGGAGTGCAGCAGCTTCGTGGTGCAGGGGTAGTGAGAACGGTGCAGTGATCCCTGCCAGTAATTCCAGCTCTGTGAGGCACCTCTGCACTGCCTTCCCACCCAAAGGGATGACAAAGAGCTGCCAGGCAGACAGACGAGCCATGCGCACAGAAGGAATACCCAAAATGTGTGGCCCACAATAGCTGGGGTCAGCTACCCTCTTTTAATTAATTATGTGTCAGTTCATCTAATTAAAAATGTGCCAAATTAATTGCCAGTGAAGGTTGCGGAAGATTTATGCTAAAACAGGAGTAAGTAATAATTTGGAGCAGGACAGGGCTGTGTTATCCCACAACTGTTCTTGTCATTACACATGAAACAAAGCTCTTTTTCTGACCCTTTGTTTCTTCACTTGGCATTTGAGAAGATCCAATTAGTGGCAAATTACACCAAGCCCCAAGCTCTTCTTTTCTTAATATAAATTTAAATCTGGGTCTAAGGAAACCAGAACACCAGCAGGGTTTAATAGACTCAGAAAGTATGGGTCTCTCTTTGTGGAGGAGCTTGATTTCCTGAGGAGGTTCCCCTCCAGTCCAAAGCAGCACATGGGCACCCACATCTGTCCACTCTGAGTCCAGCTCCTCTTGGAACTCTCTTGGCTTGCGTAAGGATCATTTCAGTCAAAGCCCAGGATATTTTCATGTTACTTCCAACTCTCAAGAGCATCTGGTGGTGTCCCTCGAGCGCCCAGGTGTCCAAACTCAGCCTCCAAACTGACACCATGCGTCAGTTTGGATGTCATTATGATAAGCACAATCAGAACAAAATGTCAAGATCAGAGAGAAGAATAGGAACATGAGCTAACCATTCCAAAATTCCCTCGTGGGCATGGTGTTCAACGTTTTGAGAAACAAAAACAGCCAGGGCAGCAGAAGGTGAGGTTGGATTCCCCATTTCCCTAAATGGCACATTTCGGAATTTACCCCTTTATGCTGTTTTAAATCCAACACTCTATTAGAAAAGAGGTGACTTCTCCCCCCAGCCACCAACAAGTTATTAAACAATTCACACCGAAATCCTACAATTTCACTTAAAAGACTGGGGAAAACAGCTCCTGTAATATGGAAATAACCAAAATTCCATTTCGAAGATTTACCCTCATGTTATGCAAATCCTAGAAAGTCCTCTGAAGTGCACGACTTTCAAGCTCAGCTTTAATGTCCCGCGTGTTGTCATAATTCTGGAAATGGAACAAGATGAAAACACAGCCAGGACTGCACAGAAGGATAAGCAGTGGGAGAACAGGGTATTTACTAGAAGTATTTGCAAGCTGCTTGAAATTTTAGGCTTGGCCTTGGCCATCAGCTTGGCCTTAGTATTTTAGCCTGCTCTTCTTGTTACATCAGAGCAGAGTAAAATGTTGTTTGCCTCGGCTGGTCACAGTACCCACCTTAGGCAGAAGGCAAAAAGGAGTGCACTTCATGGGTTTTGAAAAGAGGGGCACTGCTGCCCCAAAATCCCCCTGTGTGGCAGGAAAAAAGAATGGGAATGCAGAGGATGGAGTCCTGCCCTGCTCCTGTATTTGCCAACGCATCTGACAGCCCTCAGAAGGAATCACTTGGGCAGGAACACTCCTGTGAGCAGGACTTCCCTGGGGCAGGGCAGGACTCCACGCTCCGCATTCCCGTTCTTTTTTCCTGCTGCAGAGGGGGATTCTGAAGCAGCAGTTCAATCCTAACCCCACATAAACCAACCCTCTTTGCAAAGATCAGCCAGTGACAGCCTCTACAACCCTGCAGCCTCACCGAGAGGCCAGGAATTCAGAAACTGCGTTTTATTCCTTTATTTACTGCATTTCATTATTACTGCATTTTATTACTTTATTTACTGCATTTCATTGTTACTGCATTTTATTCCTTTATTTACTGCATTTCATTATTACTGCATTTTATTCCTTTATTTACTGCATTTTATTATTACTGCATTTTATTCCTTTAACCCAAGGGCAAAAGACAGCTATGGATGGAGAAAGAAAAAGAGGTGCTGGAGCTCCTGAATTTCCTCTTCCTTGACGTGTGCATGCATCTTTCCAGCTAACTATGAATGGGTTTGACAACACAGAGCAGTGAATGCAGTGATCTTTCTGGCCCCCTCTGTGATCCCGAACTTCTCTGATGTCCACGGAGGGAATGGAGCTGGATTTCTCTGGGAAGGACAGCACTCATTTCTGCCACTGCAGAAGGAGCTGGCGTTAGGCTCGTCTCAGTTTGTCACTCTCAGTCCTGCGTCCGACAGAGATCTAAGATTCACTTCACATACTTTATTTGAGTGCAGGCAAAGATGTTTTCCAGGGATTAATGAACAAACTGACTGACAGCTCAGGGAGCAGCAGAGACCATTAACCTTGTGGAATGCTAATTTTCTGCTACCCGCCAAGGACATTAGCAGCTGGAAATAACTCCCAAACAGCAACTAGATTTGGGGGTGGTTTGAATGAGGAACGCTGCTCCGACTGGACTTGCTTGGGTCATTTGTAGAAAAACTGGACTTCTTAACCTCGGCTGCTACCACCTGTCCTCTGTGTTTGAGACAGCCCAAATCTGCATGTTCCTTCAGTTTTAGACTGTCACAAAGGGCTGTGGGGCTGACCACCTCAGTGCCTAGTTTGGGTGGCATGGACAGTGCTTCATCCCACATTGCACCTCCATTTTCCTTGTCAGAGACCGGGAGCTAGCTGGGAAAGGCATGAGCCAGTGTCAGACTACACCAATTTTGCCATCAACAGCTGTGTTTCCATGGCTGTAAAACGTGCTGCTCAGTCCTGGCCTGCAGTGCCTTATCCCATCCTTCTGACTCACAGCATCGCTCGCTCCGGTGGGAAGGGACTTTGGGAGCACCCCGGGGTAGGCATCTCTCATATCTCTGGGTGCCTGTACCACCCTTGGGCAGGACTTTTGCTCACTGTCACATCTGAGCTTCCAGAAACACGGAGTTTCTGGCTGTTACCCCTTGTTATAATATCTATCACAGTCATCTTCACTGTAAAATCCTTTCAGGAATCAAGTAGCTGCTCTTAATTTTGGGATGCATAGGAGCAGAAGGGAATAAGGGGCAGAGACAACCACGTGCTTCACCTTACACTGGGTTAAACACCACCAAGAGAAACCTGTAAAATTGCCACATGGGCGCTGAGATGAAGCGCAGCGGAAGAAATGCACAATGCTGATTTAAAAAAAAAAAAAAAAGAAGGCACATTAAATTTGTAAAGCTGTGCTTTTGAAAGTTATAAATTTTCATTTCTTGATCCTTTTTTCAGAAGACAAAGTGGAAAAAAATCACATCTTTCAAATCTTCCAGATAACACACCTTTGAGAGTGTGAATCATGTTTTTCTTAGTTTTCATTGCTCAGGAATAATGTACTTGTTTAAGGGATTCGCAGAAAGTTTTTGTTGCTTTCCCACTCCTCCAGAAGTGGGAAAGACTTTAGGTTTTTATTCATTTGCTATCTTCACTGTCAGAGGCAGAAAGCAACTAAAGTGCTTTTTCTTCTGATCTCCTTTTTTTTTTTTTTTTTTTGGAGTTGAAGATATTGTAGAAGCTTGCAGAGAGAGAGGAAAAAAGGAAAATCTGACTCCAGGATAATCCATCTTCTAACATTCAACATGACCGTGCTAGGTGTAGATAACTTTCAAAAGCAAAATTGAAACAGCACCAGTCCGTTCAATATCAAACTTCTTTTGGGGCAATTATTTAATAATTTACCTTTTATATGTGGAGTCCACAGCCTCTGGTACCAAACCCAGGTAACTCCGAAGTAACTTCAAAAGAACCTATTCATTACAAATGGGGAGTTAAGATTGCTGTGCCTATTTTTGTTGCACATGTGTTGCCAGAAAGAAAGCCATGAGCAAAGGCCGGAGCCTGTAATAGCCATCTCTGAAGCAGCCATCCACGGAACAGCATGAGGCTGGAAGCCAAAAACCCGACCAGCTTTGCCCAAAGGGATGGACAGAGCCACGCTCTGGCAGAGCCACGCTCGCCTCAGCCATTGATTGATACAGGAGCTCAGACCAAGCACAGCAGAATCACATTAATAAATAAATACTGTCTTCTAATTGCCCCATCTCACAAGAAATCTCTGCCAGAGCCCCAGGTCTGAGAAGAGAACTTTGCCAGCAGAGATGGCAGTGTTTGGGTAGATAAAACCCTCAGTCTCTGAGGTCTGAGGGCTGCTAAGCTGAGCTCAGAGAGGACCTAAGTCACCTCACCACTGCTGCCAGAGTGGCCCCAGCAGTGAATAATGCACGAAGATGCTGAGGGTTAAGGGCATTTCTCACCTTCTGCTGCAGGATCCCCCATTCACTCGTTTTCAGAAGTAACCAGCACAGAGACCAGAGGAGCATCCCTTTTCCTGCAGGAGAAATGAGGCAGACATCAGCTGGAAACCTGTCCCATGGGGAAGGTTGGGCAAGCAAAATGTGCTGCTAAGGACAGCAGGAGAAATGAGCAGCAGAAACCGCTCAAACAATTTGCTGAGCACAATCTTACGCATTTTGGGGGAGAGGAATTCTTGCACCAAACTGCACCTTCTCCATCTTAAAACAAATAACAAACTTTGAGGAAAGGCAAGGCACTTTCCTCATACTTAAAACAGACTGTTTTAAAATATTTTAGTGGCACCATTGACATTTTGCAGGAAGTAGGATCTAGTGCCAATGATAGAAGTGCTTGGCTCTGCCTAACTTCTCTGTGGTCATGCTTTTGTTCAAGTCTCTCCAGACACCCAGCTCAGCTGCTTTTCTTCTCCCATTCCCCTGCCCTATTCCAGCTGCAGAGCCGTGCTCCCCTTCCATGCCCTGCATAGCAAAGAGGGCTTTCCCTCAGCAGGGTGGCCAGGAGATGCTGTTTCCATTGCATGGAAAACTTGCTCCAGGGGTTACAGACTGGCTGGAGTTTTCCATGAAGTGCCTTCCAAATGGCAGGTCTCTAGTTTTGACCCAGCACTACAGAATGCAGGTTTGTGCCCTTGTGTTGCTGTTCTTTGCTATGTTTTTCCAGCTTTTCTCTTTTTTTACAGAAATCACATGCAGTGGGATATGCTTTGTTAAACTGATGATATAAACGAACTCACAATTTCCCTTTAATTCCATTACTTAGTAATCACAGAATAAAGGAATCATAGGATGCCTTGAGTTGGACCTTAAAGACCATCCAGTTCCAGCCCCCTGCCATAGACAGGGACACCTTCCACTAGATCAGGTTGCCAAAAGCCCCATCCCACCTGGCTTTGAACACTTCCAGGGACAGGGAATCCACAGCTTCTCTG